>JAJJMB010013564.1:1870018-1903407 GCA_023531105.1 Papaver atlanticum | reverse complement strand
AGGCGAGGCCACCGTGCTGTGCCGTGCCATAAATTAAGGCGTACCGTGTTATGCCGTGCCTGTCACATTTATTTTACATTTTTCAAAATAAATATTTTCAACATATATAGATATTATATGTGTTGTTATTGAAATAATTTGACACAACGAAGATAAAATATCAAAAAATAGTTAGAATAAACACTTTTTTATGAAATATTCAAAAAAAAATGTTGTATTGTATGGTATTATGGTCCAAAGCATTGCACTAATATTGTTTAAAACAGTAAAAATTGAGTTTTTCTCTCCAAGAATTTTTCTCTCTCCAAGAACCATCCTTTTCATTCCCAATATGTGTCTAAATCCATAGCTTAGATCCTTAGAATTCCTAGATCCTTTTCGTAATTTTAATCATGTCCCCAGAAAACAGATTCATCCAAGTAGATAGTAAGTTTTTTAGGTTTTCATGCAAAAAATTCATCCCTTATTCTCCTATCATTCTCTCTGATTCTACTCCTCTGGATCAACTCATGGTCCATTCCCTATAACCCTTGCAAAACACCTACAGAGCATATTTTTTGAAATTGCAAAAAATGGTGATGCTGGTCGTCGTGTATGGAAATATGCTGAGAATCAACATTGGTTCATGGAAATTAAGCAATCAAATAATCATGGTTTCTATCTAAACATCACACTTTCTAAACGTAATTCTAAGGATGATCATATCTCTTTTTTCATCCCAGCAGGTGATTGTTTTGAAGGTTGGTTTTCCGTGGCTACAGCTTTAGAGGAAATGATCTTCTTTTCTACTTCCGTCAGAATATATTTACCTCAATCTATGTCATATACAACAAATAAGCCATCCTTTACTCAGATCCTGAAATCCAAATCCAAACCTACCACTCCACTCCCTTCATCAAAATCCATCCAAAAACCAAAAACCCCACCAGTTTATAATCTCCATAATCAATCTAAGCCCCAACTCCTTACACCTTTCATTTGTGATAGTTTTGCAACCTCAAATTCTATGCAGCTGAAAGGTGATTCTGATATCCATATAAGTCATCTTAACAACTCTAACCTTTTAGGTAGTTGGCATGATTCCTTTGTGGTGTCTTCTCCCATCCCAATTTCCATCTGGTCAGCTGTGGTTACAACCATTAGTCATGAATTGCAACTTTACTCCCATTGTGCCATTTATCCTATGAATTCTCATCAAGGTATTTTTCACGTGGATAAAGATCTATCTTATGCTGATTTTGAGTTCAATTTCACTGCTGAGAATGTTACATACTCAGTTTTTAGATGGGATCCAAATTTCTGGAAAACATTGCCTATTTCAGCCATGGACTTTGATTTAGAAATTTTTGGAATCCCATATCAGTTCTGGTCATCAGATGTTATGCATAAGATAGGTAAGTTGTGTGGGGAAGTTTGATTGATCCAGTATATCTAAGGCTTGAGGATCTACGGTCCAAGCGCATGAGGATTCGCAATATCAAAGGGATTAATTCTATTCCAAGAGCTTTTAATTTTTTTACTGAGTTTGGCATCTTTACAGCTCACATTTCCATCGCAAAAATCAAATCTCTGATCAATCAAAAAAAAGCTGATCAGACATGGTCACACTGGAATTCAAAATCTTCCCAGTCAAATCACATGCCGAAGATGGTGGATTTGCATGTAAAGATCCAAAATCATCTCCCTGTTTCAAGCAGCGTAATTGACTCTCTCCATAAGGATTTCAATCAACTTGATTCTACGGCTACTTCTGTGCCTTATCCAACAAGGAAAGTTTCACAAACCATTACACGTAAACCAGCTCATCACAAATCCGGTTCGAGAAAAAAGAGAAGAAAGCGTAAACCCATTAAGAAAACTTCAAAACATCATCAAAGCCCAATCTTTTATGGAGGAAAATAGAGGATCTTTCTCTATCAGATGATGAATCCTCTGACATGGATATAGAACATGTTGAACCCATCCCTTCCTTCAAGTATGGTATTGAAGATACATCAGATGAAAATTCCACTCCTGCACCTACCCTAAAACCACCCAACCCTCTTATCAAAAAATCCATTAAGCTGTACTCCTTGGTAGACCCTATACCCAGAACCATCTGTGACCATATAACAATACCATTAAACCACTCAATCACTCACACCCAATATGTACCTCCTCCCATACTTGCTCAAAAACCAATCCTTAAACATCCACCTGTTATTGTGAACCCTACTGGAAGCAGGCCTTTGATCATCCCATCGTCGACTCCTAACTATAACAATTTTAGCAAAAGATTCATCTTCCCAGTTTGGGTTTACCAGGAAGTGCAGCGTCTTTTTCAGCTTGGTCTCAATATGGATATTACCTTCGATATCGTGCCAAATCACTCAAGAAAATTCTTGATGATAAAAGTTGCCTCTGAAGGTCTAGTTCATAATCTCTTCTTTAACCCACAATTGGTAGAAGAGGATTTCGCAGTTCAAACCTTAATGAATTTGGAGGGTGTTCAGAATGTTTTTATTCATGAACCAAAAAGGAAAACACAACCCCTGGGAGGCTTAGTTGACACATTCATTGTACATCTGGATTTGGAGGACACTACAAACTCATCCTCTTCTTCAACTCTAACTTACCCTCCTAGATTTGAGCCTATTTCTATAGATACTTCTGATGATGCTTGTTCCCGTATACTTATTGTGGAACAAAGTATTATACCCAAAATAATGGCCACTGAATGCAGAAGGCTTGATATATATCCAATGACAATTGAGCAATCGTATGTCAAGAAAAGAAGGATTATAAAAAAAAGAAGGAATTTCATGTGATAAATTGTAATACCCGCGTTTTTTCCCTTAAAGTATTAGAGTGCGAGCCCAATCCATTTGGATTGGAAGACTAGGATTGGCGCAATATGGAGTGTGAAACCTAGTTGTGTTTTTCCTGAGAAAACTACATTTCTCTTTGTGTGAGCCTGCCCGTAGCGTGTACGTACTTTAATAGAGTTTCTATAATTGAAATTTCGGCAAGGAGACACCTGCCCAGGGTATGTGTCGAGTGTAAGTTGAAAGAAGGGCATTTTAGACCTTTTACCTTCTTTTATAAACTTTTTCATCTGATTTTTATCAAAAATCATCTCTTTCTTTTTACTCTTGATTTTCCGTATTTCCTACAGCAAAGAGAAAAGAAAATTTGTATCACAAAAATTCGAAATTGAAGCTTGTTTTACGGAGTTTGATTCCTTGGTAGCTTTGGAATCGTTTGCTACACAAAAGGTAGGGGGAAAACTCTTCTTTGAAACTGTTTTGAATTGATCCTCATGTTTTTGATTCTCCGATTCCATAATCAATGATATTTGAAGCTTCTTTATGTTCTTATGATATTCTATGTGATAAATTAAAGATGTTTCAAACGTATTTGTGATTGTTCTTCTTCAATTTGATTTTAGGGTTCATGAAGAACTAAGGTTTATCTTAATTTCATGTTTAAAATGTAATTTTATCCATGGGTTCTTTCAATATTCATTGGGTAATGATTTCTTTCATTATTTCAATTCAAAGCACTTTCCCTAATTTTATTCTTTCTCCATGAACAATTTAACTCCTACATGAACTTGTTATTCATTCATTTTGTTAAATGGAGCATTGGGTATTCATTCAAGTTATGATTTTTGTCAAAATAAAGTCTTCAATAGAGTTTTTAGCATATCACATCATATGTTTGTGAAAAGAAACTTAAATTTCTTAAAAGGGGTATTGTTGTCCTGTTTTGTCGAGATGTTTTCATACAGATATGTACCTCAAAACCTTCTCCTGTTATTTTTATGTTTTATATAACTCTCCCAGATTTCTAACGAGACCAAGTTTGCTAAATTCCGTTGTATAAGAATTTTACACGAATTTTCGATTGCAGACTACCAAAACTGAAATTTCTAAAGAATCTGCACACCTGTCCTGTTTTATTGAGATGTTTAAACATAGATATGTGCCTCATTACCTTTGGTTATCATTTTTATATCAAAGTGGGGTTTCTCAGATTTCTAATGGAATCAAAACTTCTGAATTTCAGTTTATAATGAATGTAGACAGTCGAAACTGCAATTTTCTGAGAAACGTGATTTCTGTCATGTCTAGCTGAAACACTTCGACACAGATATAAAACTTAATGATTTTCCCTACCATTGTTATCTGAAATATTATGTTTTATTCTTTAAAATGAGCCAAGAAACACTCGTTTTCGTTTTGGAACGAAGTCTGCACAATTCTTTGAAAACAGGTTATGCGAGTTACAATTTCTGAAAAATTCTGTTGTTGTTTAATACTTGCATCTCTAGTTATTTGAACTACTGAAGTTATTCTTTTGTTGGTAATCCTTACATGATTTGAGATCTTGTGTCGTCTTTAAAGTTATAAGATTTGTTGGATTTTAACTTGCATCAAAGTCCATGGAAATTTATGATTGTAAGTGGTTTAAAATGGATTTTCCGCTCAAACCCATTGATTTGATGGAGATGACGATTCTGATTTTTTCCCAGCTTTATGTTTCAATACTTACCTGTATTTATGATTTTATTTTATGCGGGAAAAGCTAAGGTAAGTTGCCTCTATGGTTTATAAATTGATATTTGTTGATGGTTTGTTCGATAATCGTATTTAACGATGTTTGCGAACTATTTATGAACTGCGTTGAGCATCCTTTTGATTACGAACACTATTGATGATTTTGTCGGGCCCACAAGGGACAATCCATATTAATGGTGACCTGCGGAAGATCTTCCGGGGCGATAGGTTAGTTTTCTGATAAACTATGACAATTGGTTATTCGGACCCTCACAGTAGATTATTGCAAACTCACTAGTTTTAGATGATTTTGATTGTTTATCGGCTTTGTAAAGCCTTCGATACTTCGATTTGGATGTGCTCAACAACTTAATGCATTGTTTATGCTTTACTCGATTCGATATCTTATAGTTATTTGTATTTGAGCCTTCTTTGTACTTGTGTTATCGTGTCGTTAACTCTCTACTGGGTTGTGGCTCACCCTTTTGTTTTGTTTTGTTTTCCACAGAGGTTGAGGTCGGCTTGAGGAAGTAATCTTGCTTAAGCTTAGTGCATTGAGCTTTTGGGGTCAAAGTGAGTACATCACTTTGTGCTCATGTATATTCATGTGTATCTGGGTTGGTTTATGAAAAATGATTCTATCTTTTCTTACGGTGGTAGTTTCCTTATGTTTTGGTTTGTAAAAAGAGTTACCTTCTTTTCTTGATTTTGTAGTTTGTAAAATGGGTATTTTAATTAGATAAGTGCGGAATATGTTTAGATGGTTTCATGTCAGACATCTTATAAGATTTACCGTGCGGTTGATATCTTATATTCCTCATTTTTTGATTAACTGTTTTAATAATATGAATAAAACTTTCATGTATTGTTTCATAAATCATAACCTTACTCTTGTTTACAAACTGTTTTCACCCCAAATGGCAGCTCAGAGAATTTGGAGCTTGCCGATTGACCGAACTCCACGGCCGATCAGAAGCGAAAAAAATTCCGAGCCGTCACATAAATGAATCTAAAAATTCTCACATGGAATTTCATAGGTTTATGCTCAACACCAACAGAAGAACCATAGTCAAGAAAATGATTCAGCTCATTAATGCTCCAATTATCATCCTACAAGATACCAAGATGATGCATTATTCTGCATATGACATTTCTCAGATATGTGGAAACACAAATTTTGTATGGACATATCAGCAGCCCATGGGTAATTCTGGAGGCATGATAATCCTTTGGAATAAGGACTTTGTTGATGTCAAAGACTCTTTAGTTGGTGACTATACTTTGTCAGTTCACTGCACTAACAAACAATATGGTTTTGAGTGGATTCTAACAAATGTTTATGGTCCAAACAAACCACATGATAGAGCTGATTTTTGGGTTGAGATGGATAACATTTATAGATTCTGGGACCTGCCATGGTGCTTGGGAGGTGACTTCAATGTTATCACTAAATGTGATGAGAAAAGGGGTTGCTGTAGAATCACTAAGAGCATGGAAAATTTATGTGACTTCATCTCCCAACATGATCTTATAGATCTTCCTCTCAAAGGTGCTAGATTTACCTGGTCAAATGGTCAATCTAACCCTGTGATGGGTCGACTTGATAGATTCCTCATCTCTCCAGCTTTTGAGTCTCATATTCCTTTTGTCTCTCAGTTAGCTAAATCTAGACCTACCTCAGATCATATACCCATACTATTAGACATTTCGGACCCTTCTTGGGGACGTAGTCCATTTAGGTTTGAAATTATGCGGTTCTTGAAGAATGGCTTCATTGAATTATTAGAAAATTGGTGGTCTTCCTTTTGTTTTGCAGGTAGCCCAAGTATAATCTTATGGTGTAAACTGAAAGCCTTGAAGGAAAAACTCAAAGAATTGAACAAGCTCAGAATTCGTCACACTAATACAAAGTTGAAGCTTTTATTGTCAGAAATTCAGGATTTTGACATCATAGCTGAAGATACTATGTTATCTGACTCTCAGCTTCAAGATTTGGCAAACTGTAAAAAGGACTTTGAAAAAGTCATAAGTATGGAGGAAGTCTCTTGGAGAATTAAATTCAATACCAAAAGGTTACAAGAAGGTGACAAAAATACTGTTTTTTTCAAGTGCAAGGAGAAGGTACAACAGGATCAAGCAGTTATACATCAATGGTACTCTGATTGAAGATAAATTCAATCTACAAGAACATATTATAAGTTTTTATGAGAATATTTTCAAAGAAGAGGATTTTATTAGACCTGTTTTAGAAGGTATTGATTTTGATATTATCAATTCCATGGAATCTGAAATTCTAGACGCTGATTTTTCTGAAGAGGAAGTGATGTAAGCAATTCAAGATTTAGGCCAAGATAACGCACCTGGTCCAGATGGCTTTCCCATCATGTTTTTTCATAAATGTTGGAGTTTCATCAAATCTCACATCTTGGGCACAATGAGAGAATTCTGTGAAACAGGTTGTATTGATACAAAACATAATACTACTTTCATTACTCTAATGCCAGAAAAAGACCATATAGAAACTATTAAAGATTGCAGGCCCATATGTCACTACAAGAAACTTAATATATTGCAGCACCCAATGGTTATTGCATTAACCCCTACTAGTGTCGTGATAACCTATGTAGCAAGAAGTCTATTGCTGCAGCAAGAGATTATACTTTTTTTCCACACTCTTTTCATATTGTTGCTACAGTTGTGTGGCAAAAGTTTCATTTTGCAGCAGTAAATTATTGCTTTTAGCTGTAGCTGAAAAGTACTGTGACTAGAAATTTGCTTTTGCAACATCTATATTGAAGATGTGGAAATATATGGTGTAGCAATAGTTATATTTTCTTGTAGCGTGTCTTCTCACTAGTGTCTATGAGATCTTATCTAAGGTACTTGCTACAAGGTTGAAGTTAGTTATGCAAAAGATTATTTCACTGGTACAATGTGCTTATATAGAAGGGAGACAAATCATAGATGGAACCTTAATTGCTAATGAGTTGGTGGACTCAAGATTAAAAACTGAGAAGACTGGGGTCATTCGTAAAATTGATCTTGAGAAGGCTTTTGATAGAATCAATTGGAGTTATCTGTAATTCATGTTGGGGAAAATGGGTTTTAACAGGAAATGAATCAATTGGGTCAGATTTTGCTATTCTACTGCCACTTTTTATGTGCTCAGTAATGGTTCTCTATTTGGTTTTTTCAGCAGTTCTATAGAGTAAGACAAGGATGTCCTATTTCTCCACTTTTATTCAACATTGCAATGGAAGGTTTCTCAAGATACATTGATAGGACAACAAATTCCATTTTATTTAATGGTTTTTCAATGGTGGATAATGGTCAGGTGGTCAATCATTTGCATTATGCATATGATACTATTTTCTTTGTTGATAACAAAAAGGAGGAGCTAACAAACTTATTCTCAACACTTCATTGCTTTGAGTGCAGGTTTGAAAGTAAATAAAGATAAAACTATACTTATTGACATTAATGAGGTTCCTCTTATTAATGAGTGGGCTGTGGAGCTTGGATGTTCAATTGATACACTGCCTTTCATGTATTTAGGTATGCCGCTAGCTGCAAATCCTAATTCAAAAGAAATTTTGGTACCTATTATAGAGAAATTTGATGCTAGATTATCTATATGGAATCGGATTTCTCTTACCAAAGGAGGCAAGTTATCTCTTTGGAAGTGTATATTAAATTCTCTCCCAATGTACTACTTCTCTCTTTTCATAGATCGATTTTAGAAAAGAAGATGAGAAATTTCCTTTGGGGAGGTAGCAACTGCTCTCATTTGGTTAAATGGGACTTTGTTTATGCTGATAAAGAAAGAGGAGGACTAGGAGTGCTCAATTTGAAATTCATGACTTTATCTCTCTTAGCAAAGTGGTGTTGGAGATTTGGGATAGAGAAGAATCATCTGTGGTACCAGCTGATTGTGGAGAAATATGGTTGTAATTTTTCGCATTGGGTGCTAAGTCCAGTAATTTCACCTCATGGAGTGTCGTGTTGGAGAACAATATCATAATCTAAGTATTTGATCAATAATAACTCAACCTTATGCATTCACTTTGGTAGTATGATATCATTATGACATGATAAATGGGTTGGTACTTCTTCTCTTACATCCATTTTTAATCTTCTTTGTAAGTTAGATAGAATGCAGTTTGCTAGTCTAGCTGATCATATCACTCATGATGGCTCTTGGCATTTTGATTTCAAGAGGATTCTAAATAACGCATAAGTGGTTCAGTTGACAGAGTTATTATGCATTATTAGTAGTAATCCACCTGTAACAGACAGCTTACCTGACACTAGGCGATGGTCACTTCACAATTCAGGGTGCTTCTCAGTTAAAACTTTATATGGGACGTTTGTCTCAAATGAAGGGGTGAATAACTTTCCTCATTGGTTCATATGGAAGGCCGGAGTTCCACCTAAAGTCTGCTTTTTGGTCTGGTGCAGTATACATGGTAAATTAAATTCTTTGGATATGTTACAGCACAAAGGAATGAACATCTATAACTCCTGCATTCTTTGTGGTGATAGTCCTGAGTCGCAGGACCATATGCTTATTCACTTGGTTGCTTACAACATTTGGATGGCTGTAACACCGCAAGGTTGCTTACAACATTTGGATGGCTGTAACACCTGTTAAAAATTGGGATTGGGTGTTCCCAGAATCTATGTTTTCCTTTGCTCACACTTGGTCTCTTAACACTCTCTCACAAACTGTAAAAAATCGTTTGGGATCTCATTCTTGCTGCAGTCATTTGGATCTTGCAGAGAGAAAGGAATTGTCGTATCTTTGAGGACAAATATAGCTTCAAGACGGATTCTGATCTAGCAATAGATGTTAAAACACTTGTGTTATCTTGGGCTAATGCCAGTGGGAACCGGGTGCACTTGAATTTTTCACATGCTGTTACCAATTGGGAGACTGTGTTCTCCTAAAGTCTCTTTTTTTTAGTCCTCTTCTTTTTGTCTACCCTTGGTAGACTGCTGTAAATTCTACTCTCTTTAATTCTATTATGGTGGTTGTAGATCGTTATTCAAAGTATTGTACCATATTGTGCAGTACTTTATACATGTTGTGACATGCTTTGTTAGCGTGATTTTCCGTGTTGTGCCACATGCTTATTCGTGCCACGTGTTGTGCTGTGTCACTGTGCCAATTATCCTGGCCCATCACAGCACATTAAGCTAACATGATGTGCCATGCCGGGCTGTGCCCGTACTGGCACGACCCAGTTTACACCTCTAGTTAGATGTATAATTGGGATGCCCAATTTGTATGGGATCCCCCTTAGTGGCTAGTTTTGGGACTATACGGGTTATTTGGAGCCTATCACTACGGGACAAAACTAGGTAAAAGTACTACGGTACCCTCACTTTGAAAATTCAATCATAATCTTATCCTTTTAAATTTAAAACCATTTCAAAACCAAAACTTATTCAAATCCATCATTTCAAATTCATCAATCAATTCTAACAACATCGATCGATTTAAAAGAAATTTCATCATCCATTTAAAAAAAGGAAAAAATTAAACTAAACATCGTCGGTTGCAACCCATATCTCTTTATTATACTTGTGATTGATTTATCTATTCAAGATTGAATAATACAAACAATCTTGGGTTACTGTGTTTAACATAATCGTTCGACATTCATGTCCATATTTACCGATTCCTATAACAATCGGTCGATGTTCATGTACACGTCAACCGATTGTCCTAAATGTGTTTTCTGGTGAAAGAAAAAAGTAAACCAGAATCGGTAAAAGTTAATTCCCACATAAACCGATTATGGTATGGAAGAGATACCCGGTTTTCGGTATGTTTTTTTTTTTTGTTATAATCGGATTATGTGGATGTTCACATAAACCGATTATGTGAAACAATTGGTTTATATGTGACTAGAAAAATCCGATTGTTAGAATCATTTTTTTCTTCTGTGCATTCTTTAACCTATTTTGGATATCCTTCGTGAATAGCGAACACCAACCAAGAATCGGTTTATGAGTGCATGAACGAAAACGATTCTGGGTAGTGTTTCGAGAAAAATAAATAAAAAATATCATGTTTTGGTGATGTCAACATTAGTTGATTTCTAGATTAATAAGATTAAACATCTTAATAAACTGAATTAATCAAGGGTAAATTAGTCATTCACGAAAATAGTTAGTTAAGGGGTATCTCATTTCACTTCAAAATGTCTAATTTTGTCATTTAGTAACAGGCCCCAAATAATTGGCCTAGCCCCAAATTAGCCGGGATTATAAGTTCTTCTAAATCTTTTTTGTTTGTATCCAGCCAACTGCAATATTGCAGGTTTGCTTCCATATTTGTACACTATTTTATTTTTTAATACACCCCATTTTACAAAAACATCATCTTGAGAAGGATGAGCTAGAATATTTGTATTGTTGCTGGATGTAGAGGTGTAAATAGGGTTGTGCCAGCACGAGGACAGCCCATCCCAGCATGTTAAAATTTGAGCATAGCACAGTCCAGCACGTAACTTATCCCAGTACGGCCCAGCATGTTAGTTTCGTGGGATGTGCTGGGCTAGCCTAATCGGCATAATGGCACAGCATAGCACACGGCACGAATAAGCACGTAGCACAACACGGCACTTTGAGAAAGTACGTTATAATATTCATAAAACATTACAAAATACATTACATTTTGTGCATATATATTTCACAAGAGATTCTTTATTCTAGACAATTTTTGACATTTACTCATCGTTATATTGATTTATTTTTATTACAACTCATAGAATTTCTAAATATTTGAAAAATATTTACTTTGAAAAACATAAAATAAATGTGTCAGACCCAGCACAGAACGAAACAACACGTTTATTTTTCCGGCACAACATAGCACAACACGTCATCTAGCACGGCACAGTACGACAGGCCATAATTTCCAGCACAACACGACACACAGCACGCTAAACACGTGACTTCGTGGGCTGGGCTGTGCTAAACCGGCACGTTTTACAACTCTTTCCGAATGGTTTTTGAATTTTTAGATCTGTATTATAACTTCTTTTTCTTTTTGTTACCCTAGCTCATAAGTCCCAACTGTGTCGACATGGTTACTCTTTTGGTAATTTATGAATTACAACATTGCTAATAGGGGTACAAAATTAGAAACAATACGGACGCTCTTATAAGACAATGCATTTTTCTTTTCGTCTTATATAAATTTGGATACCCTTACTAATAATATGGCACCCTCGTAACCAGCCATGATGAATTTTGTGTCGTCTCTTTAGTGGATAAAATTTTAAACATTAGGCATGTCAAAGTCGGATATTATTTCATCCCATAGCATATTTCTGGGTTTAGAATCTGGCTGTCGTCTCTTACTTGCGCAATCTCAGGAACCAAGGGGTTATCAAGATTTAGATCAGTAAGCAGTGAGTAAATTCACAACAGCTCCTTAGATACGGCAAGGGCTGGACTATACTGTTCTTTTTAGAATGTGGAGGCGATATACACCAATTGATGTCTAGATAGAAAACTTTGGTTTTGAAAGCAACTTTTGGTGACTTGAATCACGATTTATAAAGGGGATATCGGTATTATTTGGAGGTGATACCAATTTATATAGGACAAAAAACTATTCAGCCCCTCGAAAACCTATCCTTTCCCCACCATAAGACTAAATTTCAATCTCTGTTACGTCTGATGAGTCTCCACCAATACTTCAATTATGCAAAAGCAAAATCACTCATTTCTTGTCCTTTTTTTTCTTTTTCAAAAAGCATGACAATTGACAACTATATATTATGATTGGGCTCGTAAAAGATTATGGGATGATGATATCACGTGGGAGCTAGGGTGAAACACGTGGGTGTTGGTAGAGAGAAATTTTGCGTAGGCCTCACCCTGGAATTTACCGGGGGGAGTTTTAATGGTGGGCTCCATCCCACTTTTCTCTTCACACGGTTGATATGACGGAAACCCATCGTGTTTTATTTTATCTTTTTATATAAAAATAATGTTATTTATATCCGACATGTTTGTGTGAGATGTTGAAATCTAATGCAATTGGGTGGATATTATTCCACTCATTTTGAACGTTTTTCTTTCCCAACCATTATAGATAAGATATCAATTACTTTTATCTTTTAAAAAGTAATAGCATTTCCAAGAATTAATTATTGTAGATAAGATATCAACTACTTTTCTCTTTTAAAAAATAATAGCATTTCCAAGAATTAATTATTGTAAGATGGTAATTAAGTTTCCGATACAACGGAAGAGTTTGATAAGTGATATGAAGTGACCTTTTCTTTTATAGGGAAACAACGCAAAATGCCTTGCATCCTGTTGCAATATATCCGAACCACTAGGACCAATGAGACTCAAATACGCACACCTCCCCTCCCCTCCCCTCCCCCACCCCGTAGGTAGGAGTGTCCAAAAATTTCCCTGCCGTTACCCTATATGATGTATCGTAAAGATACCGATCCATAAATGTTGTTGTTTTATGACTTGTTATAAATACCAACTGAAGTACTGGCAGATGTACTTTGATGTCTTTGATTTAGTTGAGACTACTATTTTACGTGTTCTTAATGAATGAGAAACACAAGAGAAAACTGTATATTTATCCTATCAAAAGATTACAAAAAAGGTTTCATGAAACCCCCGAAAGGGGAAGGATCCGATGACATGATTAGAATGTTATTATATTAACATAACATGGTGGCACCTTTTTTTCTAAAAAATTTAAACGACGATGAATTTGAAGCTAAGATTTTGCTGATGTGTTCCTCATACAAAACTCTACACTCTTACCAAAAATAAGAGTATTCCAAAATATGAAACTTTACCATCCACAAAATTTAATTTCAACCGTCAATCTTCAACGGTTGAATTCAAAATGGTTGATGGTGGTCATCGGATCCTACCCCTTCATGAAAATTATTTAAGTTGTACAATCAGAGTAATTACTGTTAGAAGTGGAGAGGCCCTAAGGGATTATAAACCACATGATCTAAGATAACCCAACAATGTGGGACTAATAATCTCAACACGCCCCCTCAAATGTAGCCTCGTAGGGTCTAACACGTGGACAATTAAATCGGGTGTGACGCGGAGTAAAGGCGCGGTCAAAGACTCGTTGCATATAGCCTGCTCTGATACCATGTTAGAATACGGGCATCCAACTCAAAACCAATTGGCATTGAGTGGAGAGGCCCTAAAAAATTATAAACCGTAAGATGTTAGATAACCCAACAATATGGGACTAATAATCTCAACAATTACATTCAGTTTAAGAAAACAGAAAAATGAAAACAATTATTGTTGATCAAAGTCAAAATAATTGAACCGCAAATGGGGTATAAATGTCACTTAGTTTTCACGGTATGAGCATCAAACGAGACCCAAATATATACTCAACTAATTATGATCATCAGTTCACTTCCCGAATCAATCAAAAAAACCATGGATGATCTTCATCTTCAGTTCCAACCAATTTCCATTGCACTTCTTGTGATTGCAATAATTTTTGTGTTTTGGACATATGGAAGAAAACCCAACAAGAAACCAGCACCAGAAGCGTCAGGGGGAAGACCTATAATGGGTCATCTCCATCTTTTCAACGACGGTGAGTTAACTCATCGGAAACTCGGTGTCATGGCTGATACGTATGGTGCTGTTTTCAATATCCGGTTTGGTTCTCATAAAACATTAGTTGTTAGTGATTGGGAAATCGTTAAAGAATGTTTTACTACAAATGATAAACTCTTTTCGAATCGGCCGGGTACGTTAGGTATTAAACTCATGTTTTACGATGCCGATTCGGTTGGTTATGCGCCGTACGGTGCTTACTGGAGAGATTTACGAAAGATTTCCACGTTAAAACTTCTTTCGAATCATCGTATCGACACCATAAAACATCTCAGGAGTCATGAAGTTGAGTCGTGTTTCGAGTCACTTTATAACCAGTGGAAAAACGGAGAAAAGCGTGGAGAATTCGCTCCGGTGAGAATGGATAGTTGGTTAGGCGATTTGACGTTTAATGTTGTGGCCAGAATTGTTGCGGGAAAGAAGAATTTCTCAGCAAACGGAGACGTCGGAGCTCAGAGATATAAAGCAGCAATGGATGAAGCTATGAGATTAATGAGATTTTTCGCATTCTCGGATGTCATTCCATCACTAAGTTGGTTAGACAATTTAAGAGGTTTGGTTGGAGATATGAAAAAATGTGCTTCTGAAATTGATGCAGTTATGGCGACTTGGGTTGAAGAACATCGTGTCAAAAGAATTTCAGGAAATAATTCTGAACTTGAACATGATTTTATTGATGTTTGCTTGGACATTTTGGAGCATTTACCCGGCGACGATCCTGACCTCGTCGTCAAATCTACGTGTCTGGTACGTGTTTTTTAAATTTCACTGGCAATTTATTTTTATTTTTATTTATTTTTTTTTAACTCAGGAAGGACAATGAAAATAAATAAATAAATATATTTTCCAAACAACTACTAAACTTAAGTACTAAAATGAATGATGAATTACAGGATATGATATTAGGTGGGAGTGACACAACAACAGTTACCTTAACATGGGCAATGTCTCTACTCTTGAACCATCCCCAAGTGCTAAGAAAGGCAAGAGCGGAACTAGACACACAAGTAGGAAAGAACCGACAGGTCGACGACTCGGATATCCCGAATCTTCCATACATCCAAGCGATCATTAAAGAGACGATGAGATTGTACCCGGCCGGACCACTAATTGAACGGAGGACAATGGAGGATTGCGAAGTAGGTGGGTACCAAGTTCCGGCTGGAACGCGCTTATTGATTAACATCTGGAAAATGCAAAGAGATGGCAACGTATACAGAGATGACCCACTAGAGTTTAGACCCGACAGGTTTTTAACTAGTAATGCGGATGTTGATTTAAAGGGTCAGCATTACGAACTGATACCATTTGGAACGGGTCGAAGGATATGCCCGGGGGTATCGTTTGCGGTTCAGTTGATGCATTTGGCTCTCGCTCGGTTACTTCATGAGTTCGAAATCACAACGATGGAGCCAGAAGCGAAGGTGGATATGGCTGAAAGTGGTGGCTTAATTTGTTATAAGATAATGCCACTGGAAGCACTGATCAAACCTCGACTCCAGTTATGAAATGTTATAAGCATGCCCAGGTGAAGTCTCTGATCGGATTACATTATCCTATCTTAGAGCTTAGTTTTTGGTCATCTGCACAGTAAACACACATCCATAACTACTGCTGCCAAATCCAACTTAACTTTCACTTTTGATGCCAGCAAGCACAATCTAGAGCTCTCTTTAAAGCTGTTAAGTGGATCCACCAGAATCAATATCGGAATGTAATCGTCCAAACTGATAATCGTTCTCTTAGTCTTGCTATAAATAATCCTCATCTTCAGGTTTCCTGGTTAAATAAAGAATCTTTGTTAAGTTATTCTAAAACTATGTTTTTTAAATAATCATTGCTGGTTTTGTGTATTTGTTCCTAGATTTTGTTATGTAATAGGTCTACTGATAAGCTTGGCATGTGGTCTGGCTCATGATGTAACTGTTATCTCCCCTCTTTTAAAATGCTAAGTCATACAAGCTCCTACGTTGCACGGTGAGTGTGACACCCCCCTCAAATTAAATTAGATAAAAGCTTTGGGCATTAGTAAATTTGGTGAGGACACTTGATGAGATTCTATTGGTCGGGACATTAAAAATTCAATAACACTTCATTTACACCCAGTATTTAACCTGCCGTTAGTAACACCGCGAACATAAAAGTGGGAAGACAACACTTACATTTTAATCTACGGCTAAATAATTCGTTACACTTGGTTTACACCAAAAACTTAACTGGACGTTATTAACACCGTTTAAGGTGAACAATACCTTCCGTGAAACTCTAAACCTAATGATACAGGTGTATCCCTACTCCTCATAGGAACCTAGTAAACCTCAAGCTAAGTTGAGGAAAGAATCCTATATCAGGAAGGAAACCTTATTTGGGAAGAATTCCTAATTAGGAAAGAGTTTTGTTTTAGGCAACACTCTTAGTTTAGGAATTAGATTCCTAATAGAAGACGTAGTCGGCCAAGTACGACGAAAGTCTATAAATAGAGAGCTTTGGATAATAGCTAAGGACACAGAAAACCTAGAGAAGTTTTGTGAGACAATTAATTATTGTAAAAGCAAGCTTAGCAAACAGTTTAGGTTGAACTACTGTTTAGAGAGATTGTGAACATAACAAAGAGAGAATTGTAAATCGATTTTCTTGTTCATAATCTAGAGAAGGTATGTTACTTCGAATTAATTACTTCTTTGTGTTCTGTTTTCTAATTTTCCGTCTATTATTATTCTGAATTCCGCCTCTATAATAATAGTCACCAAGGTATAGAGATCATACGTATCAAGTTGGTATCAGGAGTGAGGTAATTAGTTTCTAGGGTAGGTCCCTGTGGTTTATGGTTTTCACTAGATCTCTCTACATAAAGCTTGGTGAGGTACTCGAGAAGCTAGAAGACGTCAGGAGAACAAGGGGATCAAGGATGACAAAGTCAGATGATGATCCTAAGAAAAGAGAACCACAAACTATGGAAGAAAAGGTGGCTATGCTACAAACAGACATGAAGTCGATTCAGACCACCCTTGAAGAATTGACTAAATGTATTCCTTCTCATATACCCAAACCGAAGACGAAGAAAAAAATTACACCTTCACCTGAAGCTTCGGAAGAAGAGGATGAGGAAGAAGATGAGGACGAAGATGAGGACGAAGAAAAGAAGAAAAGCGAGTTTCTTAAAAGTCCTACATAAACTAAACTTCATGTTAAGAATCTGAAAATTGATTTTTGTGTTGATATTCCACTTTACGATGGGAGTGTCGATGTAGAAAAATTGGATGACTGGATTGAACGTCTAGAGACGTATTTTTCTTTCTTTGAATATTGCATTGAAGCTACAAAAGTATGCTCTAACCTAGTGGAAATCTTATCAAAAACAAAACCTAGGTAAGGGAGTATTGTCGTGGAAAAGATTCAAGGAAGTTGTAAGGAAAAAAAACCTTGAGGAAAGATGGTTCAAGTGGTACAACTTGAAGCATACCTACAACCAAACCGTGCAAGAATATACTTCGGAATTTCAGAATCAAGTTATGATTTTGGATTTAGACTTGGGAGATTATGTTATCTATATAAAATATATCTCAGGGTTCCATGAGTATATACGGAAGGAGTTAAAGATGTTTCAGTTGATACTATTGCTGAAGCAAGTATAAAAGTTAATGCCATTGAGGCTTAAGAAATCTGATTCAAAGGGAACTACTAAGGGAAAATCTGGAGGTACCATTGTGAAAGGAGGTGAAATGAGCAAAAAAGAAGGGAAGTCTAGTGACAAGGAAGGTTTGATTTGCACCCATTGCAAGCATACAGGTCACGTTATCGACAAGTGTTGGGTAAATAACCCTCATCTAAAGCCTAAAGGGTTGCAGAGGAAAGACGCCAAGAAAGCAACACTAGTCGCTCAAACTCCAAGAGAAGTCCACGGGCTAACGGAACCCAATTCAGAGCTCTCTATATATTATGACAGGGAAAAAAGAAAGACCTCCAAAATATGATCTTAGGGAGCGACTCTTCACAGTGAATATGCAAGTCAAAACATCACTAGTTGATGTTGTTATTGACCCGAGAAGTCAGAAGAATTTACTTTCAAATTCTTTGGTGCAGAAGTTAGGATTGAAGACTTTCAAACATCCAAAACCATATCCTTTAGGATGCCTTCGAAAAAAGGGGGGCTTACAAGTTATACAACAGTGCACATTCAATTTTTTTCTAGATGAGTCATACATTGATGATGTTACATGCGACGTAGTCTGTCATGTAGTACTAGGTAGTCCTTACCTATGGGATAGAGATGCAACTCTACACAGGAGGGAACAAAAGTATACCTTTACCAAAGATGGAGAAAGTTTTGTGATATGGGTTATAGATTCTCCTCTTGAGGGGGCAAGCTTGATTACATCCACTCAGGATAAGATGTTGGTGAATGCTAGCACAAAGTTCATTCTCCTTGTGATCCATTCTCTTGAGGAGAAGCCGAGTAGAGTTTGTTTGGTAGCCTTGACTGCACAACAAGAAGACGATCTAGAAAGGTTGAAGTTGAAATAAAAGGATTTTTTTAAAGATGTCACAGGATTACCGCCAAAGAGGAGTGTGGAGCATGAGATCATGTTGACTGCGGAGAGTTCTCTACCTAATGTAGGTCTTTATCGCACTACCATCGAGGAATCTGATGAGATCAAGAAATAAGTCCAGGAACTTCTACAATTAGGAATGATAGTGCCAAATGCTTCACCTTGTGGATCAACGGTGTTGTTGGTACCGCAGAAAAATGGAGGTTGGCGTATGTGTATTGATTATAGAGCATTGAAAAAGATCACTATCAAGAATCGTTATCTTATACCTAGGATAGACGACATGATGGATCAGTTGGAAAAAGCTCGAGTTTTTACAAAGTTGGATTTCAAATCTGGATACCACAAGTGAGAGTCCGCGAAGATGATACATGGAAGACTACTTTCAAAACCAAACAAGGCTTGTTTGAATGGTTGGTGATGCCTTTTTGTTTGTGTAATGCTCCAACGACATTTATGCGTTTGATGAATGATTTGTTACGACCTTTTATAGAAGATTTTGTGATTGTCTACTTGGATGATATCCTAGTATACAGTAGAACTTGGGAAGAGCATCTATTTTATGTTGAGAATGTTTTTAAAGTGTTACATGAAGGCCAGCTGAAGTTTAACGTAAAGAAGTGTGAGTTTGGAAAGGAGGAGTTGATGTATCTCGGATTCATTGTTGGTGGTGGACAATGGAAGATTGATCCAAGGAAGGTTGAAGTGATAATTAAGTGGCCTAGACCTAGTACTGTGACTGAAATCAGGAGTTTCTTTGGGGCTTGCACATACTTGCGTAAGTTTATCCGACATTTTTTGACTATTGCAGGACCACTACATAGTTTGACGGGAGCTAAGGAAAAGTTTGAATGGCAGCGAACCCATGAAGACGCTTTTCAGCTACTAAAAAAGAAGATTTCATAAGCACGGGTGTTGGCATTGCCTAACTTACAGCGTACTTTTGAAGTTGAGACCGACGCTTCTAACTATGCAATGGGAGGAGTATTGTTACAGGATGGTAAACCAGTAGAACACCATTCATAATTGTTTTCAGGTGCTATTAAGAACTACGCACCTTATGACAAAGAATTTTATTCTTTATATCAATATATCAAGCATTGGCGAGTGTATCTATTAGGTAAAGAAGTAGTGGTACATTCAGATCACAAACCATTGGAGTATCTACACACACAGACAAAACTACAACAAGCTCGGACATGAAGTGGATGTCTTACTTGATGGCTTTTAACATTCTCATTAGGTACAAGAAGGGAGTAACAAACAAGTTGGTAGATATGTTGTCTTGTCCACCAGTCTGTGCATTAATGGTGGACATGAGGATTCAGCCAATTGTCCCTCAAGAGTATGCAGAGTCATTCGCATCCAGCAAAGATTTCAAGAAGGTGTTAAAAGGTATAAAAAGTGGTCTAAAAGGATAGTTTGAACTCCGAGATGGATTGTTATACAAAGGTCAGTTACTTTGCATTCCATAAGATGGGGATCGTTTACAATGGTTGAGAGAGGCATACACTTCCTGAGTTGCTGGTCACTTTGGGATGAATAAAACTCTACTTAACCTACGTCGTTATGTCTTTTGGTCAAAGATGCAAGATGATGTGGCTAAATTAGTTAGAGGGTGTAAGTTGTGTAGCACATTTAAAACTTCAAACAGGAAACGTAGGTTATATCTACCATTACCAGTACCATCAAGGTCTTGGGAGAGTATTTCGATGGATTTTCTTGGTGGGTTACCTAAGACCAAGTCTGGTTATGATTAATTGTTCGTCGTGGTAGACCGATTCAGCAAGATGATTGCTTTAATTCCATGTACAAAGACGGTGACGGGACCCGGTGAAGCAAAGCTCTTCTTTGAGCATGTGTGGAAGCATTTTGGTTTAACTACTTCGATTATTTTTGATAGGGATAGTCGACTCCTTAGTCACTTTTGGAAGATAATGGACACTAGCTTGAAGAAGAGTACAACTTTTCATCCACAAACAGACGGCCAAACAGAAGGAGTCAACAGGACTATGGTTCACATGTTAAGGGGATATAATTCCAAGCATCCTAAAACTTGGGATGAGAGTTTACCATATCCACAGTTTGCTTTCAATAGAGAAATTCATAGTTCTTCGAGGAAGTCTCCTTTCGAGACGTGCTATGGTTACTTACCACCTAGCCCTTTTGACCTAGTATTTTCTAGTGACACCGCAATGGGAGGGAAGGAAGGAAGTAAACGACAAAAGGCAAAAAAGTTATTAGAGAAGATATCTCAGATATCCAAGCGACTGTTGAAGCACAATTAAAGAAGTCACAAGCCAAATACAAAGCAAAACATGACAAGCATCTTGTGCTTTATAATTTCGGTATTGGTGACTTGGTATGGTTAAAATTAGGTAAGGAACGACTGAAGGGGGGAGGTAAGAAGTTGAAGCCATTGAGATATGGACCATTTCGAATTCTCGATCATATTGGTGACAATTCCTTTCATCTGGATTTACCACCTTATCTAGGAATGTACTCGGTTATAAATGCCGAATACTTGAAGTTGTTTGAACCACCGTTACTAGATGATGACGGAGACGACACTATGATCTTACCACGAGTAGAAGACTTATGGTTTGATAGAGAGGAACAACTAAAGGAATAATGCATATTGGAGCGAAGAGTGACTAAAACACGACAAGGAGAGAAAGAAGCTTTTATAATTGGATGTAAAGGTCAAGTTCCCTGCAAGGCCAAGTGGTTTAACAAGTAAAAAGGGACTCTCGAGTTCCCTAACCTTCATTTTTAACTTTCACAAGAGTTCAAGTTCTTAAAAGGGGGACCCGTGATACAGGTGTATCCCTACTCCTCTTAGGAACTTAGTAAACCTCAAGCTAAGTTAAGGGAAGAATCCTATATCAGGAAGGAAACCTTATTTGGGCAGAATTCCTTGTTAGGAAAGAGTTTTGTTTTAGGAAATACTCTTAGTTTAGGAATTAGATTTCCAATAGAAGACCTAGTCGACCAAGTACGGAAAAAGTCTATAAATAGAGAGCTTTGGCTAATAGCTAAGGACACAAAAAACATAGAGAAGTTTTTAAGACAATTAATAATTGTAAAAGAAAGCTTATCAAACAGTTTAGGTTGAACTACTGTTTAGAGAGATTATGAACGTAACAAAGAGAGAATTGTAAATCGATTTTTTTGTTCATAATCTAGAGAAGATATGTTTCTTCGAATTACTTCTTTGTGTTCTATTTTCTAAGCTTCCGTCTATTATTATTCTGAATTCCGCCTCTATAATAATAGTCACCAAGGTATAGAGATCATACGTATCACCTAAAAAAACCAAGCCTCTGTTTCGACTTTCGACCCATCTCTTATTCTACTCGATCTTCTCTTTCACCACCGCCGATTTCCCACTTTACCTCTCTTAGGGTTTGTTATCTCCTTTATTCTTCGTTTCTACTGAGATCAATTAGAAAAGGAAAAATCCTTTTTTTTCTTATAACGTAGGGATGCGGAAAAATCAGAAAACAAAATCACCCTTTTCTTATCTAGGTAATCCATGTAAGATTTTTATGCTTCTTAATTCGAGTTTTTCATTCAGTTTTTGGTATATGATCAAAGGCTGAAAATCATAGGGATTTTGCAGGTTTTATAGAATCAATCACTTAAAGAATATAAAGATGTATCTTAAGTACTACATCAATGAAAATGGTCACACTATCAAGGTAAATAAACTCAACTCTAGTTTTTTTGTAGTTCATGAAGTATGGGTTTTGTCTTTGGATTGATTTATGCTGTAATAGATTTTGAGGTCACCAGGTTGTTTTCCGGTTTGCTTGAATCTCCGCCAATAAAAAAAGTGACCGAGTCCATATACATGTTTTTTCTTATTTTTGTTTTACTAACCTAAATATTGAAGCATGTTAATTCTTCTTAGTATTCTCAGAAAATATTGTACTCTTTGAATTGCTATTTGCAAGGAATCTACTTGAGATGTACTCTCCCAATTGCTATCTGCAGAAAATTGCTTGAGATGTTTGCTTCATCCAAGGCATGATACTTCTCTTTGAATTGACTATATGTGAGAAAGAAATGGTTGTAGCCTTGATTGTCTTGGAATACTGGAATGTTTGGCCAGGTAATATACCTTGAAACACACGCAGTTGGAAATTCTGCTACAGAAAATGGCTTATTTTCCTAAATTAACAATGATACTTCTTTAACTAACTAAAACTTCAATGTTCAGGAGACAATGATGTAACAATGTTTCAACAAGATTGGTTTAGTACCATGCTACTCAAGAAAATCTCAAATTTGAGGTAAGTTTTGGTATTCAATTTTTAGGTAAATTTGTGTGGTTACTGATTTTCCTTCAACAAAGAGTAGTTGGGGTTTAACAGACCTCATGGAACTGAACTTAAGGTATGCGTAATATCTATTGTTATAAAAACTTTTCCCCTTAATTTTCGTCAATTTGTGAATATAGCAGTAGGTTACAAGTATCATGGAAAATGACATAAATGTAGGCATTTACCTGACTTACACTTATTCAGTGAAAATTTTCTGTTAGTTGAACATGTTTGCTGTTTTGTACAGTTTATGTTTAGCTTTTACACATTAATATCTAATGTAAAAGTGTGATTGCAATGCTCCTTGGACGAGGTGGCATTCTTTATTTTTTATTTTCTCTTTTTCTTATTGATTCCATGGCTGCTAAGTAATAAAATAATGCTCTTCAACATCAAATATAGTGATAAGAAGTGCAAGATCCCTGCATGTTGTTAAGGAGCTTACCGACGCAGTTGCAGGAAATCCTACAACCTACACCCAAGTAATAAATCAAAGAAGAACTTAGACATGACAAGAAATCTTCTAAGTTATTTTATTAAGAACATGAACAAATACAAAATGGACTATGAAAACCCTAACTTGGAAAATAAATAACTTTCTCTCTCCTAAATTCCTAGCACGAACTCTCAAAAAAGGTTTTCTTCTCATACAATGGCTTTTGTTCCCTTTTATAGGAGTTATACATAGTGGAGGATAACTAATAAAGCCCCTTGTATCGCCCTTTCTTGTGGTTATCGCGTTATCATCTCATTGGCCCTCACATGTTTTGTGTGATTTCTTGTGACGTCATCACGTGCGTCAGAAGTGACGTAGTGAAGTTGTTACTTCCGCATGTGGCTAATGGTCTTCATTATCTTCGCCTTAAACTATCTGTTGAGCGATATTTTATATCCACAACTGATATAACAGATAAAAAGGACAGTCCATTTTGGGAGTAAGATATGAGTTTCTTTGTTGTTTTATTCCACTTACTTTAAGATATGGAACCATTCTGCTTAATGTCGTAGGGAGATGGAAGTGAACGATTATATTGTCGTAAGAGAGAAGCTCAACAACGGAGTGTGAAACACATCATAGAGAGAAATGCAACTACACACATCGTAGAGATAAATACAACTAAAGGAAGTTCATTTAATCAACAAACTGGAATAAAAGTAGGGACGCGTCAAGTAAAAATTGTGAACAATATTAGAGATAAAGGGAACTTTCGGGATTGAGGTAACCGCGTGTACTTTAGTTTACTTAGTTTGTGGTTCATTTATTTGTGAAATTTCAATCTATAAAATTGTTTCAGGAGAATAGATACCCTTCAGGTTAACACAAGGGTAAAGTGCAATGCTAAGCCAAAAAATCTGATGGTTGCTTATGGCAACCTTTGGGATTGGATTAACCATATGTATTTAGTTTGTTGTTCATTCTTTTCTGACAATTTCTAAATTTCTCTTTTAAAATGTTTCTGACGATGATCCTACATTACAACTGGAGATAGCTTTAGTGTAAAACTAAAAAGCAATGTTAAGATGAGGAACTATGAAAATTGATAGGTTCACTCTATGTTACAACTCCCCATGTGATGTTGTACTCTCTCTTTTATTTATGGATATTACCTTTGAAGGATGTCATATCATTCTACTTGTTAGCAAATGTATTATACCCATGATGCATATGTATGTATGTTAATTATTTTTCTTGAAAACCATAAATATTCTAGTATTTTATTTTTATCAAATATTCATTATATATGTATACATTCATGATGTTATCCCCACCATATGTTATAATTTACCATATATATTTTCTTTAGTATGTTATACTATTTTTTTTAGGTCTTCCTCAAAATTGTTTTTTTTTTTTTTGACATGTACTTTATCCTTAGTATTATATCTTAGTTTGATATTACTCATGCATTTCACAAATATTGACCAAAACCTATTTTTATCCCACAAACGGTTTGCTACTAAATATGCAAACTAATTGCGACTTAAATTCCAATAAATTTATATGCGTATATAAATGATAAATGGGCCTGTAGTTTATTTAACAGACCTATTCTTAGTTGACTATTTTGTCATTGTTTGCAATTTTTAAACCATAAAGAAATTTTGTTTGCAAACAGAGTTCCATTGTTAAAAACCATAAAGAAGTTTGGTTAATTAATTTTGTGGACTGGGTTATGATCATAGATTGGACTATATGACATATCCGTATTACCCACAAAACCATAAAGAAATTTGGTTTTGGTATCCATCTTGACCATAAAGAAATTTGGTTAAGGGAAAGTGATACCGGGATTTGTCGTGGACTCAGAAGGACTTGAGCACCATATTAATGTCCTTTATTTTGTCTATGTAGATGGACCCAATTCGACCATAATTCGAACTTTTGGACTCAGCGGGACTTGAGTACCATCGTTGGGTATCTGATGTGGAAACCACCTTCGTGGAAAAGGACTACACCTCCACTATCAAGCCATCTTCCGACGCTGCTCCGGAAACTGAGAAATACAAAGCTCATGCTCTTATGTTCCTTAAGAGGCATATCGATCCTAACCTACGTTGGGGTTATCATCACTTGAAAACGCCAAAAGGGCTATGGGATGCTCTAGATAGACGTTTTGGGAACATTCATGATTCCTTAATACCACAATTGAACGTCCTGTGGAACGAAATCCGCTTCCTCGATTATGTAAAAGTGAATGATTTCCAAAAAGACATGCTGCAAATTCAGGCACGTATGGACTTCTGTGGGAAGAAACTCACAGATGAGGAAATGATTCAGAAAACCCTATCGACCTTTCCCACCTCGTCCATGATACTAGTGAACCAGTATCGTTTAGAGGTTGACAAAAAAAGAATCACCACATTCAGTAGGTTGATAAGCTTACTGCAAGTGGCCGAAAGACACAATGAGATTCTTGTCGATAACAATGCCAGAGCTGTTAGGAAAAAGACAGTTCCCGAAGCTAACCATGGCAAGGACAATTAGGGAAAGAACCCCAAAGGAAAGAGGGCTCGACATTCTTATTCACATCCCCATGATCCATACCCACGTGGAGATAACACCTCTCGTGGAAGAGGACGTAAGGGGCACAATCGAGGTTGACGACATAAAGGTCACTCTAATGTTTGGCACAGAGAAGGAACTTATGGCCATACCTGTGGTGATCCTAAGTTCGAGAAAACACCTAAAAATCCCGCTAACAAAAAGGCCGCAGACGAAAATGCGCCTTGTTTTAGGTGTGCGTTTACCGGACATTGGTACAATCATTGCAAGGCTAGTGCCAATGTAGCTATGAGCTACAAAAAGTACCGGGAAACTCTCGAACAAGAGGCTAACTATATGGAAAAAAATGATGTAACCCATGACGTCAACCTCACAATTTCAGACTTCCTGGGCAATGAGAACTTTGCCCCAACTATGGATGTGCCTGATTTTGCTTGGGCCTAAGAATTTAGTTTCTGGATTGCTAGACTTTTTATGTTTAGATTCTTTGAAGTTTTTATGTTATCTTAGACTATCGTTTGTGTAATAGTTTGAGTAGGTGTTACCGTTGCTGAACATGTTCCTACAATCTTTATGTTATGTGTATGGATTATCTATAAGTACTTATTTTCTATTATGTTCTATAGAATTTTACTTTGTTTATGATAATCTGTTTTTCAGCATGTAAATTAGAATGGAAAGGACGCCATTCTAGTAGAACAAAATTCTCTAAAGGAAGTGAGATAAATTGTTCATTTTTGTTTGTAACATTCCTGCCTAATGTACTTTAGAAATTTCTCCAGGAGAAATTGAATGTTTAGTTGATAATGCAACCACCCACACTATCCTAAGAAATAGACAATTATTTTTCGATTTTACTCCTTATAATACATCTGTGACTACAATGATTGGATCATCACAAGTAATAATTGGGCGAGGTACTTCTCAATTCTTGTTGCCAAACGGCACAATGATTAAAGTCACAGAAGCTCTATATGTAGCAAGAGCTCACCGCACTTTGTTAAGTTTCAAGGATATCTGTGCAAATGGTTATCACTTGGAAACTCACTGTGAAAATGGAATTGTGTACATATATGTGACCTCTAGTGAATGCGGAAGGAAGCACATCTTAGAGAAACTAATGAGTCACTCTAGTGGATTATATATCACCACTATTAGGATTATTGAATCCCATGTTGTTGCCAACAACGAACTGCTGGCCAGTGATTTATATAAGCTTTGTGACAATCGACTAGGGCACCCAGGTCGTGATATGATGATCTGTGTTTTGAAGAACTCACACAAACATCCTTTCTTTTGAATGAAAAAGAAAATGGGACAAAAGATTGTTACAATGCAGAGTAACAATGTGCATTCTAAAGTAAATGATGCACATTTTATGCCTTCTAAAGTAAGAGAAGCGCAACCTTCGTCTTCCAAAGTAATTGAAGCGCACCCCCTGTCCCATTCTTCTTCGTTGTCCTTATTTAAGACACATCGCTCATTCTGCAAAACTTGTTCTTTAGCAAAGACAGGATCGAGACCATCCTATGCTAAAGATACCAAACAAAATATTCCATTTTTACAAAGAATACAAGGTGATATTTGTGGACCTATACACCAAGAATGCGGACCACTCAGGTATTTTATGGTTATGGTTGATTGATAGACGCATTTATGTGTCTATTTTCATCTCTATTGTGTATATTGTTACTACCCATTTTTGTACTAATTTTGATATTTTATCTCTTTGTAGGTGTTTTTGGAGAAATAGGCTTTTGCGGCGAAATTGGCTCAAAAAGTTGTTAAAAGCTCCTAGGAGGACATTTGCTATTCGGACTCTCATTTTGGATAAGGGGTAACCCATTTCCAGGCAGCTACTAAGCACAGACCGGGATTGGATAGGGGGACACCATTTTTTGAACACGGTTTTGGCGGACATAAATTTTTCTCTCCTGAAGATTTTTCTGGACCGGATTTGGGATAGATTTTCGTCGAATTTTCTTGCTGGATAGAATGGATTTGGCCTGGTTAAGTCAAACAGGAGTGGTAAGGGTTTTAGATACGCAAAGAAATCAATCTTCCAAGCATATCTCGACAATCACAGGGATGAATAATATCAAGGTATATTACGGAAATTTTATGGTTTATTTTTGGAAACAAACGTGAAGAAGTGAAGAGAAAATATCCTAGTGATTTGATTCTACCATCTAACCGTTAATATCACTTCTAGAGACGTGTAGAAGAGAAAAAAAAAGAGAAATTTTTTTTGGAACTTTGGACCGAAGAAAAGAAGGAATTTCTCGATTTTTAGTTGCCGTATGATGTATAAAAGAGTTGGTACGAGTCCTAGGAAGGAAAGGAAGACTTTAGGGGAAGTTTAGAGCACTAGAGAAGCGAAAAAATCAACTTGCAAAAACTCGCCTGTTGCTGCTGAAGAAGAAGAAGACGAAGAACATAAGATCCACAGAGACAGTCGCAGATGCAGACTTATTTTCAGTTACAACGAGATACGGTCGTTCTTTCCTGCAGTCACCGAAACCTTTCAGACACGATTCCGTCTTCTGTATTAGACTTTCAGCGACTACAGTTTACCTTTTTCTCCCTTTTAATCAATTTTTGAGCCATAAACATGTATTTTGAGAACACGATTAATATGAGGAGCTAAACCCCTTAGCCGAGGCGACGGAGAAAGCCATTGTTCCATGAAAAGTGGTATAATTATATTTTTAATTATTTTTGCAATTTTTATATGTTATTTGCATAGAACTAATATAGGAAAATTGATTTTTATTGAGTAGTTGTGAATTGTTTTGATGGAACATGCTAGGTTTATAAACTTCTGATGTTTCATGCTTTATGGTTACAATTATTACTTCAAAAATCTATTAGAGGCAAAATATTAGAATCACTTCAAAAATCAATTATTACATGAATATTGATTAGAGTTTATCACTTAATTGGTTAATGGTGGAATCCAGAGTCTCGGTGTTTTCTTTATATTTTTGATACAACTTTATTTAATTGTTGAGTTTAATTTGAGTCTAAAAAATCCTTCACAAGTCTTAGAGTTCGATTTTTTTTACCACTACAACTACAAAACACATCATTGATGCTTCGACCCGTTGGTCACACGTTACATTGTTTTCCACAAGAAATGCTGCATTTGCAAAGCTACTAACACAAATTATACGATTAAGGGCTCATCACCCTGATTATCCAATCAAGTCTATCAGACTTGATAATGCTGGAGAATTTACATCTAAAGGATTTGATGATTTATGTATGTCTAATGGAATTGACGAAGAGCATCCTGTACCCCATGTACACACTCAAAATGGTCTCGCAGAAGCTACCATCAAAAGGTTACAAATGATAGCTAGTGCATTGGTTATGCGTTCCAACCTGCCTATTACTGCCTGGGGGTACGCCATATTGCATGCAGCATTACTTATTCATTTTAGACTCGCTGTTAGACAACCATTTTCTGAGTACCAGTTGGTAATTGGATATGAGCCTGATATTTCACATTTACGCATATTTGGTTGTGCCATATATATGCCTATTACGCCCCCACAGCGTACTAAGATGGGTCCACAAAGACAAGTAGGTATTTATGTTGGATACGAATCCCCAACAATTATCCGCTACTGAGAACCTTTGACAGGCGATTTATTTACCTATAGATTTGTGGATTGTCACTTTGATGAGACAACCTTCCCGTCGTTAAGGGGAGGTATGGAAAAGGACTTCCAAAGGGAACAACAGGAATTGTCGTAGTGTGTTCCCACGTTGTCTCATCTTGATCCCCATACTCCACAATGTGAAAGTGAAGTGAAAAGAATTATTGATCTTTAGAATGTGGAAAATTCAATGCCTGATGCATTTACTGATATCGTTAAAGTGACGATATCACATATACCAGCTGCAAACGTGCCTCCAAGGTTGGAAATTCCCGACAAGGGAAACGGTACCATAAATATAGGTACCAAGGCTGCACTTGGTGGAAGTGTAGTTGAGACCGTGGCCCCCAAAAGGAAGAGAGGGAGAACACTTGGTTCGATGGATACTCAGCCAAGAAAGAAAAGGGCGAGTAAGGCACAAACCGATCTATATATCATCAATACAGATAATCCATCTCATGAGATTGTATCTGATTACATTTATGTCCATGAATCATTACTGGGGGACGCCCCGAAGTTTCAATTGATTCCATAGAACAAAGAAATATCTATGGATTGTGAAAGTGCTTACGTGTTGATGGAAAGATCCTCCACACATATTGATGATATATTCGCATATACTGTTGCTCGAGAGATTATAGAGCACGATGATATCGAACCACGCTTTATTGTAGAATGCCAAAAGAGAGAAGATTGTCCTTAATGGAGAGATGCAATCCGTGCTAAACTAGATTCACTGGCAAAAAGATAGGTATTTGGTGTGGTAGTGCTAACCCCACCAGGTGTAAAGCCCGTAGGACATAAATGGGTATTTGTCAGAAAGTGTAATGAGAAGAACGAAGTCTTGAGATATAAGGATCTCCTTGTAGCGCAAGGTTTCTCACAATGTCTTGGTATTGATTACGAAGAAACGTACTCTCCTGTGATGGACGTCATAACATTCCGTTACTTAGTCAGCTTAGTAGTTTCAGAAGGACTTGAAATGCAACTTACGAATGTGGTTACCGCATATCTCTATGGGGTTCTTGATACAAAGATATTCATGAATGTTCCAGATGGACTTCCACTGCCCAAATCAAGTAACTCTAAACCACGGAGTGCGTTTGCAATACAGTTGAAACGCTCACTCTACGGATTAAAGCAATCCGGGCGGATGTGGTATACCCGTCTAAGTGATTATTTGATTGGGAAGGGATATAAAAATTATGAATTGTTCCCCTATGTGTTTATAAAGAAAACAAGTTCCGGATTTGCTATTATAGATGTCTATATCGATGACATTAACATAGTAGGTACTCTTGATGAACTAAGAGAAACTACAAGCTATTTTAAATCCGAATTTGAGATGAAAGATCTTGGGAAAACTTGAATGTGTATAGGACTTGAACTAGAACATCGAAATTGTGGAATATTAATCTACCAGTCTGCATATGTCCATAAGATACTGAGGAAATTTAATATGGACAAAGTGCACCCTGCTAGCACTCTCATGGTTGGTCGAACTTTAGATGTACATAAAGATCAATTTCGTACAAAGGAAGATGGCAAAGATGTATTGGGAGATGAATATCCATATCTAAGTGCAATAGGCGCATTATTGTACTTAACACAATGTACTCGACCAGATATCTCGTTCTCAGGGAACTTGTTAGCTAGATATATCTCAGCGCCAACGCAGCGTCATTGGAATGGTATAAAGAATATCTTTAGATACCTAAAGGGAACTATTGACTTGGGTTTGTTTTATCCCTACGAAGACGAAAGGAGAGATGCTAATGTAATTGCGACTCCTTACACCAGAACCCCAAATAATGTTTTGGTTGGTTTTGTTGATGCTGGGTACCTCTCAGACCCACACAAAGGTCGATCACAAACTGGATATGCGTTCACTATCGGGAATACAACGATATCCTGGAGATCGATCGAGCAAATCCTTATGGCTACCTCCACGAACCACTCTGAGATCATTGCCCTACATGAGGCGGTTCGTGAGTGTATATGGTTAAGGTCTATCATTACACATATTCGAGGGACATGTGGTTTGATTTCTACCACCGAAGAGCCAACTTGCATTTATGAAGATAATGCAGCTTGCATCGAACAGATGAAGCAAGGGTGATAATACGAAACATATATCACCAAAGTTCTTTTACAATCAACAACAACAATGTCTTCTAAACATTCAAGTCAGTAAAGTAAAATCTGACGAAAATGCGGAAGACTTGATTACTAAGTCATTACCTAAGACCACATTTGAAAAACATGTGATAAGTATAGGATTAAAGAGATTGTCCGAACTTCCGTGACTCCATAGGACTAAAGGAATTGTCCACTCCCATGACTGCATTATACTACAGAAATTGTCATGCATCAGGGGGAGCACCAGATGGTATGTTGAACTCTTTTCCTTCACCGAGGTTACTTTTTCCCATTGGGTTTGTTACTCGGAAAGGTTTTTAATGAGACAAAAACCATAAATGCAAATCATGGAGAGATGTCGACATCAGGGGGAGCATCTAGCGATGCACTGATGACATCAAAGTGTGCTGTACTCTTTTCCTTCACCGAGGTTACTTTTTCCCACATGGTTTTGTTACTCGGCAAGGTTTTTAATTAGATAACAAAAACACTAGAGATACAACTTCCGTTGAGGTTATTCTTATCCTTGCTAGTGTTCAGGTTTTTGTGCGAAGTATTTTTCCTGACACGGTTCTACAAAGGAGAAGATTCCTAATAAGCGGCGTCATTTCTAAAGCTCAGGTGTCTTTCTCATTTGACCAGTTTTTCATCCACAAATGTTTTCTGGAAAGGTTTTGACAAAGCAGTTAGTTTACAATGGTGGTCATCCAAGGGGGACTGTTGTAGGAATATTATTGGTGGTATGGTTGACCACCCCCATGTGTCACTATGCATGGGAAACTTTCTTCTTATGATAGACACATGTAACACTTCTTCTATGTTACTCTACACATGTACTCCTACCTTGTCTCCATCTCATATATTTAAAGAGTAAATGTTAATGAGAAAACACACCTGATTTCTATTCCTCTATTTCATACTTTCTCTCCTTTATGTTGTGAAAACCAATATTTTGCGGAGCACGTGTCATGGTCTCAGTGGTCGCGTGCAGGATTGAAAATAACCAAGACACTAGATTCCACTATTACACATGAATGAATGATGGTAAAAATTCCAAAACTCTAATTATCTTTAAAATCTTTTATTTCTTAATTCGTAAATAATCAGGCATATTCTCAAACATTAATTGTATTCCTTAAGCATAGATTATCTAAACAATGTATAACCTATCTAATTGAATCACAACTAATTAAGAAAATTATGCAAACAATTAAAATTCTTCCAAGCAGTGATTTGAGTGAATTATAAAATGCAAACTAGAGAAAAGTAGAATAATTACCAATTATTCATGCATCAATAGCTTCTTCTGTGCCTTGATTACGCGAGAATATTAGCTCATCATCATGGAAACATGCTCAAAATTCATCTTTATTAATGATAAAAAATGGTTCACAAATGATGAAATGGGAGAAAAATAATTAAAACCGGGTTTGTAACACTTATATTTGTTACAAACTCAATTGTTACAGGAAACGATAAGAAATAACCGTCACTAGCATTGTTGAAGAACGACTGTCTTTGAGTGT
>JAJJMB010013564.1:1839202-1870008 GCA_023531105.1 Papaver atlanticum | reverse complement strand
TGTTGAAGAACGACTGTCTTTGAGTGTCTTATGTTCTTCGTAAGTTCTTCACCAGCAGCAAAAATATTCTTCCTGAAACTTTGATTTTCCGGCTCTCTAATGTTCCAAACTTCTCCCAATTCTCCCCCCACTCCCTCTCACTGATATCCCAGCACCTATTTATAACCCAACATCATCGAAATCTCACGTAATAACTGCCAATAATTCTCCCATCAATTGACAGTAATGAATATCTTCTCGGAATATTTTCTTCCCTTTCTTCTCTTCTCACGTTGTCAACGAGTGCTGAATCTTCCTCATTTAACTCCTTCACGCTTCTGCAGCGGCCAAGATTTATCCAAACACAAGCATCACACGTAAAATAACGTTGTAATCCCGCGATTATCTCATCCGCACACATACTCCCTGTTGTGTAGAAATTCCACGTATTCAACCCACGTTTTTCGAATATGAAGGACTTGCTAGTCCTGTGTGAGTGTAACAGGCTTGAATGAGTCGATTGGAGTGATTGAATCTCGCCACAGCTCCTCCAAATTAAAAACAGCAAACTCCGCAGGTGAACAATATTCAAACCTGCACTTTCCCGCCAAAACCACGTAGTAGAAGGGTGTCCCCCTAACCAAACCGGGGGTGCGAATAACATGTGCCCAACTGAGGTGTCCCTTATCCAAAGTGAGAATCCGCATAGAAGATGTCCTCCAGGGGTGCTCCGCATAATTTTTCGAGCCGATTTTTCCAAAAATGTTTATTTCCCAAAAATACCTACAAACACATAAAACACCATAATAAGTACAAAAATGGGTACTAACAATATACACAATAGAGATGAAAATAGATACATAAATGCGTCTATCACCCACCAACGGTACTCGTAGAGCTTCCCAATCCCAAAGAAGTCTTTAAAACGAGCGGTCGTAAGAGATTTCGCCTAATTAGGTTACTTTCCTTTCCGAATAGACGGCTCCACCAGTAACAACACAACAAGGTAGTTTTGCTGGCTCTGAGGATTAGTTTGCGAGGAATGCAAGCTTCAGTATTTATAGACCAAGGAAGTTTGGACACCAAGGAATTTCCAAAACCGAATATTCTCAAAGATATGAAATAAACACCAAATCGGTTTTCATAATTCTTGGAAATGCTCTGTCCAATTAATGACCGAAATCTCAGTAGAAAATATGCAATTAATAAATGTACATTACCAATTTTAACTTTCTAAAGATATGCACTTAATTACTGGAAATTAAAAGCATATAAAAACTAAAAACCTTTATTAAAAGATTTTCAATTTAATTTGATCCGGAATATCTTTGAACAATAAAAAATAAGAGTTAGTCCAAAACTTGATTTTTTAGGACACTTGGGGAGTGGGAAAATTGACAGATCCTATACGTTGTTATACACTTTTACAGTTAGGATTCGTCGAAACATTTGTATCTGTCGTGTTTTTCGGCTATGTTTGCGCCAACTCCTTAAAGTTCCAACCCTATCGAAAGTGAACAACAACCCTTAAGTCCCATTAATCAATCGTACGGTCCTCGATTAGATCTAAAAACTAGCTAAACCGAACACTCGAAGAACACAAAGTCTCCCGTAATCTCCTCATTCGTGTTTATCAACAATGAACTGTGTCTTTAATTTCCCCCACTCGATTCTTTTGATTCAGGGTTCAAATTTTATTTTATTTTTGATTTTCCTTTTCTTTGATTCAGACGTAGAACTCGATAAAATTTTTCACACAGATCCCTTCGGATTTCATCAAAATCCCTGATTTTTAAAGAACTTGGAATCGCTTCTAATTCCTCAGAGGAGTCGATTTTTTTTCTTTTCTTTTTTGACAGTAAAGATTTCTCTGTACATCTCCATCTTCTACCTAACTACCTGGATTAAAGATATACACAAAATTAGCTTGGAATGGTGAAAGTGGTGGTGGATTGATGGCAAAGACGGTCGTGGATAAGAATCATCCTCAAAAAGGTGAAGAAACCCAGGGTTGAGGAGAGATAAAAAAGCGAAATCAGTTAAGACTCTTGTGATTTTGGTATAATTTGTTTGTTTATTCATTTGCTCGGCTCGGTATTCCTTCAGCAATTGAAGTTTTTCTTAGGATTAAGAGTCATGCACTCATGCTGGTGCTTATTGATAACAGGGGTAGGTTTATTTGCAATTATACACAATAGATGTTTGTTCCTCAGAATTTCGAAAATTAATTTTCATTAGATCTTTTTGGTTGAAGTGTTTCTCATTGCTGACTACTGATTGTTATATAGTTTCTCTTATGAAGTTATTGCAAATGTTTTTTAGCTGAGGGAACTTCCTATGGTTTAAGGAATATAGAGAGAAGAAAGAAAAGCTCAGTGATTTCGAGCTGCTGGTGAGAAATGTGTCATTAACTGTGGATTTTGTTTTTGGGTTCTCTATATGTTATTCAAAGTAAAAATCTTCTATAGTGGTGCAGGATGAAGGAAAGCTCAGGGAAGATAAAGAAGAAACAATGGAAGAATTGGGTCTAGCATTTATAAAAGTAACTGATAATGCGAAGATGATTGTTGTTGGAGAGTATATATGAGAGAATCGAGGTAATATCAGTTGAAGGAGAGTAAGACTAAGAATAAGAGAACCAGGTGAATATTTAGTGTAGTTTCATTTACGTTCTATTTTAAGTTGATGTTAGTTGATTCAACTTTCTCAACCTACTGGGATTACTGAAATCTCTGTGTTGAACTCTTGTTAGTGGATATTAAGTCCAAGGATTCTTGGGGTTTTACATATTTCCAGGATGGTGGTGAACTGAGAAAATACAGGAAGGAGTTAAAAAAGTTGTTAGGACATTCAGCTGGAATGAATGATTCAGATGCACGATTACGATGTAAGCTCATGTTATTTCACTTAAGAGTACCTAAATTTCACTGAACCTTCCATGCGTTCTTTTCTGTCAAGATGTTTGTTCCATTGCATTTTCAAAAGTATTTTTCAGTAGATCTTCTTGGTTGAAGTTTTTGGCAGTGTTGACTGATTATCATGGTGTAGTTTCTCTTAAGCAGTTTTTGTAGATTGTTACAAGCTAAGGGAAGCCACCACTGTTGTTGAGGTAGGATGTAACTTCAAGGATGTCGGATGGTGCATAAGGAACAAACATCTATTCTTGTTGGACAACCTGCGAAATGAGGTAGAAATTTATGGATAATGTTTAAAGAAATAGAAACAGTAGATTATGAATGATTGGGGAGGTTCGAAACCTCTTTTGGTTGAAGGGATATGATATTCCATAGAAGAAAGAAAAGCTCCATGATTACGAGCTACAGGTCAGCAATGTATCTAACCAGGCAATGAGTACTGTGCTGGTAGTATTAACTGTGGATTTTGTTTTTGGCTTATTTATATGTCGTTGGAGTTAAAATCTTCTTTGGTGCAGGTTGAAGGATTCATGAAAGATCAGAAAGACATAGATGAAACAATGGGAGAATTGAGTCTAGCATTCATAAGATTTACTGATAACGCGAAGATGGTTATTGTCTAAGAATATGAAAGAATCAAGGTAATATCAGTTGTTGACATCGTACTAGAACTGGGCTATATGCACATGACTTAGGTGTATTTGTTATCTGTTGTTTAGATATATTGAAATCGCATAGTTACAAGCAAAAGTTCCATGAACATCTCATTTGTTTAGGTTTTTTACTGTTTCTAACAGCGATAGGCACACTAACTAGGTGGATCACTACTTCCTTACTTGGGTCTTATTGGTTTACAGTGTTAACCCCATCATTCTATTTATTCCCAAAAAAGCAATATTGAAAAGTCCATTCACAAGTCTGCTTCTCTATTCTTGGTGCTAGGGCGTCGTGTTCAAGTTAATAGTGTATAAGCTAGACATAAGTTTTTCAGGAAACTATGTCTTATAGTGGTTAAGAAATTTTTACTCACTTGTTTTGGTCTCTGTTGATTGTATGCTTTGATAACACTCTGTCGTTTTACGCATGTTTGGATATGTCCATTTACAAGTCTGCTCTCTATTCTTGGTGCCAGGGTGTCGTGTTTAAGGTAATAAAATCTTTAAAAGCTAGACATTAAGTTTGTTGGGAAACTATGTCTTATAGTTGTTGAGAAATCTCTCTTTAGCCATGCTTCAAAAAGATAGTGCCTTCAATGTAATGTACTTAATATTGATACTTCTCTTTTTATGTAAATTTTGTGCTTATGGCTCAGATTAGTCAACTTGTTTTGGTCTCTGTTGGTTGTATGCCTTAAAAACACTCTATCGTTTTAAGCATGTTTAGATATATCCACCAGATTATCTTCCAGAGGGTACTGTCCCATTTGATGTTAATTGGATTTACCCCATGTTTCCTGACCTATGTATGCTAATCTATGCAGTGTTTTACAACAGTGGATGTTGGATTGTTGGAAGGCCGGCGTCCATTATTGGAAGATGTAGATGTTACGATCAATCCTTCAAAAGGTTTATCTAAAGTTTATCTCTTACTGAAGGTATATCGTCTGATGAACAAAAGAAGCTCAAGCATCTGGAAGTTCAATATGTTTTGATCTTTTTTTTTTCTTCTTTGTTATATTGTACATGAAGTGTAGCTTCTGTTGGTTCCGGTTTCTCAAGTTGTAATTTTTCTTTTGAATCATTGGTTGTAATTGAATTTAAATTAATTTTAATAAAATGATTTGAATTTATTGTTAAAATTCCATATGTTGGCTTGCTTGTGAAAATAATACTAATAAAAAAAAGGAAAAAGAATCATATTGGACTTAGCTGAATCATACCACCAAAATCTGATTAGGGTGAAGCTGACTCCTGAATTATATTCGTCTGAATCTTAAAACCTATATTTCGACAGATGGAGCCAGTTGTTATTTTAGGACAAACGAAATATGACGTGAATTTTTAACGGAAAACGTCTGTCCTTTAAGAAATAGTACACCAAAATATGACAGACTTTAGGACGGACAATATTTGTCATATACGACTGTTTTTGACAGTTTCTGCCCGTCCTAAATATTGCATTTTGGAACTAGTGATTACTGCACATGTTCAAAGTATGTCGACATCTTTACTTTGTAAATCCTTTTTCATATTTACAATCTTAGAACCGATTTGCCACACTTCCAAACAAATTTAGAATTGGTTCATCTGACTTCCAAGAACTATGTGATGGATTATCCTATCAAATAACCATTAATGGGTTTCACGGTTCTACCTCAACATAAAGTTTCGGTTCTACCACAAGTGGGTACTAGGATCGGTTACACTAGTTACCATAAAATGGCTAACTAAGTACTAGGATCGGTTACCACTTCTTATGGTAAAACTTGTGATCGGTTGACCAAGTTGTAGGATCGGTTATACCAACTTACTAAAACGTGTTAAACATCTTACAAGGATCGATTACACTCTCTCTTGTGATCGGTCACACCTCTTACTAGGATCGGTTACCCAATGGCTAGTATTTAGTCACGCCAAATTCAAGATATCGATCTTACCATCTCAGGTGATTACTTAAGATCGGTTTCACTAATAAAAGTCATACCAATACAAAAGTCAGGCCTTGTGAATAGTTTTACCAAGATACATAAACAAGTTATGAGCGGTTATATTAAACACACATATTGGTAATTCAAAAGATTTGCAATGAATAACAATACCAATAAGCCTAGCGATTTCCCTTTCGATTCACAAAAGCGGTTTATGAATTTACTTCCTTTAAAAGAATGTAAAACATTGTTTACTAGGATGAAATATTCACACATACCCATACATAATCACAATAGCATTCATACGATTATGTCGATGTCTTATATACGAAGTTCAAAAGATACACGTTATACTTCATATTGTATTCCTTAATAATATGTCTAACTAGAGTATAATCATTCACAGCTTTGCAGTTATGTTTTCAATATGCATGACTTGAAAGATACGTTAGGGAATGAAACAGTTCAAGTCAAATATTACTAACCTCAAGTGGAAGGATGATGTCGTCATTGTATCTCCTTACTTCTTCACATTCTTCAAGTCTTCACGTAATACTTGTAATGTCGCATATCCTAATACTTTCAAGCTAACCTATACTAAGTTGACTCTAGCATATAATCAAGCAACTCTTTAAATGAGTTTTGGTTCACTAAAATATGACAACCAATCTTGACATACCAACGCTTGGTGGGTTCAACCGAGCTATGCTCTAACAATCTCTCCCTTTGTCAATTTTAGTGACAAAACTCTTACATCATATGGATAAACAAATTACAAGAATTCATTACACATACGCTTGATTCCCAAATTCAATAGCATAATAACTTGTATACATTAAATCCATAAATGCCGTTGTTGACATTATAATAACAAAGCTAATACTCTCCCTAAAGGGAAGATAGGTAGATTTTCAATCCGCACGTCTTTGTTATTCCCATTATCAATATGATATGCTACTCTCCCCCAGTTTATGCTTTACTCTTTTCGTTAGATATAACGTTTAAGCACCATTGTCCTTTCCCTTAGTGATACCAAATCAATATCAATCAATACTAATATCACTTGTTTACTCCATATATTTCTCCACATTTTTGTCACAAAATGACAAAGGTACGAGCAAATAAAGGACAAACCAAAAGGATCTTACAAATCTTACAAGACACTTGCAAACCTATAAGAGTTAAGCACGAGGGTTCCACACACCATTTTAGATAACCAATATCAAAACCGAAACTACAAAGTAATTTTGTTTTGATATGTTACCAAGGAAACAATTTCCCGAAGCAATTTTCCCTAATAGTTTAGCAAACCAAAAATCGACTAAGCACCTTAGTTCCTTTGCTAAACCGATTGTACAAATACAATCGCTTGTTTGATAAGACCAAAATAAAGATAAGAATTAACTCAATTTTTCTCATCAGGTTCTAATTATTAAAATAATAACTTAGACCTTTAGCTTTTAAACAAGACAAGTACGAGGTTAGTTAACTAGCATTTCTTGTTAAGGAATTCGATTAGACTTGAATAACCGAAACCTCCACTTTGATAAGTCTAACTAAGATCGGAATTAACTTAGTTTCTCTTATCCGGAATTGAACTGGACTAAACAATTCATCCCGAAAACTTTTTCTTTTGTTAAGCCATAAAAATTCATACACACCAAATAAATCAACTTGCATACTTATTTACCTCAACCGGAAGCAATTGAAACAACATAGACATTAAAGTACCGCAAGTGCACCGTAATTTTGTAAGCCTAAACAATTGATACCAAACATAAAGCAAGATAACAATAGTTTTTCTTATCCGGAAACAATTGAATCAGACACACATCCATACACAAACAATGGAATAAAACATCAATTGTACCGAAATTTTGTTAAGCAAAAGCAATAGATATATGCAATAAAATCAGGCTTTTCTTAAATAGGAAAACGATTAACTAACAAAGTCGTTACCTCAAGATGTTTCTGGAGCAGAAGGGCTATAAATACCAAGCTTCACCAACAAAGAAGGGCATTCAATATCGCCAGGAAGATCTAGTCTTAAGCTTATACCTCTTTAGTGTTTAGAACTTAAGTATTTACTACAACTTGAGTTTTCTCTATTACTTTGGGAAATCTTTAGAATCACAATAGAGTATACAACGACAAATTTGAAATTCACTCAAGAATTTCATGGGAAATCTTTGAAATTCACTCAATAATTTTCCAATAGAGTTTACAATGACAAATTTGAACATAACCAGATATTTAAAAAAAAAATATTTAGAATCACAAATCCAGTAATACTATAAAAGATTACTTGCTTCATTAAAACAGTTGTGGGGTGTATGAAGCGATCTAATGTTAATAGAATTATTAACTGAAAATCATCATTTGCATAATCACAAAGATTCTAAAATCGCATCCTGATCAGCGATACATTTCCAGTCTTAGATCTGAAAATGTACATATATATATTTGGGTTACAAATCCAAAATATATTTAAGATCCCAGATTTTTCAAGAACAAAAAATAGTCATGTTTAAGTTCATATTTAGAAAAATATCATGTGGAATCTTATGCATTTTCAAGATAAAACATGTTACATAGAAAATTGTATCATTGTTACTAAACATGTTAGTATCTAATACCGTGAGATACAATTCTATGATATCCAAGGGATTATGTAAGTCAACAGAGACATACATAAACATAATCCCAATTCCTAACAAATTTACGAACAAGAGTATTATATACGTAATTCGTGTCTTCTACCAAGAGTCTTCGAAGTAGTCAAATCCTGCTACTACGTTAACTGAATCATCCATTAGATTTAATTCTTATAAGTTGGATCGCACCAAACACAGATTGTTAGATCTTTTCGTGTTTTCCTGCTCTGATACCAATTGAAAAGACGAGGGTACCCGAATACACCACAATCTTTTATTTTCAATCTATAAGTCCTCTACCGAGCATGATCGTCTATGGACAAAGTCGAGACAATACGATAATTCGGTTCACACTTCGTGTGATCGTCTATAGATACGAGATCGAGACAATACAACAACAAGATAATTTGTATGATTGACTATAGATACAATATCGAGACAATACAACAACAAAGTGTGTACTTGATAATAGGTTTGGTAATAACCAAACTCTATAGGATCATTATCAATTATTACGGAGTTAACGTACAAGTGTAATTTACTTTTAATTATATTAAAAAAAATTATAATTGCGGAATATAAAAGTAAATGTCACAACAAGATTTTGTTAACGAGGAAACCACAAAGTAAACCGCAATTGCGGAATAGTATACTCCTTTGCCTCCAATTCCCGTTAAGCCATAACACACTACAGTTTTTCCACATCGTAACAAAGCCACTTTCGTCGCTAAGCTACCTTTGTATACTCATGTACCTCTCACACCTTTTAGTTTAAGCCACAATCATACACTCTTGTCTCACGCTCCCGATGCTAAGCAACCTACACAAACTCATATATCTCCTACACTCCTGCGAATCAAACCACTAACTATAGTATTCTAAACCATTATCCAGTGCTTAGCATGGAAAAAATCCCTGAAGTATAAAAAGATTAAAATCACATCAAGGTCACTGGTGTGTTTCTTTGAATCTATATCTACCACGTTTGCAACGAATCCCTTCTATGACAAAAGGAAACTACATACTACTAACGAAATTTAAAAAAAAAAACAAACCATAATGATCGTATTTTAGTGAAATTCAAAATATTACAATCCATAATGATCATATTTTAGGTACTGGATAGAGGATAATAACAAAATCGGATTGGTTGGTAGCATATGTATCAGTCACTCAATATATTTTCCTAACCAATTAGTCGTTTTCTTTATTGTTCCCCAAATTTGAATAGAGGATGCTCGTAGAAATCTTATTCAGTAGATGGATATCTTATATGTTCATGTACTCATCATAAGACCAATTATTCTATTTAGAAAGCTCATCATCTTCCTGATCAAACTGATGAATTGCAGCATATTAAAACTGAATGAAAAACTCAAATTAAGAAGCATAAAAATCTTACCCGGATAAAAACCAACGAATTCACTAATAACTTCCACTTCAAATTCTATGATCTTCAACCGCGAATAATGATTCCAGAAACAACCGCGAATATCTACATCATGATCTCCATCCCACTGTCAACAGTGGTACGTTCATCAAACAATAAAAATTATCTAAACATAGAATCAAGATAAACCCAAAAAAAAACTAAGTAGTTTTACCTGTAACCGATATTATCACGATTGTTACCAAGAAGAAGGATGATGTGTAAGGGTTTTTGAGAAACAAATTAACAACAATTCAAAAAACATATATAGTCTGTTATACAGATCAAAAGAATGTTAACTAAAGTAATCTTAAAGAAGTGAAATCAATTAAGAAGTCAATATGCACCTCATATTGGTATACCGACAAATCAATCTTTCTTGAAAAAAGTTGTAAAATGGGACTATAATCAATCAAAGAAATCTAACAAAGTGAATACTTTTGATATAAACGGAAGAATGAACATGCAAAGTCTTTGATACATCTTCTTGGTATTAGAATTTGGACAAAACTATATTTATAGAAACAAAGATATACGAATAAACGTTTTATACACAATTAGTGACGACATTAGGAACCATATCATTAACGGGGCCGTAACAATCTCAGGAAACCCAAGGGGATTCGAGATTTCTTGCTCCAAATTGATTTCCCTACAAAGAATTCGAACCCAAAATAAACCCCTTTATCAGGCTATCGAGAATTTAGTCGTGCATGGGGAAGACTTCTTTTAGAGAGCGTGAAGAAAGACATGGAAACACGGATTAGGAAATCCAGTTAGATTCGAACTAGGAAATCCAGTTAAATTTGGAATTTATTGAAATCCAGCTAGCTATTGTTTTCTCCGCATGGATGTTCGTCCTTATTAAGAAGTCGAGTTGTAATAGGAAACATCAATGTTTGTCTTGTCTCCCGATCCGACGCCCAAAATATCCCTTGCTCAACTTTATATCTGCATTGTGGGATGACGAAATCAATGGTCGGATTCAACAGGCAAGATATACACCACTTCTTTTTATAATATATATAGATATAGCCAATTGCTCCTCTTATGATTTATGGAATGTACAATCAAGGATTAGTGCATTTACCCCGCCACACCAAATCAAGGTTTAATGCATCCCGCCACACCTTTTAGTTCTTTGCATACCAATTTTGGTAAAATATAATTGTATATAAGTTATGAAAATGAAATTATATATAAAAGTTATGAGAAGAGAAATATGCGCCGGGTGCATAACACGGGAAGAAATCTAGTATATATGGATCAGTTATACATTTTCAGCTTCTCTGTTATACAGAATAACAGTGAGACCAAAATTCGATGACAAGTTATACATAATGACAGTGAAACCAAAATTCACTAACGCTCGGGACAAGGATAGGGCACTAGTTTGGCATAAATGCACCCTCTTCAAATCATCAATTCTTGATAATTTAATCTAGCAGTTACGTAAATAACTTACCCCAACACTTCTCATCCAGGAAGGCTAAACTGGTAAAAATGTTAATAACTCACTCTGCCGATCCTTCTCATTCTTCAACACGCACATGGTTGAGGGTTTTTAACGATCTTATCTATATTTGTACCTTTTCGCAGGATCTCAACTACATTTGCACCTTAGCGGGGAATGCCGAATGTGATATGCTGAGCGTTAACTATTGCTGAGCGTTGCGCATGTTCCCTTTTATGAAGTATCTCTGATATACTGATTTTAGACGTAGCGCGGAATGGAGGTGTAGAACGTGCCAGCCCAGCACATCACAGTCCACGAAATCATGTGCTTAGCGTGCTATGTGCCGTGCTATGCTGTGTCGGAGATTATGACGTGCCGTGTTGTGCGGTGCTAAAAGGCGTGCTGCGCTGGGCTGTGTCAGAAAAATAAACGTGTTGTGCCGTGCTGTGCTGTGTTGTGCCAGACATATTTATTTTATATTTTCCAATATAAAAGTTTTCAAAATATTTAGGTATTATATGTGTTATTGTGAAAATAAGTCAACGTAACAATAGTAAAATGTCAATAATTGGCTAGAATAAAGGTGTTTTTGTGAAATATACACAAAATGTGATGTAGTATTTTATACATATTATGACGTGTTTTCTTAACATGTTGTGTTGTGTTGTGGCACGTGCTAATCCGTGCACGTGCTGGGCTGGGCTATTGTGCCAATTATTCAAACCCAACACGTCACATCTAACTAACGTGTTGTGCCGTACTGGGACAAGTCACGTACTGGGCTGGGGTGTGCTCAAATTTTATCGTACTGGGCTGGGGTGTGCGCAAATTTTATCGTGCTAGGCTGGGATATGCTCGTGCTGGCACGGCCCAATTTACACTTCTAGCGGGGAATGCCGAATGTGAATCAGAGGACACACTACTACACAATTTGAAGCCCAAGAGCAATGTCTTGGGTTGGGTTCCAATAATGGTGGACCACAAATATGTACCAAGATGAGCTGTAATTGAGAACCGACAACAACAAAATTAAACCGGCACACTTGAAAATGTGTAAGTTTGAGATTTTGGTATGCACATTGATCAACACTCTTTTGCCATCGTAGCTATATTCTAAACATAAACTCTTTTCCAGTACAATTTTTTTTTACAAGTAATGATTGAATAACAGGGAGACCACGAGATTCCCGTGCACCCACTAACTATTCATAACACTTCACTTCTCATTCTTATATTTGGATAATTTCAATTGATCGGAGGGCAGATTCTAGTGAAGTATCAACCACCACTTATGGAACAGTTAAAGGCAACAATGTCTAGTGCTGATGTCGAAGTGATCTCTAAGGAAACCATTAAACCCACAACTCCAACCTGATGCCTATTTAGAAACTTCAAGGGAATTTTGATAAACTACCCCACTTCCAAGTTCGGTTTAATAAAGTGATCCCGTTTTTTTTTTTTACTTTTCAAAACTGCCCCAATGTTAAAGAATCCGTCGAAAGTCAAATATTTATTGGTCAACCAGGTCAACATGTGGGCGAAACACCCTGAAAATTACGTGATTAAAAGATTTAACTTGGGTTTTGCTTGATTTGACGATGAACAAAAACGAAAAGAAGAAGTAGGTTGCAGATAGGTGAGTTTTATGAAACCCCTAGTTTTGATTTATTTGTTTTGATGATGATTTCTTCTTTTTGATGATGATTCTGTTTTTGAATGATGATGATTTTGTTGTTGCATGATGAATATGTTACTTTATTCATCATGATTTTGTCATTGTTATCTGTTTATAAAGTTAGGGTTTGTTAGAAATTGGGTTTGTTAGAAATTGGGTTTGTTAAAAATTCCCAATTTTTAACAATATATGATGAATCATTCCCCTGAATCTTTTCTCGAATCTGTAACATTTATAATAAAAAAATCCCCATAAAAAGATAAATTGTTAATGCATGTTATTGTTTATGTTTGTAATGTATTGTTTAATTTTTTTTTTGAATTTGGGTATGATTCTAATGTACTTTGTATGCTTATTTTTTAGTGTTTCAGTGGAAATGCACCATACAGGGATATAAATTGTTACTGCACACAGAGCCACATTTAATTTCTATTGAAAAACTTACACAAAGATGAATTGAGTTTGAAGATGCTTGAGAAAAAGATTCACAGTAGGTTACAACTGGAATATATTGAAACTTTGATTTAATGTGGATGGACAATGGAGCTGGCTGTAGCTTAATAAATGATGAGGACTGCTTCACATTTTGGGAGAAAGTTGAAATGAATTGTAATGGTTGTTTAGAATTACAAGTAAGGATATTCAATCCATAATGGGATACTTTGCAGGGTATTATGAACACACCTAAGAAGACTATAGTGTCAAAGTCACCAATAGTACTAGTGAGAAGAAGCCCTAGACTTAAAGGTAAAGGAGTTACAAATTCTACTTCAAAGAATTTGTTTGGTGAAATAGGTGGTTCAAATACCAAACCAGTTATACTTGATGATGATGAAGATATTGAAGATAGAGAAATGGGAGCTTCTCAAGCTGAAGATATTGAACATAGACAAGGTGATGAAGACATTGAAGATGTTGGTGTATTTGATCATGATTATTGGGTAAATAAAGCAATGCTAGATAGAGAAATGGGAGATGATCAAGCTGATGATTATGTTGTTGAACTTGAGAACATTTGTGAGGATGACTTCCACCCTGTAGAGGACCCTGATGCTGCACCAATATATGATAGTGATCAAGATAATCACTGTATGGAGTATGATTTAGAAGAAGATAGTGCTGATTCAAATAATGATACAAGAGAAGATAGTGGTGATTCAAGTGATGATGATGAAGAAAAAAATGATGAAGGTAACAGTTACACATTATTGCCTTATTGTTTTTGGTTTACTTATTATGCATAAGAACTAACTTATGCTTTTTATTGTTGTTTAGGTAATGTTGAGAACCAAGATGATGATCCTGAATGGTTCAAGAACTTTAAAGCTTAGAGGGCATTGAACTTCCCTGATGAAGTTATTGAACAAGGACATAAGGGAAAAGATAATGGAGGTAACAGTTAGAAGTTATTGTACTAACTCATTTTTGTTACACTGCTTGTACTAACTCATTTTTGTTGTTGTTGTAGGTACCGCTGAGATGAAAGATGATGATCCTGAATGGTTCAAGAATTTTAAAGATGAGAGGGAAATGAACAACACTGATGAAGAAGTTATTGAAGAAGAAAATGAAGAACTGTTCCCATATCAAGAACATGATGAACCTCTTTACCCCTCACAGATGGTGGTAGGTACACTATTTCCTAATAAAAAGGCATTTCGAAGGCATCTTAGAGCATGAATATAAAGTAAAAAAAAAAAAGTGATAAGAAAAGACTTAGGGTTTGGTGTCCAAATAGAAAAGAATGTAACTGCAATTGGTTTGTGTTTGCATCTAGAGTTAAGAGAGAGTCTACCTTTAAAATCAGGAAAGTTAACCTCACACATACTTGTAGGTCTGCAGATCCAAGGTTTGTTGCTGGTGTTGTAATAAACAAGTTGAAGTACAGTGCCAAGAAGGTGATTCCAAAACCAAGACAGATTAAAGAGGATTTGAAAGTTTCTCAGATGACTAATATTCCTTACCATACTGCATGGAAGGCTAGGATATTAGTACTGGAATACATGCATGGAAATTATGAAGACAGTTTTAAGATGGTTCCAACCTTTTGTAAGATGGCAAGTGACAAGGAAAAGGATAATGTTGCAAACTTTTCTTACTGCAAGACTGACAATGCATTTTAAACCATGACTATAAGCTTTGGGGCAGCAATTAAAGGATGGCAACAAGGGTGCAGGAATATTATTGGGTTTGATGCTTGCCATCTAACTGGTAAGTTTGGAGGTGTATTACTTGCTACAACAGGATTAGATGCAGAAAACAGAATAGTGTCATTGGGATCGGAATTGGTATTGCAGAGTCTGAAACCATTGAGAACTGAACACAATTCATCACTGATTTGAAGCCAGCAATAGATGGTCATCCTATGCCTCTGATAGACGCATTTATGTGTCTATTTTCATCTCTATTGTGTATATTGTTAGTACCCATTTTTGTACTTATTTTGGTATTTTATCTCTTTGTAGGTGTTTTTGGAGAAATAAGCTTTTGCGGCGAAATTGGCTCAAAATGTGGCATTTGAACCTCCGTAGATAACGTACGAGAAGCACCCAAGAAATACCCCGGAGGAACCCCGAAAAAGTGTTTGAAAACATCCCAGAAAAATTACTAAAGGCACCCAAGAGACGAGTGTTATGAGGAATCCATCAACGGATAAGGGGAAACCACTGGATAAGGGGTAACCTTTCCCATTCACGTTCAAAATATGTTTTTGGCAGGAAACCAAAAACGTAAAGCATGTTTCCTGGCAGTTTTGGTGAAGGATTTTTAGAGGTGTTTGAGGTCGACTAAACCTCTGATTTTCATAGGATAGACTCCTTATGGGTCTAGGAATCTAATATGGGTGTTGAAATTGATTAAACTGGGCTCAATCGATGGATTTTCATCACAACAGCAAAATATGGAAAGTCACGTGTGTGACCTGTTTTAGGAAATTTTAGAGAGATTAAAGTGCTATAAACTTTCCCAAAGATTTGTAACTATCTAAGGAAGAGTTTAGAATCAAAAGGAAAGCTCAGAAACGTGTAGAAATTCTAAAACAAGAAATTGCCGCAACTTTTCCGTGAAGAGAAAGGAAGAGATTTTGGAAGATTTTGGAGAGATTTAATCGGTCTTTTTGATATAAATAGATTGGTTTGGTCATATAGAAGGAGTGTCGATAGTTTGGGGGGATGAGAAGGCTTGAGGAGGCGAGAATCAGAGATTTACAGGCTCCGCCGCTGCTACTGTATTCTGCTGGTGCAGAACTGAAGAACACGAAGAACATTGGACGATCACAGACAGTCGCAAATAACTGTCGTTCTTCAACAGCAGAACCGATTTATCGTTTATAACCAGCACTTAAATTGTAACGGTGACTTCTGTAACGACCATTAAGTGTTGCAGATTCGCTGTATTATTATTTCTCTTCAATAAAAACACCTTTTGAGCCATGATTTATTCTTTTGAGCGTGTTTTAACCATGAATAGCTAAACCCCAACACTGGGATGACGGAGGAAGCCCTATTTCACGCATGTGGTAATTCTAATAATTCTTTTATGACTATTTGCATTTATTTATGATTTTTATTGAATGAGTGTGATTTCGTTTGATAATGTATGCTTGGTCTATGTATTTTTGATATATCATGCTTTTGATTTACAGTCATTGCTTTTCAAAAATCTACTTTTGGCAAAGAATAAGAGTCCATATTTATAATATTTGAGCTATAATTGCATGGAATTATTATTTGAATCACATGAATGAAATTTGGTGGAATCCTGAGTCTCAGTACCTCTCGATATTGTGACAACTTTGTGAACATATTTTCAAAGTTTTTAGTTTCTTTCTATTTTTGAGTCTGAAATCGAGTCTACACAAGTCCGAGTGAACGACAACCTTACTTACCACTTTAAAATTACATCAATTTTTGGTGCCGCCGACCCGGACTTGTTTTTAGATTTGTTTTTAGGTTTTATTTATTTGTTTGTTTTTATTATTTTTGTTCTTCTTTACGCGTTTGGTATTTTTCGATTCTTTTTCAGATTTGGAGCGGAGCTAAAAGGAAGGAAAAAGTGTTATAAGAGGAAAGCATCGCCAAAGAAGGAAAGAAAAGAGGAGTCCGAAGGAGTGAAGAAGAAGATTTTTGTATATAGTTATTTATTTTAGATTTTATTTCTTTTTATTTTTAGAAACTGTATTAGGGTTTATTATTATTTTTGTAATTTTTCTTTTGTTTTTGGACTTTGTGGACATTTTGGGACTTTTAGACATTATTTTTAAACCCTGCCGAAGGGTACCATTAAATATAAACTGTTTGCAGGGAAGGACGACGGTTACGATACTGTCTCGGCCCCTCGGGTTCGCACACTTATATAGGAGTTGGTGGCCCGAGTCAACTTCAGCGGTTCTTCGCCCGTCTGGTACGGAAGGTAAACTTTTAAACACCCGCGAATCCCCTATCAGCGGGTTTACTGTCTTCCTTAAGGTGCATATATGCTGAGGAATTGAATACGGGCATTTATTTTCCTAGTAAAGGGCAAGGCCAGGCCTTACAAGATAAGAGTTCGGATTTCATCACCGTTCTCTTCTTGCCCGCTTTAGGAAAGCGATACCAAATGCGATCCCAAGCCTAAAATTTTGATTAGAATGAGACCGATAAGATAACGAGCTTGTAGGAAAGTCGTTTGAAAGGACTGTATTGGGTATTTGTTAGCCTAACTCAAAGTTAAGGAAGATTACTGTAAGTCAATTAGAGCCGCCTTGTAACCCAGGGAAGCGTTTCCAAAGAGGTTGGGGTATCAAAGCTCCTCTGAGCTTTTTCTACTTCTCTTTGACTTACTTTATTCGGATCGATCTAGAGAGGTTTGCTAAAACGATACCTAGTTTCCTTTTGGAGGAATAGAAGCTGGTCTAGAAACAATCTAAGGGAGCCATCATGCTTGTTGTTTACTAGATTTTATAGGTTGTGTTTGGTCGAGTCATCCTTGTTTGTGATTGTTTATAATTCCCTTGCAGTTAGAATGTCGAACTAGTATTACAATAGCCAATACAACGAGTATCCGACTGAGTTTCCAAATGGACATTATTCACACTACGACCATAGTGTAAATAATGGTTGGGAACACCGACCCTTTGAAGGTTATGGTTCATACCATGGTGAGCCCAATTACTATCCACACACACACCGGTCATACGAGCAAGAAAATAAGGATTATTATAGTGCTAGTACCTCGTCTTTGGACAATACAATCAAATTGTTTAAAACTAGTCCTTATTACGATCCTTCTGTTCCTATTTATGATCCTTCCATATCTTTAGAAGAGTCTCTTAAGCAGTTAACTGAGCATACAAATAGGTTTGTGTCGGAAATGAATAAACAAACTGCAACATTGAGTGAATTTTCTATAGAGGAATCCCTTAAGCAAATGGCTGAGACGAACGAAAGACTTGCTCGAAATAATCTTGATTTCCAATACAGTATTTCCAATAATACCCTTGAAAATGAGTATAGTTATTTGCATAATCAAGATGACGAGGTTAGAATTGGTAACACTACTTTAGATGAGGTTCGACCATTTTCATGCTATTACAATGATGATTATGACGAGGATAGTGTTGATGAAGAATCTGAAATATGTGGGCATAGTGATCAGGAAATTGTTACTCCAATTGAGATTTATAATGATAATGTTATTTCTAGTTCAAATCCAAATAATTTTAATAATTATTCACTTATTCAAAAGGACGAGGATTTGACTAGATATCCCCGTTTTAGACGATGTAGTATTTCCTTTTGATTACGAAGCCAATAATGGTTTAGAAGAACGAGTTTATTCTGAAAATACTGTTTCATTGTCTAGTGATTTAGGAACAATAGTCTGAGACAAAGAAAATGAACTAGTAGAGATGAGTGAGGATGAACTTGACTTAGAAGAATCAATTGCCTATTTTCAGGAATCTGATGACCTAGAAATTAGGGAGATTGTGACTAGTCTAACTAGAGACACTGAAAACTCTAAGTTTGGGGGTGATTATCATTCTCCATGTGCTTTAACTCTTAGAAAGGTCCCTCACTTGGGACTTGACATATGTGCCTCAACCGTTTTAATAGATTATCTTCATACACGTTTTCCTGAACCTAGTGATGTCCATAAGGAAGTTCAGTTGTTAGAAACCCATCCTCTGGTTGATGTGGTTTACCCAGGCTGTGATACCCCGATCGACTTTGTTTTCCCACCAAATAGTTTTCTTCCAAATGTGGGAACATATAGATTTCAAATGTGTCACCTATTAGGTTCTGAGACTAAGCCTAAGTACTTTAGGTTAATAACATCGACACATTTGCTTAGGAATGACCACTACTCTAATTGTGGTCAATTATGTAAGTCAAACCTGATTGACTTAGAGGATCCTCAATTATTTAGGTTATTATTATGTGCTTCTAAGTTCTTATTTGAGTTTCTACAGACTCTAGGACCTAATAATTTGGATCTTACCTATGAGGAAATGCAGTCCATGAAAATATTTTTTCTCGACCCAGTTATAGAACCTGAACCCGAACCACAGCTAGATGTAGTTGTCTTAAACAGGAAATATGTCTTCAACCCGAACCACAGCTAGATGTAGTTGTCTTAAACAGCTAGATGTAGTTATAGAACCAGACCAATCAGACCAATCGTAATAAATATTAACACTTGGATAGCAATATGTGTGTGTTCTCCCTGTCTCCGTCGCCTAAACAAGCGTGGAATGCAGGAACCACGGGAATTACCATGTAATCTGCTGACAAGAAGAATGCGCTTGGATCCACAAGATCTAATCATGTTGTTAGTTCTTAATAAATAAATAAATAAATAAAAATAAAATAAATGTGTGTTCATAAATCGACCGCTGGATCCCTTGTATATGCCAGACGAGTTGATCTAGAATTAGGATTATCGACCACTGGTTCCCTTGTATATGCCAGTTGTGTTGATATTAGTCAGACCAGTATTTCAGTCCATTAGGATAGGTTCATTTTGGCAGTGGCCTCCAGACAGATATGAGAAACACCGTTCACCTAGTCAACATCAAAACCATCTATGATTTTCTATATCCATCTCTTAATCTATCCATGTGATTTGTTCACTCCGAATATTGATGTCCATAGTGCGACTATCTGAGTAGAGCTCTGTCACTTATATATGAATTTTGTATGCTTGAGTGCAAACTCGTGTACAACAATTGGAATTTCGCATCAGGGTACTTCCTCCTGTAATAAAAAAGTATGCCAACCAAGGAGGTTCTTTAGTGCCATTCCAAGGTTCTGCGTAGATAGCTAGGGTCTGGTGTAAAGGTTTTGTGGGTATATCTCTAGTAAACCCTCCCGAGACTATAACTCGGCCACTAGGGCCACCTAGGGGTTTAAAGGATTGTTGCACATGCTAAGTGCAATCGCGATGTCTGCGACAGTGAGTTAGGATTCTATTTTGTAGTTTTGATTTGCTCGGGACTAGCAAATAATAGCCTCCTACCTTTATCTCAGACAGGCAGAAAGGCTTACTTGAAGTTTTTCCTGCTGTATTTCCTAGCAGGCCTCACAGATATTGTTGGAGGTATGTTCATTCTTTTAGTTTTTTTGTATGTTCACTGCATCTTTTGTTTTTGTTAGGTTTATTGATATTTATTTGTATGAAACACACTGCAGACACTTGTATAAGAACTTTAAAAAGTACTATAAAGGGAAAACTTTGAACTACTCATTGTGGAATGCTGCCAAAGCATACAAAATGCATCATTACCAAGTAATGTATATTCCCAAGTTGCTTCCATTTTTTATTATAATATTTAACTATCACGTGTAAACATTTTTGAGTGTTATATGAAGCAACACATGGATTCTTTGAAGGAGGAAAATCCTAAAGCACATCAATACCTTTTGGATGTTGGTAATGACTATTGGTCAAGAGTATTTTTGATGATACAAGTAAGTGTAAATACTTAAATAACAATTTTAGTGAGTCTTTTAATTAATGCAATGATGACACACATTAGGGACAAACCTATCTGTAAAATTGGAATGCTTTATAGTTAGTTGGTGAATGCTAAATGGTATTAAAGGAGGAAGGAGGCTGAAAAATGGCCAGATGAAGGATTGGTTCCAAAGGAAATGAAGTTGATAAAGAAGATGTGCAAGTTAGTTGGTCCTTTTGATGTTAATCCATGTGTTTTTGGGAAATTATATGAAGTTATATCTGTTCAGAATTCTGTTTTCACTATTAATTTGGATGAAAAAACATGTTCTTGTCTTCAATGGTAGCTGAGAGGGTTTGTATGCATACATGCAGTCTTTGCATTGAAAGGATATAGACCAAAATTTCATAAGTAAGTTCACCCACCTTATACATTTGTTTGTTTGTCTTTTTGCTCTTGTTAACCATTTACTTTTGTTGTTATTAACCATTTACTTTTGTTGTTGAGTAGGTACTACTCTCATTACTACTCTGTGGCAGCATTCAGGGCCACATATGAACAATATCTGAAACCATTGGATGATGTCAAAGACTGGGTAAAGGTAAGCACTTTAAACTAGATCTGAAACCAGTAAAGCACTTTCTTGGTAGTTATACATTTCATATTCACAATATTTTTCTCTATATAACATATATTGATTCCTTTAGGGTTTCATTTCTCATTTATCATTATTGTTTGGTTGCTGGAAGAGATGGAGCTAAACCCTCTTAGAAGTGGCAGGAAAACTGGAAGGACTGGAGTTAATAGGAGGAGGGCATATGATGAACCTCCAACACAGCCCAGAGTCTATAAATGCCGCAGGTGTGGGATTTTAGGCCACAACAGCAGGGGATGTGCTGGTGGTGTTGTTGGCCATAACTCTAAAGCACCAAGACAAATAACTCAAGCTAATGGTGCAACTCTCACAAGCTTTGATACACCTGCAGCAACCTTTTTAAGATCTAAGAAGTGGAAATCATATGATACTCCAGGTGCACCTACTTCAAAACCAGCTGGAACTAAGAAGCAGAAAGTTTCTAAAAATTTCAGAAATGTTAGATCTGTTAAACAAACAGTGAGCCAAACTATGACAGATCCTAAAGGAAAGACAAAGAAACCTATCAAGGCAAAGAAAGACTAGAGTTGCAGTTTGTTTGTTTTTTTGTGTCTTTTATGAATGGTTAATTTGTTAACTTTAAGTTAATGTAATAATGTAACTGGTTGTGAACTTTGGTTTGTTTGAACATCTTTTGTTATAACAGGATATGAAATGTAGTAGTATTTAGTTATTAAAGCAACTTCTTGCATATTACATATGGAGGTTTTTTCCTAATTGCTTACATATGGCAGCAGATTCTCTAACCCTGTCTTTTGCAGCAATGAAGATGGCATCTGAAGCCCATCTAAAGTTCACAATCCTGGCATAGTAGGTAAGCTATGTTCTTATTGTGTTGATTTTTGCACATCTTCAGTATGAGTTTGGATTTGCAGGTTACAGAAAAGCAAACCTGATTATGTAGTTGACAACCATTGTAGCAGTGGTCTTCTTCTCCACAAGAACAACAACTTTTCGTTGATGGTAGCATAATGTCCTTGGCTTTACAGTGGTCTGAAGCATCTTCAAACCATTCAAAGTAACTGCAGGTGGGTATTGTGCACTTGAAGAACATTTTACCATAGTTTTCAATTGTTGTAGATCTAAGTAATTCTCTCACACCAATACATAGAATTTGCTCGCACCTAGAATACATCCAAGGATAGACTTGTGTGTCATGATTTCCTTGTTCACACATTGCACAATCAATCATGGCATTTTTCCCCTATTCTTGTTATTGCTACTACTTGGAGATTGTTTCTGATCTCCACCCATTATCTTGTTTGTGTTTTCTAAGTTTGAATTTGATGAGTAACTTAAAGAAAATATGGTCTGATTGATATGAATGAATTAGGGTTCTTCTCTAGTTTTTATAGGGTGGAGAAGATGAAGATAGTCGTTTTTCTGTCACCTAAATCATGGTCGTTCATTAAGTGTGCACAAGATCCTGCCACATGTTTTCTGGCAGTTATGTTGCTATCCGTGTGAGTTGCACATGCGAAGAATTTCCAGCCCCTGTTACTGCTGTGTGTGTGAGATGCACAGACGAGGGGTGTATATATCATTTGTAGGGTGCCAGCTAGGACTTAATCCCCTAAAGGTACTTTATTTTGCTATATCCAAAACGGGGATACTTTATCAAAATTCCCAGTCATGGTGGACCACAAATATGCACCAAGATGAGCTGTAATTGAGAACCGACAACAACAAAATTGAATCGGCACACTTAAAAAAATTATAAGTGGAGATTTTTGTATGCACATTGATCTACCCACTTTTGCCATCGTAGCCATATTCTAAACATAAACTCTTTCCAGTACGAAAATTCACAAGTAATGATTGAATAACAGGGAGACCACGAGATTCCCGTGCACCCACTAACTATTCATTTCTCTGCCTTCACTTCTCATTCTTATATTTGGATAATTTCAATTAATCGGAGCACAGATTCTAGTGAAGTATCAACCACCACTTGTGGAACAGTTAAAGGCAACAATGTCTAGTGCTGATGTCGAATTGATCTCTAAGGAAACCATTAAACCATAACTCCAACCTCATGCCTACTTAGAAACTTCAATCTATCACTTCTGGATCAATATATGTATCCAAGTTATGTCCCAATCATTCTTTTCTTCCCTGCCGCTTCCGTCGCTAATAATACCGGTAGTGAGAGCAAGATGATCTTGACTTGCTTAGGAGGTCTCTTTCTGAAACGCTAGTTCACTTTTATCCACTGTCTGGTAGGATGAAAGACAACGTCGTTGTCGACTGTAACGATCAAGAAATCGACTTTTTTGAAGTAAAAATCAAAGGTAAAATGTGTGACTTGATGATGAAGCCAGATGTATACTTTTTTTTTTTTCTTTTTTTTTTGATACGAAAGAAATTTTATTTAAGAATGATAATCATCCTGTGACTGCCTGGATAGTACAGACGTAATCCAAGGAGAGAAGTCTATATACTCCTCTATTACAAGTTTATCAATCCTTACTCTTTTGGAGATGGAATCTGCTAATTGATTTCCATCTCTTTTAACATGAGTTATTTTAAAAGAATCAAAACCTAATAATAAAGATTTAATCTCTTGCAAAGTTTTGAAATTTTCCCATATGACACAGATATTGTCAGATGTTATGGAACTAACTACTACTCCAGCATCAGCAATTAGGTGAAAGCTGCCGATCTTTAAGCTTTTCATCCATTTGATCGCTTCAAGAACTGCCATGCATTCACCTCCTCAGCATCAATTACTCCAGCATCATAGGAACCCTTGACTCCTTCGCAGGTGCCTGCAGTAGAAAACAACACCACACCAGTGCCAATTTCATCAGTTAAATGATTAAAAGATGCATCTATAAAAATATTAGGAACTGTGACAGCATTTCCTGAAAAAGAAGGAAGTTCAGGTTGAGTAACTATAGTTGGATGCAATGATGCATGGAAATTGTTCAAATGAAAGTTAATTGTAGCAACGGTTGAAATAGGGTTTAGGGATTTCTTTCCAAATGACCCAGCTTCCAACCATTAATGTATTCCTCCACTTAATAATATCCGCCAAACCAACCATATTTGTACTGTCAAACCAAGAAAGAATCCATTCCTGAATAGTCTCACAGTTTTCTTTCACTCTATCAATGTCAATGTTAACAAGCCTCCAAACTGCTCTTGCATGAGTACAAGTAATGAGAAGATGATATAGAGATTCTTCTTCATTACTGCATATACTACAGGTTGTATCTCTGTCCCTGTTGTATTGCGATAGTCTCAGTTTAGCTGGGACAATACCTTTCATACACTTCCATATGAAAAGCTTTATTCTACGTGGAAGTTGCATAGTCCATAACTCTTTCAAGATCTTCGTAGGGACAATATTTAAGGCAGCAAGATTGTTAACTTTTTGTTCCATTAACTTGTTATATGCACTCTTGACCGTGAAAGCTCCATCTTTTGTATGTTTCCATCTGACTATATCTTCTTCCAGCGGAGATATTTTCATGCATTTAATTCTATTGACCACTTCAGGCGAGAATAAGATATTTAAGAGCGGGATGTTCCATGCAGCAGTGTTAGGAATCATTAATTCATTAACAAACTCAAAAGAGAGATGAAGATGATCCCGTGGAACTGTTTTAATATCAAAGCCAACAATCCAGTTATCAAACCATACCCTAGTCCTCTTGCCATTGTTGATCTCCATGTAGTAGCTTGACTGAAGAATATTTAAACCCACTTCAATACCTCTCCAAATCCAAGAAGTATTATGTTTTTTGGTACTGATATGCAAGAATTCTTCTGTTTTAAAGTACTTGGCTTTTAGACCTTGAGACACTAAGAGATCAGTTTGACTACATATTCTCCAAGCCAGTTTAGTTAAGAGAGCATGATTAAGCATCTCCAAATCTCTAAAACCAAGACCACCCAAATCTTTGGGTATACACAGATTACTCCAAGAGATGAACTTAGTACCTTTGTTGTTCTTATAACCCCACCAAAAACTTCTTTGTTGTTTATCCAGCTTCTGAATTAACTTCTTAGGAATTTTAAAGGTGCTCATTTGATACATAAGAACTGAATTAAGGACAGCTTTGACCATTGTTGATCTTCCTGCTTGACAAAGTTTGATACCTTGCCAATTAGATAACCTCCTCTCAAAAGTTATGTTGATTTCTTCAAAAGAAGTAACTTTGGACTTACCAATAAGAAGTGGAGAGCCCAGGTATTTCTCTTTGTTGTCCATATATTTAACACCAAGGATGTTTTTAAGATTTTTGCAAATATCAGGATCCAAATTGTTACTGAACAAGATGGAAGATTTGTCATAATTTATGACCTGACCAGATTGTAAACTGAAATCAAGCAAGATTTGCTTAAGATTATTCACACTGGTTAAATTAGCTTGGCTAAATATCAAACAATCATTTGCAAATAAAAGATGGTTGATAGGAGGTGCACCTTTAGCAGCTTTGATTCCTTTGATTGCTTTTGAATGATGTGCAGCAGTGAGAGTCCTTGAGAACCATTACATATCAAGTATAAATAAATAGGGAGATAGGTGTCTAATACCTCTAGTTGGTTTGAACTCAGCACAAGGAGAACCATTAAGAAGAACTGACAAAGAAGTAGTACTAATGCATTGATGAATTAAGTGTATCCATTCTTTAGAAAAACCAAAACCTTCAAGTACTTTAAGTAGAAAACCCCATTCTAATTTATCAAATGCCTCTGACATGTCAACTTTAAGAGCTAACCAGCCACTTTCACCTTCTTTTTTCCTCATAGAGTGAATCAGTTCATGTGCAATGATAGTATTGTCATTAATTAATCTTCCAGAGAGATAAGCAGCTTGATAAGGTGCAACAAGTTTTGAGATAAGAGGTTTCATTCTATTTACCATGATTTTGGAAATAATATTGTATGAAGTATTACACAATCCAATAGGTCTGAACTCTGAAGGAGTTGTTGGCTTTTTAGACTTGGGAATAAGAGATATATAGGTTTTGTTCAAGGATTGCAGAATAAATCCAGAAGAAAAGAAATTTCTCACCATTTTACATACCTCAGGACCAACTATATTCCACTGAGATTTATAAAAGCCTACTTGAAAGCCTTCTGGTCCTGGAGATGACAAATTTTCCATACTTTTTAATGTACTAAAAATCTCCTCATCAGATGGAGAAGTAAGAAGAATTCTGTTTTCCTCATCTGAAATCAAAGAAGGCAACAAGTTGTAGTGTTGTTCTTGAATATTATGAGATATGGAAGTACTTATATCTTTAAAATGATTATTCAAGAGGTTAGAAAGATCTTCTCTTGAGTGTAACCAATTACCATTTGAGTATCTTAAGGAGCTGATGTTATTCCTTACCCTTTTTCTTTTAGTTAAAGTATGGAAGTATTTGGTATTGTTGTCCATTTTCTTCAAAAAATTATCTCTAGATTTCTGCTTATGGAAGTCATGCTGTATCTTATGTCATTTCTTGAGCTCTTCATTAATTTCAAAAGCTTTAGAAGTGTTTTCATTTGAATGTGGTAAGGATTGAACATTATTTAACTGATTTTGTAACATATATACTTTTTGATGAATGTCACCAAAGTGAGATTTATTCCATCTTGAGAGAGCAATTCTAGTAAATTGAAGTTTTTTGTGGAGTTCAAAATCTGTTGAACCATGAACATTCTTGCTCCAAGCCTTAGCTATCTCAACAGCAAAATATTTTTCATGTAGCCAAGTTAGGAAAAACTTGAATGGCTTCCATAATTTAAGTTAATTGTAGTCAGATACCAGCATAATGGGACAATGATCACTGCCATTTTGAACCAGATGAAGAAGTTTGGAATAAGGGAATTGTGTATTCCAATCTGCGTTTCCCAAGGCTAAATCAATTCTGGATCTTTTCTTGCCCGTGCCAAGATTATTGCTTGTCCAAGTATGTCTTTTCCCAATGAAACCAATATCCTCTAAGCCGACTGTATGAAGAATACCATTAACCCACCCATCACTTGAAGAAGAAGAATTAGAAGCACATAAAGCATTAGAAGAAAGAAGATGAATATTCAAATCACCCAATAAAATCCATGGCTGAGTAATATTTTTACCTAGCTCTTCTAAGAAATTTTGCTGAACCTTCTTCTTTTCTTGATTGCAGTATCCATACATACATGAAAGTAACCATTCTGGCTGGCTTGGGTCGTCTTGAATCGGAGCATGTATCATATTATCCTCACTACTAAGAATTTCACAACTAAAACCATCTTTCCACATGAGAACCAAACCACCAGAAAGACCCACTGGTTCATGATATTCAATATTTGGATAATTAAAAGGAACTAATAAGGGTTTTAATTTACTCTCTTCTAATTTTATTTCACATAAGAAGATCATATCAGGATTTTTAGTTCTAATTAGATCTCTAAGATGATCTCTAGTGTTAGAATTTTTAAATCCTTGCACATTCCAAGATAACACTTTCATATTGTGATAGTGACCAAAAAATAGCAGCAGAAACCAACAAACTACGTACTTTATAGTACGCCAATGTAGAAGGTTTTATAAACTTATGGAACAATAAAAATTTAATGTTGTGAGAGTCTTTTCTTGAAATAAATGTCTATTACTACCTATATTTAATAAAGCTATCCTTAAAGGGTAATTAAAGACCAATTAAAACAAACGAAATAGACGAAGAATAAATATGAAAACTAAACCCCTAATATATCAGTAACAGAGCAATTGAATTTTTGCTTGAAATTTAATGCATATATGAGTGATAAGAAGATATGGATTATTTCGAGAAATTTAATGAGAGATACCTGAATCTCATTTTCTGCGTGAACAGCAAGATCCCCTCTAGTTATGACTCTGTGAGTATCTTGGATGGAAGTGCTGGTATCTGAGGAATTGCTTGTTGACGAGTTATCAGCTTCAGAGGCAACTTCCAAATTATTATCCATGAATCTATGACGCTTTCCAAGTCTAATTTCTTCACCAGGGTTCTGATCTTCTTTGTTGAGCAGAAAGTCCATATTGACAGCAATTCCATCCTTAGGAGGGACGAAGACGGTAATTTTGATAAACTTTTTAGAATTGTTCCTACACGCAGGTGTGACACTAGTTGAGGCAGCTGAAATATTTTTTATGAGGTTATTAACCTTCCCAAAGAAGTACGGTTTCTCATGAGCTTTGGTTAGATACTCAGCAGCAGCTTTGCAGGCACCCTTAGCATGATCAATAATGTAGCATTCTGTGCATATTCCTTTAGGATGTCTCTCATAGAAGAATTTTCGCCATTTAGTAACCCCTGCATTAGTGATGCATTTAACTCCTCTTCTCATTGGCATGGACAAATCAACATTCACACAGACTTTCACAGGAGAGCTACCATCAGGGATCGCATCCTTTGGTTCTATAGCAATAACTTCTCTCATAATTTCACCAATCTTGGTAACAGACTCAACATTCATATGCTCCCGCATAATATATTTTAGTTGAATCCAGAATTGCTAGAAACCCCAATGTTTTTCAGAGTAAATCATTCCTGGAATGTAGTCATGTACTACTAAGAGGTGCTTTTGAATACTCCATGGTCTTTCCTGGATTACTATATTAAGCAAATCCCATTGACTAAACTTAAAAGATCATAATATTTGGTTCAATTTCAACTATTCGCAAATCTTAAGGAGCCATGAATGGCCAAGTATAGCGAATCCATTTTTTGATGTTGTCACAGCTCATCCTTCCCTCTATAATCACTTTTCCTATAGCACTAGCTTCCCAAGTGGGCTCTTCACTTTCAGGTTTGTTACTTTCTTGATTGAAAATAACTATTTCACTAGTATCTCCCAATTCCAAAGTGGCTTTCTTAAACTTGTTAACCAGATCTCCAACGTGACTTGAGTTTGTTTCCTCCATTTTGCGTCTGGTTGTGTAGAATAACTCAAGGTATGTAGATGGTATAAAGATATTATGAGAATTATGAGGAATAGGGTTAGGGATGAATATTTGATATAAATGAAAAGAGATTTTTTGGCGAGATTTATGGACATAAAAAGGGGACGAATTTTTGTTATATTGGTAGATAACACAGCTGGCTAACAATCCATGCAGAAGGAATAGGCAAGAGACTTGCCTAATTAAACTGACGTTGAATTTGCAGTAAAGCGGGATACATTTTTCCTTTGATCTTCCGAATCAACTCGGTGCTGTAACTCGTCATTCTCAATTCCATGGAAACCATTGATACCAACACAATCCATACCTCAAAGCAAAAGCTTAAAAAGATACTCAGAAAAAGCAACAATCATAACACATACGTAGGCAAAAGCCATTTGAGATAGATCAATACTGTAAACACATATAGGAGAAACAAGGAAGATTAGAAACCCATATGAGCAATGAAAGAATTGTAAACTTTAATTTTGTAAGCTAACAAAAGAGATTAAACAACAAAACCAACAAATTTAAGAATGCATAGATTGCTGTAACTTAAGTATATGAGTAACTATGAGAAAAAAGTTGATTAAAAATGAAAAAAAATCATAATTTTTTTTTCCGAGTCACGAAACTCTGGTCGCCCGATTCGCAGAGAGAAACACTGAAAATTTGATCATGGAGAGTTAAGCCAGATGTACACTTAAGTCTGCTTATTTCATCTGAAGTCGTTTCCATGAATTTTATTAAGGAAGCACAGGTGATGGTTCAAGTGAATATGTTTGATTGCGGTGGTATTGCCATTTGTGTGTGTATATCACACAAGATTGCAGATGCATGCACCATGAGTACATTCATTCGTAATTGGGAAGGCAAGACCAACACAGCTCGTTGTGGGGGCTCTATTGTTATACCAACCAGAAATCAGAATTTGCTTATTCCTTCTTTCGACTCCGCAGCTCTCTTCCCAGAAATACCACCGACACCCGTTCCTAAAGAGGATAGTAGAATAGAGAAAATTGTTAGCAATAGATTTGTGTTGGATGCGGTAAAGATAAAATCTGTGCGTGAAAAGCTACAAGTATTGATGCATGATAAACACAAATTCCATAGGCCAACAAGAGTCGAGGTAGTTAGCGCTTTGATATGGAAGGCAGCCATGAAATCCTCTCCAACTGGTTCTTCATCAACGGTATATCATGTCGTGAACTTTAGAAAGAAAATCGACCCACCATTACATGATGTGTCGTTTGGGAATATTTGTGCGATCATTGTAGATACAAAAAATGGCACTCACCGCATGACGCTATTCTAGAGTCGAAGCAAGTTAGAAAAATAGGATCGCATACATATTATCTTAGCCAAGTTTCCTTCATTTGTAAATAAAGGATATATTTGTAATTTACCATTCTAGTTGCCCTAATACTTAAAGAAAGAGAGCAGGAGAGAGAAAAGAAGGGACACACATTTTTGTAAACTAGAGGCACACCATCTTCTTCCTCCATCACCTAAAACTAGATCTAGAGCTCTACAAAACTCTTCAATGGAGTCTTATGTAACACAAATCTCTTGTAACACAAATCAATCATAGTGAAAAACCATGGATGTAGATCACAT
>JAJJMB010013564.1:1795328-1839192 GCA_023531105.1 Papaver atlanticum | reverse complement strand
TCATAGTGAAAAACCATGGATGTAGATCACATTGATCGAACCATGTAAAAAATCCTTGTGTCCATTTTGCTTTTCAAGCACTTTAATCTTCATTTTCATGTTAAATATGTTAGATCTATATAAATTATTAAGGGGTGTTAGTTGTGGATGTGGAGTACTTCTCTCTTTTAATTGTTGGTACCGCCCTTCATTGTTGTCTTGCCCCTGCCTCATCTTTTCTTCTCATGTGGTGGTATAATGTCTCTAAGTTGTTGGTGCGAGCGAAATAATTGCATATTCCTTTGGTGATGCCATCTTGTTTATCCTGCCTCAGCTTCCTGCATGATATTGATTATTTTGTGCTTTATCATGCGATATTATTTCATATTTATAAAAACTCAGAAAATGCTTGGGCGATTATAACGCTTATGTGATGCTTATGCCATGAAATGTGTATGCGATGCTTATGCCATGAAATGCTTATGCTATGCTTTCATGATGAGAATGTGATGCTTATATGATGAGAATGCTTATCTATTGTTGATTAAATGGAATGTATAGCTAATGTTTGTGTTACTTAGCTCATTTTGACGCGCTAATATTGATGTTGCTTCAAATTGCTTCCATTCTTCATTGGTTTGGCTTTGTCTTTAGTATATGCGTTCCTCTTCGCGCACTTATTGTTCCTCGCATGTTCATTTGCTTGTGCTTCATCTTTCTCACCTTTGTTCTTTGTCCATCTTTAGTTCATTGTATCGCATTGTATTTTTGCTTCCCTTGTTTATTCCTGCACTATTAGTATCGCATAATAATATAATCACAATATATTGGTCTTTGTGTTTCTTGTGAGGTCTTAATGCTCCTCTCTAATTGAAGGTTTTATGCAGCCTCCCCCTGTTGAATAGGTCTTATCCTTGCCCCAGGGTATTCATTTGGTCGGGCGACGAAATCGCAGATGACCATTCCTCTTTGAAGTGATAGTCCACTCGCCTTATCATCTTTCGTATTATTGCCTCGGCAGGATATTTTTACGCGACAATGCGACGGGCCTATATACTCCCATGAGTAGAACCCCATGACATTGCCGTCTTTGACACAATTCAGCTCCCTAATGGAGGGTGCCGTCCTTATATTCTCCCTGACTGCCCCTTCAAGGAAGCTTACCCCTACCGGGTTAGGGTGGGCTCTTCCCATCCAGTGATGCCAACAATCAGTTTTGTTCGTGGCCTCTTGTCCCTCCGCCGATATGGCTTATGGTTACAAGACCACACCCTAAGTGGGGTTTCTTGAGGACCGAGTACATCATAGTCAGGACTTGCCAAGAATAGTCAGGTACGCTCCAGACGCCCCAGGCACTCTTGACTCAACCGTGTACCGCGGCGCCCTGATCGAGTTTCTGCACTCCTTAAGAGAGAGCTTAGTACCTTGGGCCGTTAACCAACCCAAGAGTCTCTGCTGGATAGGCTTTTGTTTCGCCCCTATTCTCCATGACTCGGATTCTAGGGAGGGTATGGCTTTCACCAGAGCCATGCACAGAAAAATAAAAGCGGTATTTCCAGCAATAACGGCACAGAAAAATACAGCCAACGAGACAAGTAGTAGAACGAGTAACGAGGTTGAGGTGCTAGAGGTACTCGAGAATCAGTTAACTGAATTTGTTGCTCAGTTGAGGGGGGAAATAAATAAGGTAAAGGGTGATAAAGGTTGCATTGAGAAAATATTCATAAGCTCTATTAGCGGTTATGATGATTTCATAGCAAACATTAGTGATGTTAAAGATGAAGCTTTAGCCTTGTGGATGACTAGTTGGAGCAACTTTGGATTATATGATGCTGATTTTGGTTGGGGAAAGCCAATTTGGGTAACTTCTTCTGATCTATTTATTGAGCCGGGCAAGAACAAAGTGTTCTTGATCGATACAAAATGTGGCCAAGGAATAGAAGTGTGGGTGAATTTTGAAGAGGATGATATGTCCAAGTTCGAACTTCACCTAAGCGAGATCCTCGAACTCTTTTGATTTTTGCATCATTTTTTATTTTTTTGTGTTTCCATACTCATGTCTTATTTTCCACCATTTCCCTTAACAAAAGGTGAAAGTGTGTGATTATCTTTGAATTGAGTTATTTTGCGGTTGGGTCCTTTATCTTTTCGACACTTGCTAGTGCTCCCTGATACATTTAGAGAAATATTTTTGGTAGATAATAAAAAACAAAAAAGGCTCTAACATAGCATATCTTTGCTTTTATCGATCAAAAAACCATATCTTTGGTTTTTCCTCAATAGAAAAAACGTTATGGACTTATGGCAGAACAACAGTACTTTAAGATCAAAAAAACCATAGCAACAGATGCCGACAAATCGTTATGGCAGAACCACACTACTTTAATAGACATAACTTTAAGGAAAATGCTTAAGTTTACTCGTGATTTATACGGGCTGATACCAGCTTTACTGAGGACTGATATCAGTCCATATAGGAAAAAAAATCCTAGCAATCCTGACTATTGGATTGTTGGACTGGTATCAGTCCCTGGTAGAGCTGGTATCAGCCCATATAAATCATGAGTTTACCCACTAGCAATTATTGATAATCCCAATAATAAAGGGCTGAAACCGTTCGGTCCCTTTCCGGGATTTTTGGTAGCAACAATTGGCGAAAGGTGCGGTGTTATTCCAACTTTAATAAACTAGTAATTTTTGGTATACCGAAAGAATTTCTCTTGGAATATGCCCGGGAGCACAAATTTCGGTGGGTAATGTTCGAGGGATAGAGGTGTAAAATATGTCGGCCCGGTCCATGAATTAACGTGCTTATCGTGCTATGTTGGGCTATGCCAGAGAGTCAGACGTGCTGTACTGTGCCGTGCTCTGACAAAAAAATAAACGTGTTGTGTCGTGTTGTGCTGTGCTAGCACATTTATTTTACGTTTTCTAAAGTAAATATATTTTAGATATTTAAGTAGTATATCTGTTATTATAAAAATAAATTGGCATAACGAATATAAAATGTCAAAAAACAGGCTAAATCAATGTTTTTTTGTGTGAAATATGTATCAAATGTGATGCATTGTGTAGTATTTTATGCGTGATGTGGCGTGCTTTCTTCGCGTGCCGTGTTGTGTTCTGCCGCGTGCTTACACATGCCACGTGGTATACCGTGCTGATGTGCCTATATGTCTGGCACATCACAGCACATTAAGCTAACGTGTTGTGTCCGTCATGTGTCGATCACGTGATGTGCTCGAATTTTAACGTTTTGTGTTGTGTCATAAATGTGCTGACCCGGCCCAATTTACACCTCTACGAGGGGCCATCGGATTTTAGCTCTTAGGACTTTGCACGGAAAATTCTCTCAGTATCCATATAATCGTTGATAATGAACACGATCGAGCACCATAAATTAGGTTTATAGAAATTTTATAATACTGAAACCATTAATTCACTACAACAATTAAAACATGCCAAAAGTAAATCACCATTGGACAGAAAAGTTTAACACTACACGAACAACTTTCTGTATACTTTGACTGGATATCTAGATAACAAATGGAAACACAGTACAATACCTTCTAGTTTCATGATTTGTCCACACTTGAAAGTACTTGGGAAGACATTGCGATTGGTCAATTGTAAAAGCAATTATTAAACACCAACCGAACATGTAAAGATACTATTTTAGATAAATTCCAGATCCAAATTCAAAATCAATCAAATGATGCATCCATGATTTAGCAAATTTTTTACATAAGGCGACATTTATCCGCAAACATAAAAAACACATGATATTTGGGAAACCAACCATTGGTATATAATGGCGTCTAGCTACTTGTTTTCAGAACACAAAGAACAACAAACATAATGACTGCCGTTACCGGTATAGGCAGGGGGAAGTTATTGAAAAGGAAAAGTGAATGTTCTTCATGTTGCAGGTCATTCAGTGTACTGGAAGCCCAACTACCAACGCAAGATTTGGTCAAAAGTTGTATCATATTCTTGGTTTCAGAATCGTAGCAACCATAAAATTGCAATAGCATGAATAATATGTATAGGTTGTACAAAAAGCATTTTCCTGTAAATTTGAAACCAACATAGGTGTAGAGCGCACGCCTACCTCTTATATGATCAACATTTCTGAAGCCGCGTGCCTAACGACCCTAACCATTTCCTGGACCTCTCTATCAGAGAGCTAAAAACAGTTTGACAGGTTGAGTTCCTTCCTGTGTAAAGGTTATAATTCTTTTGTAAGCTATACTAATGAGTGACTGGTGTATGTGAACATAGTCAAAACCAAAACAGACATAGGTCTTGTCAAATGAGCTTAGGAATGTTGACTACATTTTCACCTCACAATTATGGCCCGAACTGTCCACTTCATCACCACCACTTTTGTATTGCATTCACTGCAGGAACGGTAATGCCAACCATTGCCAAATAAGGTTTTAGTTGGTGTGCCTTGCACATGAAAATCTTAAGATCCTGCATACAGGCACACAACATTAATATTCAGCGATATCTGCACATGAAACTTCGCGAGATCTATCAACTATGTTTTGGTCCCGCTTTAGGTAGGAAAAAAATTACCTGTTATGTAGCCTTCTACTTTTTCAGTAGTTATATTTTCAGTTGGCATAGCGTGTGCATGTGCATATTCTTTCTTCAAATGCAGTATTATTTATCGTTGTGGCGTAAATTCCATGGATCCATGGTCCAAATCTGCTGTTAGCTGTATCAATTTAAACATACTAAAACTGTTAGAATAATTTCTATTTAAACCCATTGGCTGATCCGCATTTCCACGACATCTGGTATATCAAATGTGATAAAAAAAAAAAACCTTGGTGGCATTAGTGGAGAACAACGTAAATTTGCATGTTGAAAAGATAATGGTATATTATCGGTAATGCAGGCACAAAATTATTTTCAATATAGTGGAAGACCACTGCTTCTACGTCACTTCCACAATCACTGAGGTTACAGTTGATGTGACTCGTTGCTTTAACCGACTATATCATTAAGAAAATGTGTATTCACTATTTGGGGCAAACATTTATTTTCCATCAGTTAGATACTATTCAATGAATTAGAGGTCAGATGTACCCTAGGCTCATGATTATCAAGTGTTACACACAACACTTCTTCCTGTTATGTCTATCCATAGCTTCCACATTGAGGCACCTCAACACCCGCACAACATCAGGATCTACAGAACACAATGAATTGTAGTTAATTTCCAGGGAAAAATTCATCAAAGACAACATAAATATTTTGAATGCAAGTGTTCAATTTGGTCGTATTCAGGTAAGTGAATATGCATGTGGCTAGGAAATTCAGTTGAATTTGAGTTCAAAGTCTTCGATTCTGTATTCCATTTAAGACTATACTCAAACATCTTATAGTTGCTCAAAGGTCATTTAAAACAGTCCAACGAATCGCTTGAAATACGATGTACTCGAAGAAGTACGCGGAACTTGGAGAAGAAACCTACGATTATCCCATAAATTTATCTATTCGTATAACCTTAATGATACCCTCTTCCCACCACATTTTTAAAGACAAACGCTCATGTGCAAAACCTAGTAATATCCCTACCAATTACTCCTATGATAACCATGCAAGCTCAAGAAAAAAGTTGCCTTCTACTCTATCACTCGGTCTTATCAGTCATGGGGAAATGGAGAGTGGTGATGTGCAACGAATTTTTAATGCTAATTTTGTGGGGCTAGAATGAATGATAGTAATATTCTTATTAGAATTGTCCACATCATATTTTTTTGGGGTCGGAATGAAGGAGAATTGAGTTTTTGTTTTCAATTATCATCGTGTTTGATGATTTCACGATTGATAAGTTGCGGTACATGCAGGGAGTTATGATATCATACAGTTGACGTAGTGGTCTCATTAATCGAGTTTTTTGTTACACAAAACATGATCCGGCCCGGTTGTCATATAAAATAGTTGGATATATATTTGTAAAACATTTTTCTCCTTTTCACCGTACCCAAGGTTGGTTCCCGGCATCCACTAGTCTTGTTCCCTTCTATGAAAAATGAAATGGACAGGACATTTCAGTTCATTTGATTTCCAAATAAATCGATAACCTGTTTCAAAACATGATCCTTTATGCACAATTGATTAATCAAATATGTTTTTTCCTAATTGTTGAAACCCATTTTTAAATTAGGTTTCGCTTCATAATGTGAACTCAATTAATGAAAATTCCATTGTGGTTTATATCGTTGTTTTGATCTTCACTTGATCTTATTATTGAAGATGGACTAACAAATTTGATTTTCTTTTTACACATCATTTAAGTCAAACTGCGTTTGTTTTCTTCTTCTTTTTTATTTTGACATAAAAACGATTTAAATCGCAAGGTATATATATTATCAGTAGTTTAAACCTAGATGGAACCATGTATGTTACCCATTACATCTTAATTTAAACCTAGATGAAACCGGTTTCATCCAACACATTTTCATACGAAAAATATGTCCGTCGGGATGTATCTGGTTTCATCCTGCATATTCTAATAAATAAGCATGTTTTCGTCAGGATGTATCTAGTTTCATCATGCATATTTAGATACTTATTTATTTTTATGCTGAAGGTGATGGTAGCGTTTATTGTTTTTTTGTTACATTGAAGGTGGTGGTGGCAATATTGTGGTGTTTGTTGCAGTTGAAATGTTATTGTCGGTGGTGGTTGTGCTAGGTTTTTTTTTTTTTTTTTTATGGAACGAGTGGTAGTATAATTTTTTCCTATTTTATTTTAAACCAGGATGCAACTAGTTTCATTCTAACTATTCTCTAAATAATTTATTTTTCTTAGTTTTAGTTAGGATGCATCCAGTTTCATCTTAGCTATTTTTCGAATAACTTTTTTATCTTAATTTAAGTCAGTGTGTAACCAGTTTCATTCTAGCTATATTTTTTTTGGAAAAAAAACTTGTGAATTTACTATTAACAATGGATTTTGTTTTGTAGATTATTTAAAATTCTTTCCAAAAATATATGTTTACTAATTTCGGATATATATTTGGGAAGTTATGAGTTTTTTTTGTGACTTGTTTTTATAAAAATAAAAAATCTTAAAGATGAGGGACAAATATGTCCAATATATTTGGTTTCCATTTCACCCATCCTTAATGTTTACTTGTTCACTAGAACCATATATTTAAGGAATTTTGGGCAATTGACCAATTTTCTCAAAATATTATTATATTATAATACCAATTTTAAATAAGATCTCTGAAAAAAATGAATTTAAACCAGTCGAAGAGAATACCCTATTGAAAAAGGAAATACATTTGCTCTAGCGTTGTTAAATCAAATAGGCCGAACATGTAGCATTTTGTGATGTAAGCAAACTTTAGTTATCTTAATGATGTGTTAGCTGCCAGAAAAAAAGTATTCAAACGTATTTTTCAGAAAAACTCTATATCTTTATTCGTTGGCGCCAAGAGAAATATTAAGACCCAAAATCAATAAAATTTATTTCGGTCAAGAATCACATCTAAATATATTGAAAATTGCAAACTGCATATTCCATATCCAATTGAAATCAAAGAAACAAATGATTAAAAATGTTTCCTTCAAAACGCCATAAACCTAAAACTAGGTAGTGCTCTCTCTTTGCTAAAATACCAGTATTGCGTTTGATGTCATAATACAACAAGATATCATCTGCTTCTAAACAGGGCAAGGAAGAACTATTGATCGTATGGAGCAGAGAAGTGAATATGTATAATATATCAATGAATGTCTCATGACTGTCATTATTTGTGAAAGATTAACAGAATTAGAAGTCAGGAGACCTTGTGTTCCTTAGTTAACTGGTCGGATCCAAATTCGAAAGTCGAATATAGTTGATTTTCTGGAGCTTAGTTGGATGTATGCTCACAGTAGAATCAATGTTTCATAACCATACATATCTAATTTATCGGTTTGAGATGTTCATAAAAATTGAAGATCGAAAGACATAGAAGAGAAAATTAAACCCTTTCTTTGATCGAGTACGGTGTATTGAAAGAAATAATCTCTGCACCTAGGAAGTCCAGCGTTCACATACTCATTTGAAGATTGAGAGTTACTTCAATAGTAGCTAAAGCAGTCTGTTTGGCAATAAAAATTTAACAACTAAATATTTGGAATGGATGAAAAAATTTGGCTGTTAAAAAATCGTAAGATAACCGAGGTTAAACTCATAGTTTGATGACATCACAAACCGCCACATGTTTGGTCTTGATGTTGCTAGATAATATTTGATCTAGCAGCGCGAGAGCAAAACTTTTTTAAAAAAAATATCATCAACGTATAATCTCCCATGTACACTGTTTCATCCATTATTATATTAGGATGAAACAAATTTCATTTAAGTTTTATGTTTTATGTATATTGTTTCATCTTTGTTCATATACTAATCCAGACTTATCTTTATTTAAGACATGCACAACCACCAACTCTATACCACATGAATAAGCTTGTAACACCACTATTAAAAAAATTAGCCCGTTCGAGTCTATACCAATACTACTATTTTACTTAGTATATTTAGTAATGTTCACTCTATTCCAAGAGATAGGAGGAAACTGGATACAAATGCCTTATAATTTAATAATTTAATAATAGCCTCAAGAAATGGAAAACAAGTATCTTACTGAACATATATGTTAACACACCCTTAACCAGATAAACTACTAGTTTAGACATAACAGTATGCAGAAGCAGAATTGTCAAATAATTGTAATTCAACACTCATGTCCAATTAGACGCTGCAGCAATCTACTACAACACTGAGTTCTTTTAATTTCATAGAAGCACAAGAAGTAACTAAGCTGCAAAATAATGTTCCTCTTCCTAATTTCTCCCTTTCATTTACAATCACATCTATGAATTAGCTCATAGTATGACAAATTTCTATCTTGACATTATATTTTTAGCAAAACACTTCAAATTAGAACAAGAAAATGTAATGGGTTCCTCATTTCAGTACCTGAGTAGGAGTTTTGTCGTAGCTTTTTAACAGCAGGAGTCGCAACTTCACCACCAACTTTGCTTACTTGACTCTTTCTTCGGGCCAAAGATGAATCCCTTCACGGCACTTTCAGATGAGCTGATAATATTGTGTTCTTGATCTGAAATCACAAACTTAAAGCATAGTTATCTAACACACATTCATGCATCATGTGACCAAAGAAGTTCATAAACGCAGATTTAAATGGGAAACATCATTGAAAATATGCAATGCATATTCTAATTAGATAAGTCGAAGATACTCACTCCTCTATAGCCTATTAGCATGTGTTGTTGCTGCCTCTGGCTGCTCCCTCTCCTCCTGAATTCTTGCTCCGCTGAAAAATGTAATTGCTTTATCCGAAGTCTATTGTCCTCTAGCCTCTACGTAAAGTACACATATTGTGCAACAATGAACAAAACATAAAAATACTCATTGGTGGTTATTCTTCTTTACTCTGATTCAGTTATTAAATTCAAAACATAAATTAATGCAAAACCAGTAAACCCAAAAGCTGATTCATTTCAAAACAAAAATTAATGTAAAATCAGTAAACCAAAAAGAATTCGGGTAATAACTATTTTATTCAGTAACTCATCACAAGCTCATCCATGCAATATATCAATCCTCTTAACTATCAATATTGAGTTATTCTTCAACCTAAATGCCTCATATTCTTATTTAAGTTAAAACCATCTCAAATCTTTCTTTAACTTCATCCATACATGTAAGTCATATCAAACCCTAATTTTTTATTGCAAGATAGAAACCCTAATTTTATAACAATAGAACACAAAAAAAAATGAAAAAAAAACCTAGAAAAAGAAAGAAGTAACTTGCAAACAATGGTTTGGACTTTTGAGAATGCTTTATATAGTGACCAAACCCGCACAGTTCACAAACTTGGTTTTGGAAACAATATCAATTAATATAACTTAGTTTTGGAGAAAAAAAATATATATATCAATTAATATCTTAAACTTGATTTAATTTTTAGTACAGTTTTGGATTTCCATTGTATTTTTTAGATAACTATATTATTTTTTGCGATATTTTGTCCAATCAGTTAAAAGATTCTCAACCCCACAAATTAGAAAAGCAGTTTCGTCAGTTTTACCAGGAAAAATGAAATTTAGGCAAGTTGCATTTTTTGTGTAAGATGGAATCCGACAAGTATAGCATTTTTGGGAAATTTCTACACATGATCCAAAATACAGTAACAAAGATAAGTGAAGATACGTTAGGAGAAATGACTCAAACAGAAGGCCAGGCTGGATGGGCTTGGAATTAAGCTACCCAGAAGGCCTGCCAGGCCGGGAAGTAACACTAACTTCCATGCCCAAAGCCCACATATTAAAAAAAAAGGTCAGGCCGGACATGCCACCTTTTTCTTGTCTGCCATTTGATTACTGAAGTGAGATTCATATTCATGTTTAAATCACAATATAACTAAACAAGCTCACTTTCGAATATCAAAACAATGGAATGAAACAAATACTCAATAGTCATGGAGGATGCAGAAAAAGAAAAAGAAAAAGAAAACAAGCATAAAATTCTTATCAAAAGAAGTCTATAAACTATAATATGGGAAAATATCTTGCCAAGAGAAGATTTTTTTAGCAAACATATCTTGCTAATTACTTAAGCAAATCATCAATGATGTTTTTTACCCAAATCAAGCTGCCAAAGATTCTTTTATCCTTGATTAATTCAAAAATTTAGGATTATAATAAATTCCTTTAGATTTTTAAGATGATATAAATACTAATATAGAGAATTTTTTACCGATATAATAATTAAAAAATATAACGTCATAAAAATTCCAACAGATTAATAAAGCATTTTTGGTATTCTTGGACAAAGATTCAAAGAATATACATCTTTTTTTTTTATTCCATAAATACGTTGAATTGATTTGTTTTCTTTTTGGATTTTAATCATAAATATCTGAAATTAATATAGTATTATTTTTTGAATTTTTATAATAAATACATGAAATTAATATAACAATTTTTTTAGAAAATTTGACGGTCGTGATTTTAGAAAAATCATGTAGACTCGGTGTAATTATACGTAATAATTTTAGGCCTTCCAATCAAAGATCTTCGCCATCTAACAGTTAGACATGTCAAATAATCAGGACCGTCCGTCGGGTGTGTACCAACCACCAACCCAATCTACACCACACATTGTCAAATCAACGCACCATATCTCACGAAATTTCATCCGACGAATACAAATAGTTTTTCTCCGAACCAATTCGAGTGCGCGGTTATGCTCACCAGCTAATAGGAAAAAATAGGGTAAGCTCCACCAGTGCTACTTTTATTCTGGAATGAGAAATACGATTGAGTTTTTAGGTTGTTGATGCCATACAATATCGCATGACAACCGACACCATATTGATTGAAGGACTATAAAAAACAGACTTAACATAAACCGTCTACAAATCACAAAATTATTTAATTAATGATCTCAAACTGCTCCATGCATTCTTCCAAACCAAACAACTTAAGGCATCATCTTATGCCAGCTTCATTGAATATTCCCATCAACTTGTACTATTGATGACAAGCTTCAAATGAATGATCATTTATGAAACTCAATGAGGTGAAGTGATTCGGAGATCAAAAAAGGTACAGTTTTCGCAAATCCAGCCGCATTGGCCAAATTGTTAAATTCAAACATTGTTCGTTCTTTACCTCTTGGATTCACAACCATCATCATAAAATCAGAATTCAACGCATTGAACGTTTCTGCACTATTGACAAGTCTGTTCGGAACAACAAACTCAATTATCATAACTTTTCCACCCACTTGTAACGAGTTCCAGCAGTTCTTTAACAACTTCACACAATGTTCATCGTCATAATCATGAAGTATCCACTGCATCTTGTAATGATCGTAAATATCAATTCATTTTTATGAGAAAAAAAGAAAAAGAAAAAGAAAAAAGAAGAAGAAGTAAATATCAACTCATGTAACTATACTGCATTTTTAGTCTATAGAACAGGATTTACATTTTCTTAGTTTGCTTACTTTGAGCAACATGTTTTGAGCCTTCGGAAGTTCTTCAAACATATCTCCTTCAACATGCTCCACACCTGCACGCATCATCATCCCATGATCAATTTCATTAGCACTTTCATGTATTATTCTCTACACGTACATATACATATGCAACACATCGAGAGCATGAGAGAGGGAGAGATATACCTGGGTATTGAGGAGCAACAGAAATAACATGAGGCAAGTCAAAGTTGATACCACTAATGGAACGGTATTTCGCGACAATCTTACTAACGGAAGTACCGATCCCACCACCAACATCTAACAATTTTTTATCCCAGAAAACCCATCATAGTACTTAAAAACAGCTTCAAAAACAACAGCAGAGAAGGCTCCCATTCCCTCATTAAAAGCCTTATTCAATCTTGGCTCTTTGCAAGCATACTCGAAGATACTAATACCATGAGCAGCGTGAAATGGCACAACGTCTTTCTCCATAACCATCTCTTTCAGTTTAAAAAAACTATCAACTATAACCTTATCAGATTGTAACACCAAGAGTGGTACTAGCGAAACTCCGTCTTCTTCCCGAGGCACTAAACAATACGATGCCCTCGTTAATCCATACACTCTCTCGGTTACTACTGCGTCAGGACCTCCAGCTCCTCCATTATTCTGATTAACCTTGAAATGGTCACCACTATCCATTCAATTAGAAACTGAAAGAATGGAACTTGCTCCGAGTAAACGGAGAATCCTATCTAAATACATTGCTGCATTAGGATTGTTGGATGCGTTTGGCATTTTTGAGACTAGTTGAGAAGCCGAAACTTTTGCATCGAGCCCGAATTTTGAGATGAGCTGGAACACGTTTAGCTCTATCGCAGCTCTTAGTGCCATTGGAATGCATATTAGCTTACCTAAATTTGCGTTATGAGAAAGATATGATGCATCATCATCGAGGTTAGTAGTAGATGATGGTGATGTATCATGTTCTTCACCATGATCAATTTTCTTAGTCATCTTAACTGTTTTGATGATAGTGTGATTAATGTTGTATGATTGTGTGGTTTATGTTATGATGATTGATTCAATAACAAAGCATATATTTATAGGGTACGTATCATACTGGGCATCACTTCAGCTGGAAAAAAGATAGAGAGGGAGACAGGTCCTCACATAATGGGTTCCTTTTGTGCGGATGCTACTACTGGTGTAATCCATGTCATAAAATACTACTCCCTCCGTTTGGATACGTCAGTCATCATAACATATCTGATTTTATTAGTATACCCATAGAGAGGGGACCACTTCTCTCTTTTAATACAAAAAGGGACGATTTCTTTCTCTCATTTCTCTAATATCAAATGAGTGGGGACCAAAGGATATATTAGGAAAAACATGAAAAAATGGATATAATGATTAGTTTTCTTAATTTTCGTGCAAACCAAACAAACCTATTTTTTAGAAACGGATTGAGTAGACACTAGGATTATAACGTGCTAATAAAAATAAAATCTGTGCTGCTCCACCAAATGAACAGTTATTTTTTTGTTTCTGTTTTGAGGTTATCTTTTTTTTTTCTTTTTTACTCAGTTGTGTTGAGGTTATGTATCGGCCATAAAAGATATCCATCAATTTAAGGGAGACTTAAATCACGGACATGTCGTGATCGGATCAACATGGATTAGGTTTATGATGAAAATGTGTTACAATTAGATCTTAATTCTTGTATAGTGGTGTCTGGGCCTCTGAGGAATTTTTTTACCACAGGTAGTACTCATTTTATCGGAAATTCCAAGTGTTTAGGTCATCAGAAATTCCAATAATAGTACATGAAAATCTGTTTTTCTAATAATAGGACAATCGAAACGGTAGAAACAAGAACCGCACTAATAGTAATTCAACTGAATAAACAGTAACTTCGTCAAAAACTCCATATGTTGATGAAAATACGATAATGCTTTAGGGGTTTCGCATGAGTAACGAATTCCTTTTTGCAGATTCGTAAGCCTTGATGCTGTGGTGCACGAGAAGCTCGTGTTCATTCATGCTGTCTCCTTTTGCCATAACTTTTTAGATCACCATCCATTGCTAGCTAGATAGAATGATTGATCGACAAAAGCAAAAGTTGCAGGTTGTGGGATTAGGAATTATACTTTTTTTTTGTGTTGGTTCATCTAAAGATTGGAACTATTAGCGGATCAGACGTCACTAATAACTGTCGTGGCTTCCTTTATTTATATAACTAGATTTGTGCCGGTGCTATGCACGGGGCATTTTTTTTCTCTTTCAACTTGGTGTGTACACGTGGTGATGCATTTTCGATTTCGTGTACGTGGGGCTTCGCCCCGCCCCGTGGAAATTTATTTTTGATTTGGTTTGGTAGGAAAAATACATTAAATAGGTGGAGAAAAGAAATAAAATATGTGCGGATTTTATTAAATTTTTCCTTTTATTTTCGCAGATATTTATTTTTTCCTTTTATTTTTCGTAATAAAATATGTCTCAAATAAGTGGGTCTTTTTCTTTTGTTATATGTATTAATTTGGGAAAAAAAGAGTCTTAATATGGCAAGGTATTCGACTTCCAAATTGACTTTGGATTTCCATAAAATTTCAACTACCTTAAGATAAGATTTCTTTTTGAGTCTATAATTTTTAAACCAATTATACGTTTCCAAGTGTTCTCACCCAAACGATCGTTTCACAAAACTCAAAAAAGATCGGTCAATAGGAAGCGAAGGTTTCCTAACCATTCAACGTGGGAGTTTTATTTGTCAAGGCCTTAAAGTAAAATGTTATATTTTCTTGTGTGCTACGCACCGAGCATCTTTTTTTTTACTCATACTAGTTTTCCACCCGTGCTACGCACGGGTTTGTTTTCCATTTAATAACTATTAGAGCCATATTTTGAATTAATTTCATTAGAAACAAATAATATTAATAAAATAACTAATAACACAATAAACTCAAAACACCGAAGATATCAAAATATCTTCAAACCTCATAACACATACGATACCTTGATAAATTGGTTAAAAGATATATCAATCTGATCGTTTTTTCGAATTGTGATACGAAATTTTAGAGCTCATGCTTATGTTCTTTTATATACTCTTGCCTTTTGGTCTACCAATCTTCATATGCTTTTACTTCATCGGCAAAAGCGTAATTATGATCGCGATACATTATAATTTCCACCAAAAAAAACAAACTCGTTCAACTACTTTATTTATTTTTTTAAATTTATCCATCTAGATTGTCTGTTGTGATTATGTATGTATTTAATGTAAAATGGCTTACAGCATTGCTCTTTTTTTGTTAACTTAATAGCCTTTTTTCAGTTTTTTTTTTCTACACAAGCCTAAATATATTTCCACATGAAATTAAAAATTATATTACGAATTTAAATAAGATTTTTTTAACAGCAAAAAAGCGAAATTAAATTAAAAGGTTTTGAGTCACCAAAACAGTGACATCAAAAACATACAAGTTATACAGATGAGTGTACAACTACATCCCAATTACAAAGCAAATTGGACAAAGTAAATCCTGATAACAACTCAGAGGATAGACCCCAATTGAACATTTTATGTCCGTTATCACTTGATTTGAATTTTTAACATGATTATCATAAAACCTAGCATTGCGTTCCATCCAAATGCACCACCAGATAGCAAAGGGAAGTAAACTTCCTATCTTCCTAATCATGTTGTTGGTTACCCCATTCCCAAAGATTAGTCCATACCTCGAAGACATAACTGCCGTGATCGAACAAATTCTCATTTGTCTCCACATCTGATTATATAAGAGGCAGTCTCAATCCTAAATCAATCTGGCCACAGAATCTAAATGATATAGAGAGTATATGTCATCAAATGCAAAAAGGGAACAAAATAAAATGATGACTATAATTGTTGCACGGTGCATTGGAATATATTCTGGTCCAGTGGAATATTTTCATCGTTTTTAACGACCATAGTGATGCATATGGAATAATGACAACGAATAATCACAACTATAGGTTCTATAGGAAACACTAAATTAGAAATACTATTTTTTGTTCCATGGTCTTATTACCCACGTTTTAAAATACTCTGACTTTGTTCAATGGCCTTCATCCTTTTATTCTTAGTTATCCGGAAAACTTAATGTTTTTCCAACCATTTCCTTTGTACATGGTTTCCGTTTGTTCTTTTGGCTCGGCTTCCTGGACTCTTGTGGAGGAGAGAGCGCAAAAGAAACCATGCAGAATTGGCTCTCAATATATATATATGGGTTATGGAAAATGATAGTTACGTTTTTTTTTTCCTTGTAAAATTGCACAGAACCAGTTGAATAGGTAGAATTTACCTCTTTGTTTCTCCATCGTTATTAGAGCCGATGTCATGTATTTTTGTTAGCATGGTTTGGAATCTGATGGCCAACCCGATGAGAATATAAAAACAGAACCAATGTTGTCAATGACTACTAAAGTAACCCTGTGCCAGTATCTATATTGTCGTTGTACTTAAAAAATCGACTAATAAACTATTTTTGCGAGATTTGATATTTGCATTGCAGTATGGTGGACACCGGTTTCTACCTTCACTTGAAACGAAAATAAATAAAAAGGACTACTTTTAATATCATAGCTTTGCCAGGTGCAGGTCCCTAAAAAAAAAGAATGATGTTTTGGGGACTACTCAAAATAGGTGGGGACTACTCTTCTATTTTGGGGTGGACATTTGAAGTAATTTTGGGTCATCCCTTATCTAAATTTTTTTAATACCAAATTTACCCTTGGTAATTAAATTAGTTAGATTAGTTAGTGTTAGTGTAATGATTAATTACTGATTAGTTAGTGATTAGTGAGTTATTAATATGATAGTTTTGTTAGAATGAGAATTATTGAGAGAGAAGAAGAAGAAAAAAAGATGACGAAAAAGAGGGAAGAACCCAAAAAATCTTATTTTGAGTTTAGTAAATATGATATGAGTGATTCATGTGATGATACCTCCTCCTCTGAATCAGAACCTCCTTCATCTCCTAATATATTTTTCAATATTTCTAATGATCCGGATATGAGTTATTTGTTAAATGATGAAAGTTATTTACCCCAAACTCAACCTAACGACCCAAATGATGAATTTTATCAGCCACAACCAGAAGATGAAGTTATGGGTACTCAGGTATGGCTAAAATTTAGTTAATGTAACTTGAATTGTGCACAAATTGGCCAAATCGAAAATTTCAGGAAGAAATTTCGGCTAGGTCAAAGTAGTTCGGTTAGCAATTCTGCAAAACAGGTAGCCGAACTCTCCTGTATGTGCAGTTCGGTTACTCATTTCAGCATACGCAGGTAACCGAACTCTGTTTTAATGGAGGTTTTTGAGAGTTCGGTTATCTTTATCCAGAAAACGTTGTCAAACTAATTTTATAGAGTATACAGTTAATAGTTCGGTTTAGTCGAGTTTAGTCCCTTTGTTACCGAACTTTTTGTTCGGCAAGATCGCAAATCACGTTCATTGAATAGCTAACTTAACTTTGTAGTTCGGTTTACTCGAGTGTAGTAATTATGTTGCTGAACTATACCATAGAAAATTCCAAAGAAAAAGTTCGGCAAGATCGCAATATCTGGTATAAGTTGCGAAGTCACCGAACTACAAGTTTGGTGTTGACAGATCAAAGTTCGGTTACCCCATAGAAATTGCGAAGTAACCGAACTATACCTATATAAATCTATCGAATAAACCGAACTCAAATTTCGCATATAAAGAAAGAGTTCGGTTACGATTTTTTTTTTTGCGAGCTTACCGAACTACATAGTTCGGTTACCTAAAAATTCCTAATTGGCCGAACTGTTCTTCATATTGAAAGTTCGGTTACCAAAATCTAGGGTTTTCAAAATTTCTCCTAGCCGAAATCTATGCTGTAACTACCATTTTCTATGGTTTTTCATGATTTCTAATCGATTTCTGATGTGTTTTGTAGTTTTAGTGGTAAAAAGATTCGAACTCTAAGACTTGTGAAGGATTTTTTAGACTCAAATTAAACTCAATAATTAAATAAAGTTGTATCAAAAATATAAAAAAACACCGAGACTCTGGATTCCACCATTAACCAATTAAGTGATAAACTCTAATCAATATTCATGCAAGTTTTTTCTTTTAAAGTGATTCTAATATTTTGCCTCTAATAGATTTTTGAAGTAATAATTGTAAACACAAAGCATGAAACATCAAAAAGTTTTAAAACCCAGCATGTTCCATCAAAACAATTCACAACCACTCAATAAAAATCAATTTTCCTATATTAGTTCTATGCAAATAATCATATAAAAAATTGCAAAAATAATTAAAATAGAATTATACCACTTTTCATGGAACAATGGCTTCCTCCGTCGCCTCGGCTAAGGGGTTTAGCTCCTCATATTAATCACTTGCTCAAAGTACATATTTATAGCTCAAAAGTTGATTAAAAGAGTAAAAGAATACACTGTAGTCGCTGAAGGTCTAAAACAAAAGGCTGAATCGTTGCTGAAAGGCTTCGGTGACTGCAGACAGGAACGATAGAACCTTTGTGTAGTTGAATATAAGGCTGCTTCTCCGACTGACTCTGTGGGTCTTATGTTCTTCGTCTTCTTCAGAACGCGTTCACCTCCAGTTGATTTTTTTCGCTTCTCTAAGGATCTAAACTTCCTCCAAAGTGTTCATCCCCCTCCTAGGACTCGAACCAACTCTTTTATACATCATAGGGCCAAGAAAATCCGAGAATAACTTTGATTTTTTCCTTTCTCCACAAGTTGCGATATTTCTTTTCTTATCTCTGTTTCACGTGTTTTCTCTGATTTTGTCCCAAGATATCTCTGTATATGATACTGCCAAATCACATGGAAGATATTATCTCCCAAATCCCACTAAACTTCCATGTGTAGCCTGTTTCCATAAATAATTTTTTTTCTTCCCTGTTTTATCAAAACCCGATCATCTAGCCAAAAACAGTCCATTCAATCACCCATACCTCGCCGTTTGATGGTTAAGAAGCAAGCCCAAGAAAAATCAGAGCTTTAATCTCTTCAAAACCAGCCCAAAATCGCAATCTTCACTTTGTTCTTCGTGCGGCAAAATTTCCCGCCAAAATTTCATTTTCAAAACGTGAAGAAGGTGTCCCCCTATCCAATCCTGGTCTGTGCTTAGCAGCTGCTTGGAAATGGGTTACCCCTTATCCAAAATGAGAGTCCGAATAGCAAATGTCCTTCCAGGTATTTTTAACAACTTTTCGAGCCAATTGTGCCGCAAAAGCCTATTCCTCCAAAAACACCTACAAAGGGATAAAATACCAAAATTAGTACAAAAATGGGTACTAACAGTATACACAAAAGAGCTAAAAATATACACATAAATGCGTCTATCAATTTTTTCAACAAAAAACGATTAAAAGGAATGGGTATGAAGGAAATTACCTGCGGATTTTCATTTTACTCGAATCGGACTTCTTGGTTGATGTTGGAGAAGAAGAAGAAGAAGAAGAAGAATAAAAGAAAAGAAAAGGTTTTGAAATTGATTTTAGGTTTTAATTTAGGGGGTTAGATTAGTGGGTAGTGGTTAAATTAGTGGGTTATTAGGATTAGTTATAACCTTAATTAGGATAAGGGACATTAGTCTTCCAAAATCTTTTAGGACACTCCTTAAAATTTAGGGTGGACATTCATATAACAAAGTAGTCCCCACCTTTTTTGGGTAGTCCCCAAAACATCATTCAAAAAGAAAATGAACGACACAAATCACGATCCAAGAGGGACAGTAAGCTGCAATCTTATTAATCTGACCCACGAACCACTGCTCTAAAAAAAACTGATAGGCAAACTACAACTCACAACTCGAAGTCAGAACTATAGCAGAGACAGTTACAAAATATTGAGTTTTGTTGATTTCATTATATTCCAAATTTGAGATTCAAATAGTAAAACTATCATTAAATTTATGGAACACGTCTTGACCATTTCGAAAAGAGACATGAAGCCAAGACCGAAAAGGCTTGGATATTATGCAAGTATAAAATATAGATGCAGGAAGCTATTGATTATGAGCTACAATTACATAATATAAAATCCCCAACACAAACCCTACAATGAACTTCCATAAGCAGATTATACTGCACTTGCAGAAACCTCAAAACCTTATGAACTTGGGAGAAGCACAAAAAAAATTAAACAGCAAAATCCAAGCAAAAACTTTAAGAGATGCAAAAATAAAATAAAACTTAACCTATATATATGGGATCTAAAAGAATGCAGTAATAAGGCTTTTATAGTGAACAATTCAAATTCTTTGTATCCTAGAACAACTGTACTATAGTACTAATAAAACTTTCCATGCTTTCTACTCTTAAGGATATTTAATTTTTTGACCCCCTTAAAACCAATCTCATCAGCATCCTGATAGCAAACGGGAAAAATAAAGCTCGAAGGAGGCTACCTTCAAAAAGCTGATCAAATGGAGAAAGCTGTAGATTTTTGCCCGTGGTCATCCTTCCTTCAATGTTAACAAAATTGAAGAGTTCACGTGTTTAAAATAGTTGTACCTCTTTTGAGAAGGAAATTAAAAAAATGATCACCTTCTATACAATCCGATGAAAACAAACCCTTACGGCTGCTCAACAATGCAAAATAACAGACATAAATTCTGGTTCTTCATTCAATATTTGCACTGAATACGTACAAAGGAAAGTAATCTTACCAAATAAAGAAAAGAAAGAACTTGGCATAGGCTGGCATCGATAAGGAAAGTAACCTTTCTTCCACTAAGCCCATACAGACATGAGAGAACGTCACCATCTTTCTTGCAGAGTGTTAAGGCTTCAATTCAAATAAAACAAATAAAACCCCGTAATAGATGAAGCTAAATAAAGGACATGTACTACCTAGATGACACAGTTGATGTCACCAAAATGGTTAAAGTCTTGCTGCTAATCTTGAGTACGAACTATTTACTTTAATTTGGCTCTTTTGCTGAAAGTTGAATGGATGATGTGAAAACCACACTAAAAAAAGGTTAATAACCCAAATTAACAATGGGGAAATAAATAAAGTTGTTACCTGTTTGCAATGTACATTAAAATCCTTAATCTTAATTAATAATGGAATAGTCTGATACTCGGAACCAGGCTCTTCCGATGGCTTTAACAGATGGTTATCCCTGCATAAGTGATACTATGTTATGGCTTTAACAACAGATGGTTGTCCCTGCATAAGTCCAACTGTTGCCTTGCTGTGGATCGAATTTCAGATTGCTGGTGTACAAACAGAAAACCTAAACAGAGAATTAGGAAAAAATCAAAACGAAATTGAACTAAAAAAATATATAAACCAAATTATAATGCTCAACCAGTTGCACCACCAACCCAGCAACAAAAGCAGAAACCACTGCTACCCACCCACCAAAATCAGGAGGAATGTTGGTAAAATTTATGTATTTCAAATAATCAATTTAAAAATAAAGTAAAATATAATATAACTCGCTCGACCTTGTATTAATCTGAATCTGCTCCTCTATTCAATGGCCATGAACAAAAAGACACCAAGATACTTTAAAACCGTATGTAGCAAAACCTCAAAAATTCTTTCTATAATCCAAAGAACAAATCCATTGATAAGAAATCTAAAATATATAAATGCGTTACTTCATCCTTTGATAGGAGGATGGAATCGCAGAAAGCCATAGGTCCAAAAAAAAGTAAAAAACAAATTAAACCGCAAAAGGGTCTAAATTAATCACCTTTTCAATACACGGCATCATGGCATGCGTCGATCTATCATAATATAAGGAGAAGAGGTACACCAGCATCTGTAGATTAGATTAAAAAATCCATATAGTATTGCTAGAAAAACCGAGAAACGGAAAAGAAAAACCTTTGAAAAATAAAACACAAGATGAGACCTTTGATTGAGTGATTTAAATAAAGAGAATTTCCAAAAACAAAAAAAATCTCGGTTTGGGAAAAAAATCTCTAATTTTGTGGTTCAAAAAAATTTTGTATAAAAAATACAGTATATACATATCAAGACATAACAAAACTAAAAACCGGCTTTATTTCTTTATTTTTATTTTAGACTTATTTATTTCTATTAATAGAATAAAAAAGTTAAGAAATAAAATAGAACGATTATTGCACATAAAATATCTTAACCATTTTCTTTTCAATCATATTTTATTTTTATTATGGAAAAAACAAAATAAGAAAAATAACTGTGAAATTAAGACGATTATTGATTGTTTTGGAGTTTTTAGTTCATGCTCTTTGGTTTTGTATTAGCTTCTTTTAGATCATAATCTTTGCTCTCAATTATTTATCTAAAATACTAATAAAAATTCCAACTGCTGTGCAAGACCACTAATAAAGATACGCGTAAAAGAGATTCATCGTCGGATCAAAAGGTTAGTACCTATGACCGGGGTAATAAGTTTTTTTTTTTCGATTTATCTATTTTGGAGTGTAATTGATAGTTTGGGTTGTAATTAGGAAAATTCTATTTTTTAAGACTGTAAACGGACACTGGACATTAGACATTTGACGTTATTTATTTATTATATTTATTGTGGGATCGATGCATAATTTGTTGATTATCATGATGAAATTGTGGATTCTGTGATTTAATTTGTTGATTATGAGATTCTGTGATTAATTATCCATTAATATATTTTTAGAATGTTATGAGATTTTTAAGATTTAGCTATCTTATTATTGGAAGAAAAAAATTCCTGATTCTTTTAGGTTAAATTTTCCTGATTTTTTTTTGCTTAAATTTAATTACTTTTCGAAAAAGGAAAAACTGGTGGGGCCAGAATCAACCAGAAGTCAGAATCAATCAAAAGCGAGAAGTAACGTGGAACTCCGGTGAATGAGAACTCTTAAAAAAACTCTGTTATTATATAGAGAATTTTTGATTTGATATACCTTGGGCTTCGCTCCGCCCCGTGACGATGCATTTTTGATTTGGTACATCGAGGAATGCATTAAATAGGTGGAGAAAAGATATGAATTTTTTTTTTTTTTTTGGGTAATTTGGTTTTTTGTACTCAGGTTTTGACCAAAATCTGGGTTTGGTCTAACATTTTTTCAACCTTTGCGGTTGGTCTAAACACCAACGTTGACTCGCGTAAACTTGGTTAGATTTTGATTTCCGTTAACTAATTATTTAAAAAATAAATAAAACTAAATTATTTGACGCCGTTAACACGTGGGACACTAAAAACTCACATGTCTAACTAATCTTAATCGCCGCTATCGTGTTCTTCATCCGATTTCTCCATTGTTCAATGGTTTTTGCCGTTTCTTCTCATAAAATTGAGTTCCAAGAAAATCAGCTACTAAGGTTAACAGTGCAGACATATTGCTATAAACTCTCTTAGCCATTGATCTTTGTGTTGCGTGCAGATCTTATCTGGAACGTACACGTGTTGGATAGTTAAGCACTTCAGCAGTCATTGTAAGTAAAGTTAATTATATTTTTGTAATTAACTATACACGTAATCGGTTAACCAAGTCAACGTTGGTCTTTAGACCAAATGCAAAGGCAGGACAAATGTTAGACCAAATCCAGATTTTGGTCAAAACATGAGTACCAAAAACTAAATAACCCTTTTTTTTTCTTTTTTTTTCGCATAATTTTTTTGTGAGATACGTGGGGATTTTTCCCCTTAATATATTTCAACTTGGAAAAAGAGTCCTAATATATTAGGTAATCGACTTCCAAATTGAGGTTGGACTTCCATAAAATCCGAACACAGTAAGTTTTCCTTTTGCATAAATTAAGATTCTAAACATTAAATTAAGTTAAAAAAAATTATATGGGAAAGTTTCTGTCACAACAAAATTTTGTATTGGAAAGATTTTCCGTGATTTAACATTAGCAATATAATTCAACCGTTCGTTAACCATCCCGTGACAAAGTTACAAAGTTATATTTAGTCGTTTGTTCGTTAACCATCCCGTGACTGTAGCCTTCCACTGGACTGCATGCAACTTATAAAGCAGCATCACGTATGGGTCTAAATCACGCATGCAACTTATTTAGGAGATTGTGCCATCAGTTTGTTGTCCTTTACTTAGATTGCGAATATTTTTTTTAGTCATGATTTAGCTCCTAGCTCCGACTCACAATTTAACTAGGTATTGACTCGCTATGATGTGAATTGATTTAACTCAATTATAGTAAGACGATTCAATGGCATAAATGTCTTTTACTAGGATGAATAACTGCCACCTATGCATTAACGGATGCTAAAAAAAACTGGATGGAAAGGTCAAATCGGTGGCATTTAATTAATTCTGGAAAAAAACGTGGCACTTTCTTAAACATGAAATTGAAAGTGTGACACTTTATTAAAATTCCCAATATAATATGTGTTAGAGTACGGGCATCTAACTCAAAACCAATTGGCAATGAGTGGAGTGGCCCTAAGGATTATAAACCGCAGGATCTTAGATTGCCCAGACAATGTGGGACTAATAATCTCAACAAGCCCCCTTGCGTGTAGCTTTGTTGGGTCTAACAAGTGGACAATTAAATTGGGTGACGCGGAATAAAGGCGCGGTCAAATGATTCGTTGCAAATAGCCTGTTCTGGTACCATGTTAGAGTACGGGCATCCAATTCAAAACCAATTGACAATGAGTGAAATGGCCTTAAAGATTATAAACCGCGTAATCTTAGATTGCCCATACAAATGTGGGACTAATAATTTCAACTATATAAAAAGGACTGCTCCACTTATTGCTCGCAGACTTTAACAGCATATATTGCGGAAGGAAAGTAAGTTTTCATATTGGGGAACGAAGGTAAGATTTAATAATTGCTGGCGGGTGGTATTACAGGCACACACATAAAAAAAGCTAAAGTAAAGCACGCATAAACACGAAAGCAACAAAAAGCAACAACATTTATGGAAGAAAAACAACACAAATTTGTCAGGCACTTCCAGTTGTCAATCAACCGGATAAATATCACACTTTGTTCTTTCGGGAGGTATCACTGGCTTTATACTAACAGCCCTCTCTAGTCAGGGACTGATGCCAGCAGTGCCGATTCTGATCACTTGTATACCCGTGACTAATGGATACGTCGAGTAACTCTGGCTTCAAGTGGGTTTTTCATCAAGAGAATGAAACAATGTTCTTCACTAAGATCAGGCAATTTCCCTTCAACAACGCAATCCCATTTGAACTCATTAACCAAACTTGCAAGACCAAAAGCTAACTGCAATTTACCTAGCTCCATTCCTGCACAAATTCTCATACCAGCACTAAATGCCAACAAAGAACTTTCCATTTTCTTAATATCACCCAAACTTCCATCGCTATTAACTTCCTTTAGGAATCTCTCTGGCATGAACTTATATGGTTCCGGAAAAACGTCAGGGTTATGATGAATAGCGTAAAGATTTACCATTACCACTGTACCTTTATTGATTTTCTTACCCACTAATGAAGTATCTTTTGAGGCTTTGTGAGGAATTGCCATGGGTGCAATGGGTTTCATCCTCATTGTTTCTTTCATGACTGCTTGCAAATATGGCAATTTGTTTAAATCTTCAACTTTCACGGGTCTTTTCCCTTCGGTTACACTTTTGATTTCGCGGTAAAGCTTTTCCTGAATCTTTTGATCGCGAACTAAAAATGTAAGAGCCCAAACTGTTGTTGATGCAGTGCTATCAACACCTAAATCATATACTTCAAGTATAGCAGAGATTATAACATCTTCACTAAAATCTTGAGATAGAAGAAAATGTAAGTACGTATTTGTAGGAGGCTTAGAAACGATGTGTGGACGAATGAAAGTATCGAATCGCTTTTTGATAGCGTGAACTGCTTGAATAGTTTTCTTATGACTTGGTAGATTCTCACAGAATTTAAAAGCATCAGCTAAACTTGCATACCCACTTATACTTACTAACTCGTCGAGGGCTTGATGCATACCAACAACGAAATCCTCGTCTACGAAATCTTGACCGAATATGAGTCGACTTAGTAGTCGAACAGTCTCTTCTTTTACATAATCAAGTGGTTTCAGAATCCCATTCTGGAGAGAAGCTTTTTCTTGCATGGATTTGATCAATTTTTGCATGTCCCTTTCTTGCAAATGGTATTGAGACGCGACATTGAAAGGAGTTAGAGCAACACTTTGAAGACCTTTCCTTAAATTATGCCAAAATGGACCAGAATCACAATGAGAAATATTCTTCCAATTAGCTGATATGATTTTAGTAATATCAGGCATATCTCTAGCTGAATAATCCGAAGATTTATTAACAAGAATTTCCCAAGCTTTATCGACATCGCTTATGACTATAAACGGACGCCAACTTCCAACCCATATGGTAAAAACACTTCCATGAACTTTGGCCAAGTTTGTCAAACAAACATGAAATGCTTCTCCTCCTCCTAATTGATGAAGATTCCCAATTATGGGCAACTTTTTTGGACCTGTTGGCCATTCCATTGTAGACAGAGATGATTTCTTGCCAAAAAGCATTTTTGCGAATGCCAATGCTACTACCACACCACAAGTTATCAACCAGATGGTCTCCTCCATTTTATGAAAACAGTACTCTTAATATATTTTTTATGTTTATGAAGAAATTAAGATCAAAACAAGATGAACGAAGAGAGAAGAAGAGAACTGAGGTTGAAGGTTACTTGCTTCTTTGATTAGAAACTACAACAATTTATAGGAGTATGTTGCATCAATGTTTTTGAGTAGGGCACGTGGGATCTTACTAAAGCTCGTGGGATGATTAGTTGCTCGAGTTCACCTGAAGTAGTAATATGATACTGGTGGTCTTTGATCCATATGGATGTTGGATTTAAGGCTTTCCACTTTCCAGTATTAAAGATAGACTAGATTTTGTGCCCGTGCTACGCATCGGGCATTTTTTCCCATATTAACTTGGTATGGGCGGGTCTTCTTTTTCGCCCAGTAGCGATATATTTCTAACTTGGTGTGCGCAGGGGTTTCGTCCCATCTCGTGACAATGCATTTTTAAATTGGTGTGCACGGGGCTTTGCCCTGTCCCGTGACGATGCATTTACTTGGTGTGCGCGGGGCTTCGCCCACCCGTGGCGATGCATTTACTTGGTGTGCGCGAGGCTTCGCCCTGCCCCGTGGAGATGCATTTTTAGCTTGGTGTGCGTGGAGCTTCGCCCCGCCCCGTGTCGATGCATCTTTATTTAGTTTGGCGAGGCCAATACATTAAATGGTTAGAGAAAAGATAGAAAATATGTACAAATTTTATTTATTTTTACCTTTTAATTTTTTATTAATGAAATAGTAGTTATATAGTAATCCCTATCTTTCAAGGGTAATGATTATTTATTAGCTTCTTAATTTTAACATCATCTAGATTTTGTGTCCGTGCTTCACGTCGGGCCTCGGACAGTGCTTTCTCTCCTTAAAATTGAATTTAGTTTTATTTACAGTTAAAATTTATTGGTTTTCTTATTGTACCCCTATAAAAAAAATCAAAATATTTTATTATTACTTTCTGAATCTCCCTCAAAATTTATTCTCCGTTTGTTAATATAGATCATCATTTTTTATTTTTCACCGTTTTTTCTTTTATTGCACGTGCGATTTTCTTGATCCCATTAATTATAATTCATCGGAATATTAAAACTCAGATATGAGTGGATGTCAATATATCAATTGTAGCTAAATAAATAACGATCAAAAATTTAAATTAACTAATTAGCTAAAATTTGCCTACCCCATTTGTAGATTATATGTTATAACTGTATCTGTAGTTTTTTTTGTCGTTTTACTCTGCGTAGAAAGACATATTAATTATCTTTAATAAATTATTATCTAAAGGTTAAATTTATTTTATTAATAAAATAATAAATAGTAAATCATTTTCCATAATAACACAGATTCCTTTTCTACCCAAAAAAAAACACAGTTTCCTTAAGTAAGCCGGAAATAAAGAATTTCCTTAACGTGATTTGTTTTTTTAAAGGTTTAACGGAAGTATTGTCCACCTGTAACGGTGTTACTAACGTACAGTTAAGTATTTGGTGTAAAGACGGTGTAAAGAAAGTATTTAGGTTAAAACTCTGATAGAAGTGTTGTCCACCTACTTTTTGGTTGACGCCGTTCTTAACTTACCGTTAAGTACTTGATGTAAACAAAGTGTAACCCAATTTTAAATATTTCAACCAATAGAGTTATGCCAAGTGTCCTCACCAAAGCTTCTACATTAGAAAAGGCCTATCTCGGCCAATAGGTGAAACCCGTTCAATGTGAGAGCTTATTTTGTCAAGGCCTTTAAGGAGGAAGATATTAAAACTGAGATGGATTCGGTAAATAAACTCTTAGACTGTGTTTGATAGTAGTTAATTCCGTGGATTTAGCCTTCTTTCCATTGAAATAACGTGTTTTCCGCCATTTATTAAAAAGTCTGTTTCCATGGAAAAGCGTGTTTTAAACTTAATTCCATATAATTCCTTGTAAAAATCTTTCTTTGTCTTCCTTAGAAAACTGATTACAGGCATTTTTTATAGAATTATTTCTTTTCTCTGTTATCAATCCATAATTTCGTCTTGTTGTATGGTTATGGACTTTAGACAATGTTGTACCGATGAGGCTTGTGTCTTCTCGTGGTTATAATAGTCAATCTAATTACTTGGATTTTTACAATTCTCGTACCAAGTACATCCATATCGAGATAGCCGGAAAAAAAATTAAAGTTGGCTTCCGATATTTACCGCGGAATTCATTTTTTAATTCATCAGGCTTTGTTCACCCGTACCACAGGACTAAGTAAAAGTAGCAAACTTTGCAAAATAGAGAACTAATAAATTTATTTCAGCTCTGAAACATGATAAACGTCCCCATAAATGGAACACCCTGTCAAACTGAGCACACTAAAATCTCTGTTATGGAGCTTCCATAAGCCTTCATGCTGTGGTGCACGAGAAGCTCGTTTTTATGCAAGCTATCTCTTTTGCCAGAACTATATTGGCATAATCCATTGACCATTACTAACTAATTAAAGTTAGTAAAGATATGTAAAGTTATAGTTAAGCAAAAGTTGTAGGTTGTGGGGTTATGATCCAAGAGGAAGGATCTGTGCACACTCTTATATACGTACTTAGAGATGTAAATTGGGTTGTGCCAACACGAGCACAGCTCAACACAGCACGCTAAAATTTGAGCACAGCCCAGTCCAGTCCAGCACGTGACTTAGCCCAGCACGGCACAACATGTTTGTTAAATGGGACGTGTTGGGTTTGACTAATTGGCACAGTAGCCCAGCACAGCACGCGACAAAGATTAACACGTGGCACGGCACATCACAGCACGTTAAGAAAGCACGTCATAATATGTATAAAATACTACAAAACATGGCACAATACATCACATTTTGTGTATATTTCAATAAAAAGCCTTTTTTCTAGCTAATTATTGACATTTTATCATCGTTATGTTAACTTATTTTCATAATAATACATATAATACCTAAATATTTGGAATATATAAAATAAATGTGTCAGGCACAGCACAACACGGCATAGCACGTTTATTTTTCTGGCACAGCCCATCCCAACACGCCTTCTAGCACGGCACGTCATAATCTCCGGCATAGCACAGCAAGGCACATAGCACGCTAAGTACGTGATTTCATGGGCTGTGTTGTGCTGGGCCGACACGTTTTACACCTCTATACGTACTATCTTATATGATTTGCGTTATTTTTTTCATAAAATTCAAAGGACTACGAATTTAAAGCTAAATTGAACACAATCCAAAATGTCAAACCTGACCCATTTACCGATTTTAAATTTGACCAAATTAATTTTTAACATTTGATTTTTAAAATGGTACATGGTGGTGGTGCACATCCGGTTGTGCTCATTTTTGACCGGAATAAAGATTTTTACAAGAACAACATGTCATCCAAATGTTAACTTTAACTTCATTGTCGTTTGAGTTTTCGGATAAAAATGACGCAAACCATTTGCGATAATTGATATACACATCTTGGTTTCTAATTTGATCTCAATTCTCTATTTTGTACTTAATGTGGTATTTTATGTGTTTATAGGTGTTTTCGAAGAAATAAACTTTTGTGGAAAAATTGGCTAGAAAACAAATATTTACAGCCCCGAGAAAAACTACTAATTAAAGGCACCCAAAAAATTGATAAAGGCACCCACGATAATTACTAACGGCACACCCATTCTGGATAGGGGAACCACTTTTTCTTCACCATTCAAACAATTTTTAGGCAGGAGTGAAATTCCTTACGGCTGCGATTTTTCTGGATCGAATTGGATTAGATTTTCTAAGATTTGGGTTGCATACGATGTGTCATGACTAGGGCTGTCAATGGGTACCCATTACCCAGATCCGGAATCGGACCCTGTAGAAATGGGTTGGTTCCGGGTCCTAAAGTTGGATCCATTAACAAATTTGGAATCGACGGGTAATTACCCGATTAGACCCGAATCTTAATGGGTCCAAACAGGTAATACCCGTCGGGTACCCATTACCCATGGTTGATTATTCTAACTTTTATTCATCTTTTTAGCCAAATTATAAGTATTTTGTTAGTTTTGTCTTAGATTTTTTTTCAGTTTTTGATTTTTTTCTTACATTTAATATTTTATTTAATACATTAATGAAGAAACCACAATAAATTTTTGTAAAAGTTATTTAGATTCAAGCCAAAAACAAAAAGTTATTAAGTTTTTGAAGTTTTTTTGATGGTTTTCTTGATACCCAATGAATAACCGGAACAGACGAGTACCCGGGATTTTTAACGGGTCCGGTTCTGGGTCCATAAATTTAGGAACCGGACCCGATTTTTATAAGTAGGGTCCGGGTCAGTGATACCCGGAGGATCCGAACCCATTGACAGCCCTAGTCATGACTAAACATGGTATGTAAATACTTTATCTACGTAAAAAAATGGGTTTCCTTCTATAATAATCGAAACAGGAAGTTGAGATTTTTCCGGGGACTTGCTGTCAAGTTTGGAATTTCCGTGACGATTAAGAAAGAATATCTTTCTCTGATGATTTGGCGCAATCAGTGAGATAATTTTGAAGAGCCAGAGCCGCTTGAGAAGAAAAGCGGAGAATAAAATCTCTGAAACTTTCTGCAAAGATAAAAAGGGATGTACTCTCAAGACTTTTAGGGCTTCTGTGGTATAAATAGAGAAGGTTGGACACAGAGGGAGAATCGCGAGTTGGGGGAGCCAACAGGGAGTTCGGGCGAAGCTCTGGTTCGAAGAAAAAAGTGTAGAGTCGTTTCCGCAATTTCAAGAAGAAAGAAGAAGAAGACGGAGAACTGATCACCTAGGTCAGTCACAGATAAACCGTTACCTTTTCATTCAAAGGAGAACTTTTGCTCTTTAACAGTCGTTTATACTTGATCTCTGTAAAAGTCGTATCCGCAACGCTTATAAGCGTTTCAGATTCGCGTATAATTCTTTTTGTATCTTTCCTTCTTCTCAAACACTTTTTGAGTTATGTATTCATCTTTTGAGAGAGTATTTGACATGATAAGCTAATTCCTATCACTGTGACAACGGAGGAAGCCATGTTTCACAATTGTTTGGTAACTATAATTGATTCTTTATTATTTTTTGCACTTATTTTATTTGATTTATGATTTTCATTAACTAGTTATGAATTTTGTGTCAAGTGACTTATCATCATCACAAAGTTCCTGTCCATTAACCGCAGGATCTTAAGTTGTCCATTCAACGTTGGATTAATATTTATTGGACCATTTTTTCAAAAGGTTTTGCACTTTAAATTTATCCGTCTATAAATTCTCCAAAAAAATTTTGTAATTAAAACATCACAATGGCAGGAATCGCCTTTTTTGACGGGCCAAATTTATTGCTAATAAAGATTATTGACAAGCCCTGCCTGTCGGACGACCTGTCGCATTTTCAAGTGTCAAAAACTTTCATTGACAGTAACTTGACATCAATAATTATCAATAATAAACTACAAGCTTTGCTTGTCAATATTTTTTTACAGGCTTTGCTTCTCATTAATTCCAAAATAGAATTTACAGCCAATACATTATTTATAATAATTCCATATATGATGTTCTCATATTGCTTAAATTGTAAATAAAAGTAAGTTGAAGAACTAACAACGTTTATAACTTCAAAATAAATAACTTATGCTTTAAAAGTTCAATTTCATACAAATTCTTCGTCTAAACAACATCCGAGAAGACAACATCGGGGAAAAAAAAAAAAAGAGTATTAAAATCCAAAATTAATTGTTTACATAATTAGTGATACACATAATCATGAGTCTAACCTGCAAAACTCCGATTCCTACACATTTGTTTGCCTTTAGAACGTCAAGATCAGGATCATCTTCAAACTCTACACATACACATTTATGTATGAAAATGATTTTCCTCAAGTAAATCCTTATTAGCAATCCCCAACATTAGTAATAATGTATCTAGAGATTCGTGGTCTCATTAAATATGCAACATCATACCCCGAGTAATATCATTTGAGCATCTCCAACGCATGGGTCAAGGTCTTAAAATTGTATGACACCTAGAATTTAAGACCTTGTCTACAAGATTTTCATCTCCAATGCAAGGGTGTAGGTCATAAATAAAGGTGATATGGTTAAGTGGGGGTAAAGAAGAAAATCTTTTTCTTTTTAAGTAAGATTTTCTTCATGACCCTGGGTCTTAAGTCCACATCATCTTTTGTCTATAAATTTTGAAAAAAAAAAGGTGTTAGATAAGACCTTCGGGGTTAAAGATGAAATTTTGATAGAGGGTCTTGTCTTTATTTTATTTTTGTCAAAAGGTGATAATAAGACCTCCATATATGATGACCTTGACCCCCAACATTGGAGATGCTCTTAGGATCATCGATATATTCACTCTCCTTTAGTCTTTCGGCAATGATAATAAGACAAGCAAAATAAGAGAATAAACTAAACTAGGCGTCGGAATGAAATACATAACAAAAACTTTGTTACCTCTTTCTCCCCACCGGCCCACCCGATAACTCTGCCTCCCTCCCTAGAACAATAAATCTAAAAGCTCGTTTGTTTTCTCCTCTATGTAGAGGTAAATCACTACCTACCTCTATGTAGAGGTGGGCCCATTTTTTTAGGTGTTTGTTTTTTCCACTACCTCTACCAATATAGAGGCTAAACCTCTACTAGATAGAGGAAATCAGATAGCACCTCTCAGCTGCTATCTTCTAGGCAAACCTCTATTTTACTATGAAATGTCCATATGACCCTCCAACAAATTCTATTTTGACAGTTTTCGTCCACCACCAAAACAAAACCTGAAATTGTTTTCGCTTTCGCATTTTTTCTCTCGGTTGCTCTCCGTTCTCTCTGAACTCACAAAGAGAAAATCTCTCAGGAACTTCCATTCGTGAAGAAGAACTTCGATTCGTAAAGAATATTGATTTTTTTTTTTGAAGATTTCGTCTCCAAATCAGTTAAGTCTCATCAAAGTTTTGAAGATCTCTAGTTTGGTTAATCTCGGTCTCAAAATCAGTTAAAATAATAAAAAAGTTTTCACCATTCAAGTTACCTGACCAATATTTAGAAACTACTTTTAATTGTTCAAATGGGTTTCCAGCCGGAGAAAAACTATATTAACAAAATATACCTTAATTGAAATGGGTGTGACCGTTTTACCGGCCGTTTTTCAAAAAAAAATGGTATTTTTCAGACCTTGATTGAAATCAAAATATACCTTAAAATGATTGAAAATGCAGAGATGATCTGAGATAAGCAACATCGGAATAAACAAGTTGAGATGATTGAAATGAAGCTCTCTGAAGGAATCAAATCCAAGCACAAGTAGAGAAATTAAAATATGGGTTTCATTTTTTCTCGGAGGAGTTTGTAAAAAGAAAGAGAAATGAATCCTACCAAGGGCTTGGTTACATTATATTATTTCGATAAACTTAACCCAAGTATATTAATGAATTGACACCCCTTCCTTATTAAATTTCTCAAAGAGTCAAAGGGCCTCTGTAAAATTTTCCCTGTTTTGGTGAAGTGTTTCGACGTCTATGTTTTCTTTAATCTTTTTTTTTTAATGGCATTAACCAGAGTTATCAGGATCGGGCCTTCAGCTGTGGGCCGGAACGGTGGCCTGCTTATGGATACACGAGTATTAATCCCTGGTTAATGCACGAGGAGTCCGTGGTTGATTACATGCGTCCCAAGACATATTCTAAAGACATTTGCTTTCTCATGCTCAATAATATGTCTTCTGTTCACAAGGCTTGGAAAAGCAGCTGCTTTTGGTGTTCATGGACATCTCAATTTCACCAAATAAGGTTTCATGTTCGAAGCATGTCCTGGATGCTTCCAACAAGTGACGAGGGTTCACACACAATCATCTAGTTAGCATTGCATCCAAAGGAGACACACCAGATAATTGTGTGTCTGCACCCTCGTCACTTGTTCGAAACATCCAAGACATCCTGCAACACCAAATAGATATAGATTAACAGGTCATCATCAACAAGCAACAAATGAGAATAAAGTATGATATTAAGAGAATTTTTCTCCTTGTCTTTTACAAAGCTCAGGTAAGCCTTTTGCAACACCTGATGTCATAGCTCAACCTGGATGCATCGAATAGAATTCAATTCCTTTCTCGCTGTTACAGATTTCGTAGCTTCTGCCTCCTACTCCTGTTTCAATTGGGAACGGTTGATAGTTTACATGTGCCACCAGGTTGTGTGCATGGACACACCGCGGTAACAAACTAAAACTTTACTAAAATTTTGTAACTGCGAATAACTGGAATGACTAAAGCTGTTGCAACTTAATTTCGCAACGTCATATCTCCTGTTGTGAAAAAAGTGCAACATTATGTTTTGCAACTTTTGTAGTCCTTGCAAGACCGTTTTTGAAAAGCGTAACTAAACCAAGATTTTGTTATAATTCCAAACCCAAGAATCACCATAACAAAGCACAAAAGACATATATACAGTAAAGACTTTTTTTTTTTTTTTTTTTTTTTAATTTCTAAACAAAGAACCTTTTCATTAATGGAAATTCGAGGTTACAAAGAGTGTAAGATCGAAAATAAGAGAATACAAAGTAACAAGAACATATCGTAAAAGTACAATACCAAGAAATCCGACAAGAGAAAAAGAAGGATTACCAGAGTAAGACAAATACACGTATGAATAAGATCTGATAAAATCGGAAGAAGGATGGTTTTTCTCGGAATTAAATTCCAACCATTTAATTTGTTTTTTTTCTTTAATTAGAAAGATGTGCTCCCAAAATAGGAGTGATTTGCTCAAATCTCTTGTAATTAGTGATGAAGCTTCCGTCGTCATAAGGACCATCGATGAATTTTCCGTCGCCGTATAAGTTGATGATGAAGATTTCGTCGCCTGAGTTAACTAAGATGGAGATTTCGTCGTTGGAGAGAATCACTATTGATCTTCAAACTCAACTCGATAACCAAGAATCGTCATTAAAGCGAAGATAAACCTCAAGAGAATAGATAAAACCAGGTGTAGATAAGTAGAAAATATAATAACTAAACTAAACTACTAATTAACCTAGAAAACAAGAAATAATGAAGAAATTTGAGCAGAACTGAGTTGTTCTTGATGGTTGTTGTTTTTGATGCTTTTGTTGGAGAAGAAGGAGTATACAGTAAAGATATCAACCTTACACTGAAGTATAAATGTGTCACTATCCTTGCAATACAGAAAAATCCACCAATAATGTTGCCTTTTCCGTAGAGATAATTGTCCAAAATGAATAGGCGTCATGTGGTTTAACGGACCCATAAAAAAAATGGCTCCTTTCTATCAATCCTTTAATCATGCAGATCCACTAAGTTGAAATTAGTGGATCTGATTGATGAATGATTTTTTGGCTCCGCAAAGCTGCAATGTTTGATGTTTGGCATATAGTAAGATGATTTTCCGTTTAAGAATAATTAAGGTGTTCACGCAAAAACCTGCACAGATTTACTGTTTATAAAGGATTTTCGTGCGCCAATAATTGAAGGTATTAGATGGAATCAACTACAAAATTAAAACTAGATTTATGCTATGCAACAGACGTACATGAAACCCTTGATTTGGCTTTATTTCTCATGATGAATATGGGTAGACATATTGATCATGAGAAATCATATCAAGTATGCCGTATGTCTATGATAGTCTACCAGACATGTCTTTCCCCATTATCGATGACAAATCAAATGCTTTTAAGTTTTAACCAAACAACGGACTACTATTGCATCAACAAAGGATTAAAAATAAATGTGTCACTATCCTCGCAATAGAGAAAGCCACCTTTGGCAATAATGGTGCCTTATCCGTGGAACTTCTGCTCTATAAAGTTGGCATGGTGATAAAGTTGAACTATCCTGCTCTATAAAGTTGGCATGGTGATGTATAATCGAGATCCACTCAGTTGAAATCTCTTCCTACGCGCACTTTCCAATGTTTTCGATGCATTATTATTGGAAATTTGAGAGGCCTAAACACCTTTCTTTGGTAGCCCATGTAAATCACGTGTCTGTACTGTATATTCTGATTAATGAGTGATTTTTTGAGGCTGCAAAACTGCAAAACTGCAAAACTGCAATGCTTGATTAATGAGTTATTTTCGTCTCTAAAATAATTAAGATGTTCATCACGCAGGAACCTGCAAGGATTTACTATTTATAAAAGATTTTCGTGTGCCGATATTGCTCTTTACAGTATTATTAGATGGAACCAATTACAATATTGAAACTATATCTATGCTATGCAACTAATAGACGTATATGAAACCTGATTTGATAAAATTGACATGTCTATGAATACCAAAAGCAGCTGCTTTATTTCTCATGATCAGTATGAGTAGACATATTGATCATGAGGAATCAATTCCAATATGCAACCCACGGATTACTCGTGCATCAACAACGGAGTAGTACTCATCTCCAAAATAAAGCGTCCCGTCCAACAATCGTCTTCGTCAGCGACATACATTGTGAATTATAAATCAAGCGCAATACATATTACATAGTGAAAACAAATAGACTGCGACTATTAAAATAAATTATCAAATAGGCACCCCTTCACCTCTACCGAAGAACCTTTCTGTAACTAAATGGAACTTCTTAATCTCCTCCAGTTCAAACCAATTTCTCCAATAATACCAACTCTTTTAGTTGGTTTAATTTTGCTATATTGGAATTTTGGTAGAATTCCAAAAACGAGACGATTGGATTCGGTGATATGGATTCGATGCATCGAAAACTTGGTTCCATGGCGGATGAGTATGGTCCGGCTTTCACTATTCGACTCGGTTCTCATAAAACTCCAGTTGTAAGTAAATGGGAATTGGTTAAAGAATGTTTTACTACAAATGATATAAGCTTCTCAAATCATCCGGCTATTCTATCTGTTAAGCTCTTGTTTTACGGCGTTGTCTCGGGTTGTTATGTTCCATATGGAGCTTATTGGAGAGAACTAAGAAAATTTTCCCTGTTTTGGCGAAGTGCAACGTATGTTTCGACGTCTATGTTTTCTTTAATCTTTCTTTTTTAATGGCATGAAACCAGAGTTATCAGGATCGGGCCTTCAGCTGTGGGCCGGAACGGTGGCCTGCTTATGGATACACGAGTATTAATCCCTGGTTAATGCACGAGGAGTCCGTGGTTGATTACATGCGTCCCAAGACTTATTCTAAAGACATTTGCTTTCTCATGCTCAATAATATGTCTTCTGTTCACAAGGCTTGGAAAAGCAGCTGCTTTTGGTGTTCATGGACATATTATGGTGTATCGACGTATTTTACATACAACATACGTATTTTTCAGTTGTCACCGGACAGACACATCCTAAAATGCAACGCTTATAAATATTGCTGAAATTGTGGTCAAAGTGTTGCATCTACTTCAACTTTATAGGCGTTCCTATAATTCCATGAATGCGGTAACGGTCGTGCGATTCACATGCTCTTAACTTGTGTTATTTATATGTGGATGTTTTTTGATAATCAAGTGCTTGGTGGAGCTTCTACCTATCTCTGTATATTCTTTTTGAAGTACATGTGTATATTTATATACGAGGAAGGATCCCCTCACATTGTTATTTTTACACTATCTCACACGTTTGGAGACATATTTCTCAATCAAAATTAAACGGTAACGTATTTGAAGCTAATATTCAGGAGATATGTTCGTCTTACAAAGATCTGCATACCCATAAAAAATGAGCCCATTCCGAAACATATAACTCCATCATCTACTACTTTGAAAATTGACCGTTGAAAGTAAACTAATTTTCAACCGTTAAAATTAAGATTGGTAAATGGTGAACTTTGGTATTTCAGAATGAGCTCATTTTTTGTGGGTATGTAATGCTTTGTAAGACGAGCATATCTCCAATATATTAGCTTCGAATACGTCAACGTTTGATTTTGATTAAGAAAATGTTTCCCAACATGTGAGATAGTGTGAAAACAAGAGTGTGATGGGATCCTCCCTCTTTATATATACCTTTTGTATATCTCATGCGGATCAAGGTTTTAGGATCTTGTCATGTCATATGCTTGGCTGCCCTTAGAAACTTTGTGTGTGTCTTTTGTTTTTCAATTATTAGAATTAGCCATTAAACTAGGGGTGGGACTTGGGTTGGGTTAACCCACCCAACCCATGCCCAATCCGAACGTTGGGCGGACATGGGCAACGTATTTCAAAACTTTGGGCAAGTTTTGACATAAATTTTATAAACCCGAGTTAAATTTGGGCAAGCATGGGCACAAATATTTCTAACCCAAGCAACCCGCCCAACCCGAATAAATATGATATTGTTATATAAAACTATTTTTATAATTGGTATTATTATCTATTTAGAGTAATTTTAGATATTATCTTTGAATCTAATAATGAAAATATAAATTATATTTATCTCATTTATCATTCAATATAAAAAAAGTTTATATTATTGTAAATAATCTTCAATTATTTGGAAATTTGAGATAAATTGAGCAATTAAATCTTTTTATTACAAAAAATTATTAGTATGATATTAAAATACTCGTATGTCTAGCGAAACTTGGGGGCCAACCCGAGGAACATAACTTGGGCGGACTTGGGCAGTACCTCCATGGGTTTCACGGGTTTGATGGGTAATCTGGGCAAATAATTCCTAGCTCGGGTCTGCCTCGGCCAAGCCTTCTAACCCGCCCAACCAACCCAAGTCCCACCCCTACATTAAACTTGTTTTTAAAGTTGCTTTTAATGTTAATCATTAGTGTGGGTGTTATCCACACAAGTAGGGATGTGATAGCTTAGGGTTAGCCATTTAGGGTTTTCCTTCTCTATTTAAGACAAAGATGTATTGAGCAGTAAGGGTATTGAATGAGAACTGAGTTGAGACTGCGCTCTTTGAGTGTGGATCATGCTACACTAATGAGGCACATAATTGATTTAGTGTTTATCATGGGAATGTCAGCAATGTAAAACTATTATCCTCTTCACAAGCATGCAATGTAAAAATATTTGCATTTTGCTTTATTTATTTATTTTTGTAAAAATATGTGTCTATGCAGGATACAATAATGAACGGGAGTGACACTCTAGCCTTAACACTGACATGGGCAATTTCCTTACTCTTGAATCATCCGGACGCCCTAAAAAAAGCACTGGAGGAATTAGATACACACGTTGGGAAAGATCGAAAAGTGGAAGAATCCGATATCCCTAATCTTACATACATCCCAGCTATTATCAAAGAGACGATGAGGTTATATCCAGTCGGACCATTGTCTCGGAGCACGGTCGAGGACTGTGAAGTAGGCGGGTACCATGTTCCGGCCGGCACACGTTTATTAGTCAATCTCTGGAAGATGCAAAGGGATGAAAATGTATACAAAGATGACCCATTAGAGTTTAGACCGGAGAGATTCTTGACTAGTAATGCAGATGTGGATCTCAAGGGGCAACATTATGAACTGCTACCATTAGGAGTCGGTAGAAGAATATGTCCCGGTGTGTCGATGGCTGTTCAATTGCTTCATTTGATTCTTGCTCGAGTGATTCATGAGTTTGAAATTACTACACAAGGAAAAGTTGATATGAGTGAAAGAATGGGATTTTTGTTTTATAAGAAAATGCCACTGGAAGTACTGATCAGACCTCGACTCAGTGGAGTTGAGAAAATATGATTAAGATCATTTTTATTTATTTCAAAAGCATTTTTCGAATTCAATAATTACGGGTGAAGTATCAACTTCGTTTGTTTTAACAACAAAAAAAAATTAAAACTCTAGTAATTTATGTATGAATTATGGTTTGTATTTATTTTGATCTTTTCCGATAAATTTTTCTAGTGACCGATCAAATAAACAGCGAAACTCCTACGGATCACAATATGTGCCCAAATGAGATAACAGTTTTTTTTTGGTTCAATAGCCATTGTATTTGAAATCGTGGGTGTAAAAGACAAGCAAAATATGAGCATTGTTGTAATATCCTGAATCCGAAAACTACTGTTTAAATATCCCTAATTGGATATTTAATCCAAATTTATAGTATATTTTAATAACTGTAACTGACTAAAGTACCCTCTCCTCTCGGTTTGTTCTTTTTCTTTTTTCTATCGCTATTCTCTCTGCTTATTCGCATAAGCTTCAATGGCGACAACTAAAACAAATGAATACGATGGTGATACAAAGAAGAAACGGAAAAGAAACGATTCTGAACTAATCAAAGAAAATTCCTAATTGGAGCCAAAGTAGAGGTAGATATGTGATTGATCGATTGATTTTCTAGGGCACACAATTTAATTTTGTCTCTGCTTTTTTTTTTCTTTTTTTTTTTGATTTGTGGGGGATACCAGGAGTGGCGATAAGAGGGATCTAACATGATTTATAAAGGAGGATACCAGTCCTAGAGGGGCTGATATCATTTCATCGATCCAACGGTCAGGATTGGTGAGATCTTTTTGTCCTATATGAAACAGAATCAGCCCTTAGCAGGACTGGTATCCCCCATATAAATCATGGGATTTAGTGGTTCATGGAATTAGTGGTAAAGTAATTGTATGTGGTAATTTATTAAGAACGCGTGATTGGGGGATACTTAAACTAATTTGGGGATAGAGGAAAAGGACAAAAACTGGATCCAAATATCAATTCAGGGTCACCCCTTATCTAAGTATTTACGTAATACCTAATCTACCCCTCACTAATCAGGCTTAGTGCTTAATTATAATCAGGAAAATCATAAGATTATTTGATAAATGATTAGTGTATATATTTGAGTGAGGTGAGAGTAGAAGGAGGGAAAAAAATTGAGAGGGAACTTTTTTTTGTGAAAATGGAGGATGATTGTGAAGAGAGAATTGCTACTGCTGAATCTTTAACTCAGCTACAACAAGGATCATATCCTCAATCTTCTGCTAATGACAACAACTCACAATTGCAAGTTGTTGTGGAACCAACACCCTTAGATGATGATTTTTATGAGCATGGAGAGTTTCTTGAAGAACCGACCCAAGAGAGCAAACTAGTTCAACATACAAGAACTCCCAATACTCAGGTAAAGGTTCCAATGTGTTAAAATTTTGATTTTTTTTTCTTTGAATCCACTATTGTTGCAGCTGAAATAGCTCGGTGCCAGCATGGACGTAGTATGAATACAATGCCGGGAGCACCATTACCGGCATGGTATTCATACCATGTCCATGCCGTCCTAAAATATCCCCCAATTTGAATGGCAAGCCGGCATTGTCTTCAACCGAAAAAACCATGCCGGTACAAAAGTTATTTTTTACCTACCACGGAATATTCTATGGAATATGCTACCGGCGTAGTTTAATTCTAACGTAACCATGTCGGTACTGCATAAAAAACATACAGGAAGCAGTGTTTTTTAAAGCTAAATACCGGCATAGTATATTAATTATCTACCACGCCGGAAATATGTACCGGCGTGGAACCACAGATAACATGAATGCCGGCACCTTTACCGGCATTGTGTAATTCTAACGTTACCATGATGGTACCTACAAAAAAAAACATACAGGAAGCAGTGTTTTCCAAAGCTAAATATCGGCATGGTATTTTAATTATGGGATACGCCGGAACTATGTATCGGCTGGGAACCATAGATAACGAACATGCCGACACCTTTGTTTCCGGCATTGATTTCAAATGAAATTTGTATGTCGGAAAGAGTTTTAAATTTGGTCTTCAGTTTCGGTTCAGTTCGACCATGACGGAACTCTGGTCCGGCATAGTATTTTATTTAATTTTGATCTAATTTATTTTCTTTTCATTCGATCCTTAGGTTGAGACATATATTGATCCAACAAATGCAAGACAGCTTGGTCGGGATACGTCGGAATACTATAAAATGCCTCAGGTATGTTACCAAAGAATACTTTTCACCTAGTATCTTGAACTTTACTAATGGATTGTTTGTAATGAACCTTATAATCTCCCATTGTTGTCCTTATGTAGGGAATAAAATCTCAAGAGGAAGCAATTGCTTGGGCTAAAGAGACGTCTCTTAAGAACATGTGTGTGTTGGTGAGGAATACCCAAGGTTGGAAGTTTCGTTTTGAGATGGCTTGCGAGAGAAGTGGGGAATACCAGGAGAAGAATAGCCACAAGAGAAAGGGTTATATATATCCAAAGAAGACTAATATGGTATACAAGACTCGTACGAGGAAGGATAATTTCCCCTTTAAGCTTGTATTCCATTTAAGAGACAATGTCAAGGAATGGGATTGTACGGTGTGGTTCGGCCGTCATAACCACCCGGATCTGAAAGATTTTGTTGGTCACTCCCTAGTTGCGAAGCTAAAACCTCATGAAATGGAGGATGTAAAGAGATTGACCAAAGCATGTTTAAAACCAAGACAAATTCTCAGAGCCTTCAAGGAAAAGGATCGGACGAACGTGTCTTCTCTAAGTACAATTTATAGCGCACAAGCAACTATTATAAGGGTGAAATGGGAAGGGGGGAACGTTATGCAAGAATTTGAGAAGATTGCTTGGGATCACAACTACACGCGTATCATTAAAAGAGGGCCGGAAAACAAGCCCCTTCAAATATTCATTTCGCATCCTTTTCTTGCAAAATTGGCTCATACATGTTATGGTGTTCTTTTGATGGATTGCACCTACAAGACAAACAAATAACACATGTCGTTGTTCAACATCATGGGGCAAACATCGGACAAGGTATCATTCACATTGGCTTGGTGTTTAATGGAAAACGAGAGGGATTATAATTATATTTGAGCATTACGACAATTGAAATTATTCTTCCGGGAAAATCATCTTTCGAGGGTCATCATAACCGATCAAGATGACGCATTAATGAATGCAATATCCGACGTCTTCCCGGATGCACAAAATTTCCTATGTACATATCATATACGTCAAAATGTGACAAAATCTTTCCATGCCTTGTTTGAACCCACTAAGGAGGATATTAAGAAGAGAATGATTGTTCAACTAGAGGAAGACGTTTGCAAGAACAAACTATCACCCGAAGAAGAAGAAGATGAAAGAGACAAGATCAAAGAGCGAGTGGACAAAAAACATGAGGAAAATCATAAAAAGTGGTTGGAATTTCAAAGAGATTGGGAGAAAGTTTATTGGTCTCTAACCGAGGATACATACGAAAAGAATTTGGACAAGTTTATTGCCAATTGGAACGAAGTTTATCCGACTGCCGTCTCGTATTGTAATCAATGGTTGGATAAGTTCAAGGAAAAATTTGTGTGTGTATGGACAAACCGGTATAGACATTACGGGAATGAAGCAAGTAGTATAGCGGAGTCCGCTCATGGGAGATTTAAAGGTCTTATCGAGTCTAAC
>JAJJMB010013564.1:1707194-1795318 GCA_023531105.1 Papaver atlanticum | reverse complement strand
CTGGGGTTTTTCCAACATTTTTTCGGGGTTCCTCCGGTGTATTTCTGGGGTGCTTCCGGTGCATTTCTGGGGTGCCTTTAGTACTTCATCCTGGGGTGTAAAACACCACTTAGCGAGCCAATTCCGTCGCAAGAGCTTATTTCTCTAAAAATACCTACAAAGACATAAAACACCATAATAAGTACCAAAATGGGTACTAAAAATATATACAATAGAGATGAAAATAGACACATAAATGCGTCTATCAGGAGATAAACTACAGAAAACCGGGTGATGTGTGTATTTGTCCCGACATGTCTTCATTGGGGTTTCCGTGTCGTCATATGCTTGTGAAGTATAAAGAAGTTATACCTATTGAGGTCATTGATCTGTTTTGGAAGTAACTATCTTTCACCCCTCCCCCTACGGAAGCTCCCGGACAATCACCATAGGATACTAACGAAGCAAAGGAATTCTTCGAATCTTACTCACGTGGAAACTCGGCTTCCGGCAAGTCTTGTTGAGCCAACTAAGGCTAATTACTCGCCCATGGACAGCACAAAGTGAAGAGACAACAAAGGGAGAACCTCCCGGTAGACCACAAACCAAAACGGCAAGGAGAAAACAAAGGAAAGAATTAAAAAAAATGACTCAACGTGAATGTGAACTCGAGGCAAGTAAGAAAACAGATCCAACCGCTTGTGAGATTTTAGAAGCAGGGTTCACCGAAGCGTCGATTCAAAACAAAAGGGGTAGGCCGAGAAAGGAACAGCTATCAAGTCAATAATAAACGGCGGATTCCGAATCCACACCAAAAGCCAATGGATCAGAGCTTCCAAAGAAAATGGGTAGGCCGAAGAAGGTACCCACATCGATTGAACAAGAACAACAAGCCGAGGAAGCGGAAGCCACACCTAGAGTCGATGTAGCGGAGGTTTCAAAGAAAAGGGGTAGGCCGAGGAAGGTACCCACATCGATTAAACAAGATCAACAAGGTGAGCATTCCGAAGCCACACCCATAGTCGATGTAGCGGAGGATCCAAAGAAAAGGGGTAGTCCGCCAAAGGTACCAACATCAAGTGACAAAGAACAACTAGGTGATGAGGCGGCAGTGCCAAACAAAAAGGGAAGGCCGAATAAGGAACCTACATCAAGGTGAAAATTCCGAAGCCACACCAAAAATAAGTGATAACAAAGGTAAGCGACCCACATCTAGTCAACAACAACACGATGGTGACAACTCCGTAGGCACGACCAAAGTTGATGTAGTATCGGATCAAAAGCAATCCTCAAAAAATAGATCAAGCAAGCACGGTTCAAGCTTCACAAGCGATGGGAGATTCATCAACAAGCGCTATTTGCAAACCACCATCAAGCTCTACCTACAAAGTAAGTAGATTCAACATTACTAACAATATATGGACAGTTAAATCTTCTCTACTAGGACGTATCACTAATATAATCTTCTCTTACAGAGTCATCATTGCAGCTATCAAATTTGCAAGTCACCTTCTCATCTGGCCATGGACTGTCCTTTTATTTATTCTAAGTGTAGAAACTGTCATGGGACACGTCGGTTTTGGATTGCAAAAACTGATGATGCTGAAAATGGAAGAATGTTTCTAAGGTGTTTGAATTACCCAAAGTGAGATGAGATTCAATGGTTTGACAAAGTTGTTGCACTAGCTGAATCAAGAGAAAACCACAAGGGCCAATGCAAGCCTATTGATGGGTGTGATGGGTGTTATATGAAGAGAAAGTAATATGTTGAAAGAGAAGATGAACCAATGAAGATGGTCCTTGACACCGAGATTCTAGACGATGTCTTCGAAGATATTCGCGAAAGGCTCAAAGGTTCCGCAATTGTTGAAAAGGGGATGGTAATAAATTATGAGATCATCTTAAACCAAAAGTACTCCATTCCCATGTTTTTTAGTATGTTCTAATTTAAAGTTTCAAATCTAATGTAATAGATTACTTAGGAATGAAATAAAAGAGCATTCAGAACGGATTTATAATCAATACCGGCATTGTAGTTTTATCCAAAACAATGCCGGTTTTCCGAAAACACTATCCAAGTGTAAGAAAATCAGATTTCCGGCATAGATTCGATAAATATTTCAATACCGGTACTGTCCAAATTTTATATAGGAACTTGGACCCTTTCATCCCCCTTTTCCGGTATAGTTTTACAAAAAACATTCAATGTCGGTACAAGTGGCGGCATGGAATTATAATTGCTTTTACACGCCGGAAGCAGTCCCGGCACTGTAGAACCTAAACATTTCAATGCCGGAACCTCTGGTGTAAAGAAAACTTACAAATAAAATAGTTCACTAGAAATCTAAACATGTTCAACATAAATGCTTAAATGTTCTTAATCCAGGTATCATAAACCAAAAGTAAACCAAACAACTAAAGAGTTAATCATGGGGTACAAACAAAAACAAGTTCGGAATTGTTCAAAACGTAACAACCACCATCCAAATGAAGAAACACAACTAAAGAGTTAATCACTTGGTCTTTTGCTTCTTGTGGACCGCCACCTTCCTCGTTTCCCGAACAAAGCTTTTTCATTTGGGTATTCAATTGTATCAAGCTTTTCTTCGACTTCCTTCATTTCTTCAAGGGATAACACCTCTCCTTCCTCGTACTTGCAACCAAACATCTTCTTCAACTTGCCAAGCCGACGCCGCTAGTTTCATACATCAAACACATAATTAGTATATATATGCTAATATAAGATTATGTGTACATTAAATGACTAAGCAATTAACAATACTTACTAGCAATCCAACAGTCTTATTAAGTTGGGCCATTGTAGGTGGTGCCTCTGTAGGAGTTTGAACAGGAGGGTTTCTCTGAGGTGGAACTTGGACGTCGTCCGGGCGCATGACAAAAAGATGTGACCATTCAAGGAAATTATGAATGTAGGTTGGATCGGCTTCATCACCATTGTTCACAAGCTCCCAATTACTAATATCTACCAAACGACATGGTTTATTATCCCTCCAATGTGTTGGTTCTGGATTTGGCGTATACTCTACCCTAAACTTTGAGGAAGTTGTAAGGAAACAAGGATGGTCAACAGTGTACCTTTCAATAGAGGATGTCATGAATCTAGGTAATTGCTTATATCAATGTTTTTGCATCACACGTCAAGGATCAGCCATAACGTATCCCTTTGGGTGGAACAACGGTCCATTGTAAAATGCAACGTTATTAAACCTCAAAATTTGGCGGTTCTCTCTAGCCTCCTTGTAAGGGTCGAACACAACCTCCTTGGTAGTCATAGCGTCCAGAGCCAATCTCATATCTGTCAGTCGACGATTGTTACCGGGCTTTGGAATATTGTTGAACTCGTATCTCTTAGCTCTAGGCGCCTCGGGGTCGGGAATTTTTATGATCTTCAATAAGGGGTAGTCCGTGAATAATGTTCGGTAGTGTTCATAAGCCCACACCTATACCAATGTGGAATGATACATATAAGAATCAATAAATTTTGTTTCTAAGTTCATGATAAGGATACATGTGAACAATATACATATGAACATAAGTTTCAAAACAAAATTACCTGGAATAGAGTGAAATTCCCGACAAATTGGTTTGTAACAGCCTTAGAGGCCCTTCTCATCTCCGTCATCAAATGTGCCATTACCACGGTCCCCCAAGAATATGTAAAGACCTCTTCCAACGGATCCAAGTATTGAAGGTGGTTTGCACTAACCCTGTTGCCACTAGTGTCAGGGAATACCTTAGTGCCAAGATGAATAACAAGTACGCAGCGGCTGTATAACGAATTTGTGCAGGGTCCCATCCATCCTTCGTACTTCTTGCCTGAGTGTTTTCAAAGGTTTTCTTAAGCAGCGTCAGCTTGATGGTCTTTGTCCTACTATTCTTATATACATAGAAGCTTTCCACAGACATTTTGTAGTCCCAACCCAACAGCTTGTTAGTCAGAGTGTGCAACTTCGACCATTCTAGGTCCGGACACTTATCTCCTTCTACAACTTATTGGCCGATAACATTCAAGCCAAGAATTTTCTGAGCATCATCAGGGATCAAGGTCATCTCCCCAAACGGGAAGTGTATGGTATCAATTTCACCATGATACCTTTCTGTAGCGCCCCCAAAGCTAGCAGCTGACTAATCCAAGAGATTAACTAAATAAAGAAGCATTAAGAATCTAAATCAATTACTTAAACATTCAAATAAGAAATCTTCTACAAAACTTAACCCAAAAACTAACCCCTCTCTGAAATATATACAAGAATGCCTCTAAGATGATACATATTCCATATGATTTGGTTTACAAACAGAATATACAACATAATAAACATAGCAGAAGTTAACCAACTAACGAACTCAATCCTTAAAGCTTTCACTGCGCAACTCTGATCTGTCTCTGAAACTGAAAGTGGGAATGGGTGAGCACATCATCCTTAAAAGGGGTTCCCAGTAGGAATTACATTTAACTTTCAAGTAACCATGAGCAAGATTTGGAAAACAATACATGTTGAAAAGACGAGGGTACCCAAATATACCTCAATCTAAAACTTTTCCACCTATAAGTCCTTTCTCCGAAAGTGATTGTCTATGGACCTAGTTGATACAATACAACTAATCGGTTCACACTTCGTGTGATCGTCTATGGATACGAGATCGATACAATACGACAACAAGATAACTTGTGTGATTGACTATGGATACAAGATCGAGACAATACAACAACGAAGTATGTTTACTTGATAATAGGTTCGGACTTAACCAAACACTATAGGATTTCCATCAAGTAAATAGGAATTAACATTTGTGTATTTTACTTCTAACTATAATAAAACAATTATAATTGTGGAAATAGAAAAGTAAAAGACACAGAAATATTTTGTTAACGAGGAAACAGCAAATGCAGAAAAACCCCGGGACCTAGTCTAGAATTGAATACTCTCAGGATTAAGTCGCTATACAAAATCTAAACCAACTTCGTATAGTTGAAACCAAGCAACTAAACCTATAGTTCACCTAGTTCCGTCTGTATCCCTGCGCCACCAACTTGGAGTAAGCCACGTACTTGGAACAATTCCTTTGGTTCGTATTCCGAACAGTAAAGGAACAACAAATTTGTTCGGTAACAACTGTTTTCAAACAACGTGATATGAGTTTGACAAAAGGATCTTCCGTTTATCCCAATAAACTCCTTTGCCGGGTTTCAAGATCAATCTTTTCAACAACTACCAAAGTAATTGTTAAGACTATGCAATCAATACTTCGAATCACAAAGAAACGTATTGTTTCCAATCTACACAACTAATCAATCAAATCTATCAAAGATAAACCGATTATAGTTGGATCCCCATCCGATCAAGTTTTGTGCACACCAAAGATTATGAACCCAAATCAGAAATCTTCTTCGTCTTCAAATCTTCTTAGATCTTCAATTAACACCTGCACACAATCAACTTGAATCTCTTATGATCAATCACACACATAACGGAGTCTGTTAACAATGGATTATCACAATACGTCTTTAGATCTACACACAGTCTAAAGATCCCCGTCGAAACTTCGATCTAGTTTGAGTGAATCTTATATCAGAAGAGAAGATTCTCAAGCATAAACAAACTAGGTGCAATCAAAGTTCAACAACCGTTAGTCAATCAAATCAATCGAAAACTAATAATAAACTGCAATTATCTAGTTTTCCACCAACGGTACTCGTAAAGCTTCCCAATCCCAAAGAAGTCTTTAAAACGAGTGGTCGTAAGAGATTTCGCCTAATTAGGGTACTTTCCTCTCCGAATAGACGGCTCCACCAGTAATAACATAACTAGGTAGTTTTGCTGGCTCTGAGGATTAGTTTGCTTGAAATGAAAACTTTAATATTTATAAACAAAAGAAGTTTGGACACCAAGAAATTTCCAAACCGAAAATATTCTCAAGATATGCAATATATTTCCAAATTCGGTTTCCATAATTCCTGGAAATGCTTTGTCCAAATATTGACCGATATCTCAGTAGAAAATCTCCAACTAGTAAATGCACATTACTAATTTTTATTTTCTAAAGATATGCATTTTAATTGCTGAAAATTAAAAGCATATAAAACTAAAAACCTTAATTAAAAGATTATCAATTTATTTCGATCCGGGATTCTCCTTTAGCTATTAAGGAATATCTTTGAACAATAAAAGGTAAGAATTACTGCACCTGTTCAAAGTATGTCAACATCTTTACTTGGTAAATCCTTTTTCATATTTACCATCTTGGAACCGATTTTCCACACTTCGAAACAAGTTTAGAATTGGTTCATCTGACTTCCATGAACTATGTGATTGATTATCCTATCAAATCACCAATCTTGGGTTTCACGGTTCTACCAAAACAAGTTTCGGTTCTACCTCCATGTGGGTACTAGAATTAGTCACGCTAGTTTCCAAAACTTGGTTGACTAGGTACTAGGATCGGTTCCCACATATATATGGTATCTAACTTGTATTTGGTGCACATGTTCCAAAACTTGGTTGACTAGGTACTAGGATCGGTTCCCCAATAACTAAAAACTTGTTGCACCTCTTAGAAGGATCGATTCCCCTTTTGTGATCGGTTGCACCTCTTACTAGGATCGGTTCCCCAATGTCTAGAGTTGGTCATACCAATTACAACAAATCGATCATACCATCTCAGGTGATTACTTAAGATCGATTTCACTAATAAAAGTTATACCAATACAAAAGTCAGGCCTTGTGAATAGTTTTACCAAGATACATAAACAAGTTATGAGCGGTTATACTAAACATACATATTGGTAATCCAAATATTTGCAATGAATAACAATACCAATAAGCCTAGCGATTTCCCTTTCGATTCACAAAGCGTTTTTATGAATTGTACTTCCTTTAAACGAATATAAAACATTGTTTCCTACGATGAAATCTTCACCCATACCCACACATAATCACAATAGCATTCATACGATTATGTCGATGTCTTATATACGAAGTTCAAAAGTTAGACGTTATACTTCGTATTATAATTCCTTAATACTATGTCTTACTAGAGTATAATCATTCACAGCTTCGCAGTTATGTTTTCAATATGCACGACTTGAAAGATACGTTAGGAATGAAACAGTTCAGTCAAATATTACTAACCTCAAGTGGAAGGATGATGTCGTCGTTGTAGCTCTTTACTTCTTCATATTCTTCAAGTCTTCACATAATACTTGTAAGTCCCATATCCTAGTAATTTTCTAGCTAACCTATATGAAGGTTACTCTAGTAAATAATCAAGCGACTCTTTAAATGCGTTTTGGTTCACTAAAATATGACAACCAAACTTGACATACCAACGCTTGGTGGGTTCAACCGAGCTATGCTCTAACAATCTCCCCCTTTGTCAATTTTAGTGACAAAACTCTTACATCATATGGATAAACAAATTACAAGAATTCATTACACATACGCTTGATTCCCAAATTCAACAGCACAATAACCTGTATACATTCAATCCATAAATGTCGTTGTTGACATTATAATAACAAAGTAATACTCCTCCTAAAGGTAAGATAGGTATATTTTCAATCCGCACATCTTTGTTATTTCCATCATCATATGATATGTTACTCCTCCTTAGTCTATGCTTTACTCATTCGTTAGATATAACGTTTAAGCACCATTGTCCTTTCCCTTAGTGATACCAAAACACTTGTTTACTCCATATATTTCTCCCCCTTTTTGTCACAAAATGACAAAGGTACGAGCAAATAAAAGATAAACCGAAAGGATCTTACATATCTCAAAAGACTTGCAACCTATAAGAGTTAAGCACGAGGGTTCCACACACCATTTTTGATAACCAATATCAAAACCGAAACTACAAAGTAATTTTGTCTTGATATGTTACCAAGGAAACAATTGCCCAAAGCAATTTTCCCTAATAGTTTAGCAAACCAAAAATAGACTAAGCACCTTAGTTCCTTTGCTAAACCGATTGCACAAATACAATCGCTTGTTCGATAAGACCAAAATAAAGATCAGAATTAACTCTATTTTTCTCATCAGGTTCTAATTATTCAAATAATAACTTAGACCTTTCACTTTTAAACAAGACAAGTACTAGGTTAGTTAACTAGCATTTTTTGTTAAGGCATTCGATTAGACTTGAATAACCGAAACCTCCTCTTTGATAAGTCTAACTAAGATCAGAATTAACTTAGTTTCTCTTATCCGGAATCGAATTGGACTAAACAATTCATCCCGAAAACCTTTTCTTTTGTTAAGCCATAAACAATTCATACAAACCAAATAAATAAACTTGCATAATTATTTACCTCAACCGGAAGCAATTGAAACAACATAGACATTAAAGTACCGCAATTGCACCGTAATTTTGTAAGCCTAAACAATTGATACCAAACAATAAAGCAAGATAACAATAGTTTTTCTTAACCGGAAACAATTGAGTCACACACACATCCATACACAAATAATGGAATACACATCAATTGTACCGAAATTTTGTTAAGCAAAAACAATAAATATATGCAATAAAATCAGGCTTTTCTTAAACAGAAAAACGATTAACTAACAAACTCACTAATATAAAGAAAACCTTTTCTTTCCCCGTGCCCTGTGATATGGCAGGTTGATCCCTACCGATCAGGTTGGAGGAGTTTGTAGTCGCAGAATTTTTTTGTTTGTTTTTCATCCTTTTGGCAAAGTTAACCAAGTGTAAAATAGTTGAACAAGTAATGAGATTAAATGTGCATGTGCACAAGTGTTATTCAGACAGCCAATTTACCTGCGTATGGGTATGCATACTAGTTTGGTCATGTGAACAGATGTTGTTCTATGTAGTAGCATTGTATGGACATAATTAGTCCGCATGTCTTATTATCTTTAAGGTCGGACGCAGTAAATTTGAAAGAAAAGGAAAAACGTGTTAATGGAATAGACGAGGAAGAGAGGAGCTACTGCCCCCATAAACTGTTGTGCAACTGAAATCAAATATTAAGTAGAATCTATTCATGTTCAGGTTTTTATTTCTGTCTTCTTATATAGGGTTTTGATTCTCCTACCCTGTGGAATAGAATCTATCAATTTCCTTAAAATCTCTTTTTCGTTTTTTTGTTTGAATATTCGATATGGTTGAGGTAACCAACTGTTGTTGAATTTATAAAACAAATATTGAGTAATTCAGATATTTAGGGAGTGAAAGCGAAAATTGAACTTCGGGGTTGAGTTTAATTGAGGATTTATTGTTGAAAATTTGGGTTTTTTGTTTCTACGTATAAGGAGGTTGGTTTTAAATCTGAATGAGAGATGTGTAATTGCCAATAAATCCTCTGCTCATTTGTAGATGGTCTTGGAAGGAAAATCAAAACCTGGGTTTGGGATTTTGATGTTCAAATGTGGTTCCTTTATGAGTAATTGGTAGGAGGATTGAGATTTTTGAGACAAGTGAAATCATTGGCCATCAATGGAGTTTCATAATGTATTGACACAAAAGTTTCATAAGGTAATGTTCTTCACATCTCTCTACTTCCATTTCTATGACTGGGTTTGGTATTTCTGTTTATGGGTTTCATTGTTCTAAGAGATGACTGAGAAAGTTTTTGTTTTTGTGACTCCTTTTAATCAAATATCATCGTTTCTGTCAAAAGATAAGAAAACATTATCGCTCAACTACTGTTTGATAAAATGCCTGAAGGAACTAATTGTCTTATGCCTTCAAATTTGATTTTAGTTTTTTTTATTTTCAAAAAGTTTTGATTAGTGGGTTTTGATTATGTTCCTCTAGAGTATGAGAATTTGGGAACTAATTGCATTGCATCTAGGATTACCCTGGACTAGTAATGGGACGGTGAGATATATACATATGTCCTGGAGGTAAATTGTTGGTTCATATGTTCATAACCGTCTCTAACTTATAGTAGGATCCTCAAAATTTACGTTTTAATTCGATTTGCAGATAAAAGATATGTAAATTGGCTTTAAGTTTAGTTAGCGCGCATTGATCAAGAGCTCCTTGTGTTAGATCAGTAAAGGTGTCGCATAAATTCTAACCACATGTCTCTCAACATCTTGATACCCAAGCTACAAAATCTTGTGTCAGATGAAGAAAACATCTTAGAAGAAATTTAAGAGGGCACAAAAGGTGGTGCCATACTCAGTAGTTTGTAATAACGCTTTACATAAATTATAGTCTTGTTTCATTGTTTACAATATCCTGAATTTGGTTGCACTTCTTCCAAATTTTCTCTTTATTTTAGTGTAGTATTATGTATTTTTTATTAAGTCTTTGCAATTTCAGATGCATTAGCCATTAAGTTTTGACATGATACTTGGAAGTTTGAGAGTAAGTTAGCTGAATGTATATACTCTAATGTTTTCAGCATGAGGCTTGCCAAATTGCTTTTGTAGAGGCTCAAGAAAAGATGGGTGACATGGTGAATGAAGTTAAAGAGAAAACTGCAGGTGTGGAGAAGATTCAAACTGACTTGGCGAAGCTAAAAAGTGAAACAGTGGAAGCTCACTAAGTAGAACAAGTATGTTTAGACTACCTATTTTTTATATAAATCTATCATGCTTATTTTTATACAAATTTATCGTGCTTATTACTGTGGTCTAGTGTGTGTTGCATATTTTAATTATCTTTAACGTTCCATTGGATCTCCTGAGACTGTTTTTCCTCCTGCACAGGAATTTGTAAAAGAGCAGGAATCACTCATTCTTCTTGAACAAGCAGGAAGAAAAAAGGTCACAGAGCTTGTCTGTGTTGCAATTGGAAAGGAGTCGGGGATCTGTCTTAAAAACAATATTGCAAGATTATATTCGTTTTGGAGACCTCGTGCTATTGATGGTGAGATTGGTTTTACATTGCAATCAATACTTCATTTGAATTGAATAAAAGATTAAATAGCGTTCGCACGATCTCATGAAAGCATGAAAAAAATGCCTCCCTAGAAACAAAGTTTAGGTTTTTAATTTCATTTTGGGTCACATTTTTTCTTCAAATCAGTTCAGCAAGGTTTTATTATTTCCCCTATTTTGCAATTTTTCCTTCTTCTTGCCTTTGTCATTTTCAATCTGTGTTTATTTGGCCCAAATTGAAGTCAGTGTAATAAAACAGACTGAAAAGATCATGTGTTTTTCACTCAAATGAATAGAAAGAGATATTTGCATTGTATCAAAGAATTACAATTTACAATTTCATACAGACATTACAAATTTTACAGTTTTTTGAATTATGCAGGTGACAGTCAGTGAGAGATATAGAGTTGTGTGGTAACAACTTGCAACACCGGGGTTGGGTATGTATGATCAGCAAAGTAGCCAAGTCAAAGTCTTTTTATTTTTCAATTATTGTCTTATTTTCTATTATTAAGTCCAAATTGCTACCAAACAGTACTATTATTGCTAGTGGTCATTAAAAAAAATAGTGTTGAGCCAGAACGATAAACCACCACTTCTTATGTCAATGATTCATACATTGTTGGTAGGAAAAATGAAAAGTCAGATATAATAGATGAGTTAATATTCTTTTGATCCTAGAAAATATGGGTCTTACTCTCTTCGCCTTAGGGTTATAAAAAATATTATGCAAATTAATTATCATCATCCTGAAATGATTGTTGTTATGGGAAGACCAAAATAACATTTTAGCTGTGGATATTTCCTGCACAGGTTCTAGCTGTGGATATTTCCTGCACGGGATTTAGTGGTGGATATATTCTACAAATTTCTGTGGACAATATCTGCACACTAAAAAATATGAAGAAAATTTAAAAAATCATTTAAGGGAGATTACATTTCTACCAGATCAGATTGAACTTGAGTCATTAGATGTTATACAGGACTTAGTATCCCCATCTCAATTTAGAGATAAATTTTCGCTTAAAGTTTAACTGCCTGTGTTGTCTATCGTTTTTCAGTCCTAAAGATGTCTTGTTATTAATTTTGTTGACGCCCTGTTTTCATATTGAGATTGTAACCTCACTTAAGTATACCACATAATCTTGGCGTAATTATTAGGTATGCTCTACTTGGTGTTGCTTCTTGTCTTGGGGTTCAATGTGGATGATTGTTTCACTGGTGTATTTTTTTAGTCACAAGTTTATCATTTGTTCATTGACAGAATTATACTGGTGATCGGTTAAACTTCGGATTTGCAGAAGAGCAAGCTAACTGAAGGTTTTTCATTAGAGATATAAATTTTTGTCAGTTTATCTTGAAGTAATATACCAACTAATTTTCTCAAGTAACTAATAATAACACAGGCTAAAGATGTGATGTTTGCACCTTGTAGATGGTTATTGTTGGAGATGATTTTGCTCTCCCACCACCTTGTGGCATAGCTGGACGAAGAAGATCGTCTTGGCCCAGCGAAAATGGAGCTTAGTCTTGAATTGTAAGTGAATAATGTTATTGTTAATCCAAGTCAGATGTGTGACTTCTCTTTCTTGATATGTGTTGAATTAGGCAATCATTTGAGGCCTGGGGATGAGAAATGTATTTGTTTATCCGCCGTGTATACACCTAAGAGGCTAAGGCCATAAAGTTTGATTATCTTAGCCAGACAATTTGGTTATCTTGTAACCTTCAAAATATTCAATGCTTAATCAAGTTAAAGATATCATTATTTTTATGTCATGACATGACATATCTTGTTTGTTTGTTGACCTGTATTAGTAACCAATCACATTTGACACTATGTATTAAACTAATTTTGTGTAAATTTTTAATGTGTATTCATATTTCAGCATGGAGAGCCTGGTGCTGCGGTGGTAGACCTTCAACCTGTGGATATAGTGATTTCTCATGTTCTCAACCAAATATTGTCAACGGTGTGTTTTCAACATTAACTTAAAAGCTACCTCGATCATATACCGTCCTTTAAATTTTGTGACTAGGGTTTGTGAGCAGGAAACTCTTCGCTTACAGGAACATATGGGTCCTTACCAGTGCATTACTAATTTAGTAGAGACCGTGTCGACAGGATTTTTGATATCCATTGTGAAGGCGGATAAATCCATATTGAAGCAATTGGATGCTCCAACTAGGGATCCTTCATGGCCAGTTGGTGCTGATGGTAAGATTTAGAGGATCATCTTGTGATTATATGTTTTTATCTGCTGTCCCTTATCAAAGGTGCGTGCTATGTTAAATGCCACTGCGATTTGGTAGGAACTAAAATTTCTTGTGACTTTATGTTGTGATATCATCTTTACCACTAAATACTCTAATGTTTTATTTTACTCTGAGCTTATTAGCAATATTTTGACTGCAGGAGTTCGCCCACCTGCTAAGATTCCACTAAATACTCCTAATGTTTTGTTTGCAACTGTGACTTTTGATTATTTTCTTGTTCAATGAAGTGGACTATCTTTTCAATACATAAGTTACTTTGTCCTCATTTTTACTTCTACGCTAAATAGCCAAATAGTTTTCTCGCTTCAGATATAACCGTCATTGTACTTGTCTTCTAACATAAATTTTAACTCGCCTGAAGATTCACCTGGCATTGATAGTCACTTTTTTAATACCTAGTTATCATCTCAGAATTGGTTTGTAGTATTCTGGTTGCTACCTAAGTGTGAAATAGTTTTGGACACTCCTCAGATTCTTGACAACTTCAGGAATGGTTTAAAGAATGATAGTCAGACAAATTAGGTTATAGCTTTCTGATTCCGCCCAAACAACATATCTTTTTGCATTTCCACCGACAACTAATGCATTCATGAAGTGAACTGGCAGGCCTTTTCCGAGTAAGCATCCGTTCTGGATGGTCATGACCTCGTGCTCGTAATTTACTGTTGAATGCTCATTACCAGCGGTTTCAGTATTACATGCTTCGTCCATCTAGCACTTCATATGGAGAAGCATATACAGCTGTCCTATCACAGCTAGTTTCCTCTGCGATTGCTCAAGCTGCTACTGATTCTATGTCAGTTTTTGGTAATGAGCGACAATATTGATCTGAACTTGAGTTTGGGCCACCAAATCTTTGGTTAAAGCTGGAGAGAAGAAGATGGGAACCGATGAAAAGACTTTCATCCACATTTTCTGCATAGCAAGTAGGGCACATTTGGCTGTTGTTAGTGCTGCGTATGAAATGTATCCTTCTGTTCAAAAAAAAATATCAAATTGCATCCCCTCGGTCCAAATTTTCTTTCACATTTTTGTTTTGGGTGCAGTCACTTATCGGTGCTTCTGTAGTCTAAAGTAGATTTCGAACATATCCCCATGCCCTGTGATATGGGAGGTGGATTAACCGATCAAGTTAGAGGAGTTTGTTGTTAGCAGATTTTTTTGTTTCTTTTTCATCCTTTTGGTTAAGTTAACCAAGTGTAAAGTGGTTGAACAACCATGTTGAGTAATGAGATGAAATATGCATGTGCACAAGTGCTGTTCAGACAACCAATTTACCTGCATATGGGTATGCAGTCTAGTTTTGTCATGTGAACAGATGGTATAATTCTTGTAGTTGAATTGGCACTTTTTGTTGTAATTAAAGAATAGACTGACAGTAGTGGTGTAATCACATCACATGCATGCATAAGAGCCAAAGGTTTGTTTTCTATTCTGGCTTCAAGGTGGGGGACATGAGTGAGTAATTGGGGACAGGAAAGCGTTTTCGCTTCATCTCGTAGGTCATCAATGTAGCCTCTCCAGTCTCCCACCATATTTCCTTCGGAAATGATTTACACACCAATACTGAGAACGGAAATGATTCACATACCAATGCTGAGAACCCAAGAAATTTGTTTACGGGCATGTACATTCCTAGCATCAAACAGAATTTGTGATCTAAGGAGTTCTTTGCAGAAATTGGAAACTTGCGGCAATGGAAACATTTTGAACAACTTGTGTGCAGTGAATCCCGCTGAGTAACCTGAAGAAGCCATGCGAATTTTGTAAGATCATGTAACTAGCAGCACTTGCTTACATAAGCATATTCAGGTGGGGAATAATCGTATTTAACTGGTTATCACCATCTTTGCAAAATAAAAAATAAAAAAATAAACATGAAAAACAAAACATGACTTACCTTTCAATCTTTTCTAGTCTTTTTTTTTACAAGATGAGTCGTAACGTGCTAACAAGGAATACCTCCTACTCATCATTTGCAAGAAATTTGGTCTTTTTGTGTCAAATAAGCTTCCCAAGGCCGGTTATGTTAGGTTTTTATTTTGTACCTCATCATTAGATTTGATGAAAAACACTGTACCTTATTTAAATTTAAGAAATAGTTATTTGATCTAAGAAATAGTTATGCCGTGTTAACATTATACCTTATTTATTTTGTACCTCATCATTAGGAGGATGCCGTTCTTTATCACCTGATGTGTAATATGTGGACATCCGAAGCATAAATAGTGGAAAATTCCTTTTTAAGGAAATAAAAAGAAAAAAGATAAATCGTAGAGATTCGAAACCCTATCCTCCTTGCACTAGAATGTGCCTCTAAAGAGTGGAAGACACAATGCCGCAACCGACTTTCGGTCATTATGAACTTATATATACTTATTTGTACAGTTTAAAAGGTTTGAAAACGGTTACAACCTGCCCTGCAAAAAAAAAAAAAAAAAAAAACATGAAAGACAAAACATGACTCACCTTTCAACCTTTTCTGTTTTTTTTTTACAAGATGAGTCATAGCGTGCTTACAAGGTATACCTCCTACTTGCCTTTCACAAAAAATGCACCGTATTTGTGTCAAATAAACTTTCCAAGGCGAGTTACATTATTTATTTATTTTTGTACCTCATAAATAGATTTTAGGAAAACATTATACCCTATTTAAATTTAAGAAAGAGTCATGCCGTGTTTTATGTTTTCCCAACTTTGGTTACGCTCCAAACAAAAAATGGTATGATCACCCAATGTGTAAACATCAGGAAATCCAATATGTGGACATCCGAAACAAAAATAGTGGAATATTCCTTTTAAAGGAAAAAAAAAAGGAAAAAAGATAAATCGTAGAGATGTGAACCCCTTTCCTCCTTGCACTAGGATGTGCCTCCAAAGAGTGGAAACCAAAATGCCACAACCGATTTTCAATTGTAATGAACTTATATATACTTATTTGTAATGTCTAAAGGGTTTGAAAACGGTTACCACCTGCCTTGCAAAAAAAAATACAAAATAAACATGAAAGACAAAACATGACTTACCTTTCAACCTTTTCTGGTAAAAATTTTTTTACAAGATGAGTCATAGCGTGCTCACAATGTATACCTGGTACTCGTCATTCAAAAAAAATGCACCGTATCTATGTCAAATCAAGTTCCCAAGGCGATTCATATTACTTTTTTATTTTTCTACCTCATCATTAAATTTCAGGAAAATATTATACCCCTAATTAAATTTAAGAAAAAGTCATGTCGTGCTTTACGTTTCCTCAATTTTGGTTATGCCTCAAACAAAAAATTATGTGATCACCCGATGTGTACACATCAGGAAATTGAATATGTGGACATCCGTAGCATAAATAGTGGAATATTCCTTTTTAAGAAAAAAAAAAGGATAAAAGATAAATCCTCCGGAATCGAACCCCTTTCCTTCTTTCACTAGGATGTATCTCCAAAGAGTGGAAACCACAATGCCGCAACCGATTTTCGTCATTATGAACTTATATATACTTATTTATTCTGTCTAAAGGGTTTGAAAACGGTTATCACATGCCTGCAAAAAAAATACAAAATAAACATGAAAGAAAAAACATGACTTACCTTTTCTGGTATATTTCTTTACAAGATGAGTCATAGCGTGCTCACAAGATATATATGCTACTCGCCATTCGCAAGAAATGCATCGTATCTGTGTCAAATCAGCTTCGCAAGGCGAGTTATATATTAATTTTTTTGTGCATCATCATTAGATTTGAGGAAAACATTATACCCTATATAAATCTAGAATACAAAACAGAAGGGGTTTTTGAGCCTTGGACGGTCGGATAACATTTTGAGAGACAAATGTTGCATCCTACCATCCCAGTCTCATCCCAACCAAAGACATCCAATGGCCTTCGTTTTTGTAACCTATTTCATTATGAATTCAAAATTTATTAACCTTTAATTAGTGGATAACCTCTTAACTCAAGATATTTAAAGAAATATTAAATGAAACCATAATATCTTTATGCATTAATCGTATTTGGTGGTGGAAATGTGAATTTGATGGGAAGTGAGACTTTTTTTTTCACGAGAACAGTCAATCTTTATTATACGTGCATTAACAAATTTTAAGAACGCCCGAGCTATTATTTCACATGTGGATTCACCTTTAAATTAATCGGTTTGGGAATGCGATGCAATTTTATTAAAAACACTTGCATATGTGATTTATGAAGGTATTTTGTATGAAATTCAGTTCAAATCTTTTTTTTTCTTAAGTTCGGTTTATGCAGTTCGAATAATCGGTTTGGGAATACGATGTGATTTTATTAAAAACACTTGCATCAGTGATTTTCTTAAGTTCGGTTTATGCAGTTCAAATAATCGGTTTGGGAAGGAAATGTGATTTGTTGGGAAGGCAATGTGATTTTATTAAAAACACTTGCATATTTTGGGAATGCGATGTGATTTTATTAAAAACACTTGCATACGTGATGATTTATGAAAGTATTTTGTATTTTGTTTGAAATTCAGTTCAAATCTTTTTCTTTTTCTTAAGTTCGGTTTAAGCATTTTGAATTCATTTGGATAATTAAGGTTTCAGATTCCTTAGTCTCCACCTGCAACTCTTCTTATTCAAATTGGGTTTAATTCTTATGGCTTGGTCGTGTCAATCCCTAAAAATAATAAAACCTAGTTTAAGAACGAGTCAGGCCGTGCTTTACGTTTTTTCCAACTTTGATTACGCCCCAAACAAAAAATTGTGTGATCACCCGATGTGTACACATCAGGAAATTCAATATATGGATATCTGTAGCATAAATAGTGGAATATTCCTTTTTAAGGAGAAAAAAAAAAGATAAAAGATACGTAGAGATTCGAACCCCTTTCCTCCTTGCACTAGGATGCGCCTCCAAAGAGTGGAAACCACAATGTCGCGGCCGACTTTCGGTCATTATGAGCTTAAATATACGTATTTGTATTGTCAAAAGGGTTTGAAAACGGTTACCACCTATCCTGCAAATAAAATACAAAATAAACATGAAAGAAAAACACATGACTTACCTTTCAACCTTTCTGGTAAATATTTTTTTACAAAATGAGTCATAGTGTACTGACAAGGTATACCTGCTACTCGCCATTCGCAAGAAATGCACCGCATCTGTATCAAATCAGCTTCCCAAGGCGAGTTATATTACTTTTTTGTTTTCGAACCTCATCAATTAGATTTGAGAAAAAAATTATACCCTATTTAAATTTAAGAACGAGTTATGCCGTGGTTTATGTTTCCCCAACTTTGGTTATGCCCAAAAAAAAATTTTGTGTGATCACTGGATGTGTACACACCAAGAAATTCAATATGTGGACATCTGGAGCATAAATAGTTAAAAATTCCTTTTTAAGGAAAAAAAAGAAAAAAAAAGATAAATCGTAGAGCTTGAAACCCCTATCCTCCTATTGCTGATGTGCCTAATGTCGTGACCGACTTTCGGTCATTATAAACTTATATATACATATTTGTACTGTCTAAAGGGTTTGAAAACGGTTACCACCTGCCTTGCAAAAAAAATACAAATAAACATGAAAGACAAAACATGACTTACCTTTCCACCTTTTCTGGTATTTTTTTTACAAGATGAGTCAATGTGTGCTTGATAGACGCATTTATGTGTCTATTTTCATCTCTATTGTGTATATTGTTAGTACCAATTTTTGTACTTATTTTGGTATTTTATCTCTTTGTAGGTGTTTTTGGAGAAATAAGCTTTTGCGGCGAAATTGGCTCGAAAAGTTGATAAATGCAACCCAAGGGACGAGTGTTATGCGGACTCCAGCAACGGATAAGGGGCGACCATTGGATAAGGGGTAACCTTTCCCCTTCACGTTCAAGTTCTGAATTTGGGCGGGAAACCAAAAACGTGAAGGTTGTTTTCTGGCAGTTTTGGTGGTAGTGATTTGGAGGAGTTTAAGGTCGATTAAACCTCTGATTTTAATAGAGTAGACTCCTTATGGGTCTAGGAATCTAACATGGGTGTTTAAATCGATTAAACTGGGATCAATCGACGGGAGCAAAATATGGAAAGTCACGTGTGTGGCCGATTTTAGGAAATTTTAGAGAGATTAAAGGCAAGATTTTCTTCCCAAAGCTTAATATCTATCTAAGGAAGAGTTTAGAATCAAAAGAAAAGATATGCGTGGAAATTCTAAAACAAGAAATTGCCGCAACTTTGCCGTGAAGAGAAAGAAAGAGATTTCGGAAGATTTTGGAGAGATTTAATCGCTCTTTTTAGTATAAATAGATTGGTTGGGTCAAATATAAAGGGTGTCGAGAGTTTGGGGGGCTTAGAAGGGCTGAGGAGTGAGAAATCAAGACGAACAGAAAGCTACCTGCTGCTGTTTTCTTCTGGTGCGGAGCTGAAGAACACGAAGAACATAAGACGCACACGGAACAGTCGCAAAGAACACGAAGAACTTCGACCCACAGAGAACCGTCGCAGAAGCAGTCTTATATTCAACTACAGAAAGCTGTTATTTTTTTTGACTGTCTTTGCTTAATACTTTCAGCGACCATTACATTCCTTACAACAAGATTTCTGTAACTATAACTCATCCTTTCTAATAAAAACACCTTATTTGATCAATGAAATCTACTTTTGGCAAAGAATAAGAGTCCATATTTTTTAATATTTGAGCTATAATTGATTGGAATTATTATTTGAATCACATGAATGAAATTTGGTGGAATCCTAAGTCCCAGTAACTCTCGCACCTTTGTAATATTTTTGTATATATTTTTATTAAATTTAAAACTCGAATCTTCACAAGTCCGAGTGAACGACAACCTTACTTACCACTTTAAAATTACATCAGTGCTCACAACGTATACCTACTACTCATCATTCGCAATAAATGCCTCGTATTTGTGTCAAATCAACTTCCTAAGGAAAGCTATATTACTTTTTTGTTTTTGTACCTCATCTTTAGATTTGAGGAAAACATTATACCCTATTTAAATTGAAGAACGAGTCGTGTCGTGTTTTACGTTTCCCCAACTTTGGTTATGCCCAAAACAAAAAATTGTGTGATCACCCGATGTGTACACATTAGGAAATTCAATATGTGGACATCCAGAGCATAAATAGTGGAATATTCCTTTTTATGGGGAAAAAAAGGATAAATCCTCCTTGCACTAGGATGTGCCTCCAAAGAGTAGAAACAAAAATGACGCAACGGACTTTCGGTCATTATGAACTTATATATACTTATTTGTATTGTCTAAAGGGTTTGAAAATGGTTACCAACTTCCCTGCAGAAAAAATACAAAATAAACATGAAAGACATGACTTACCTTTGAACCTTTCTGGTAATTGTTTTTTGCAAGATGAGTCATAGCGTGCTCACAAGGATACCCGCTACTCGTCGTTCGCAAGAAATGCACTGTATTTGTGTCCAATCAGCTTCCTAAGGCGAGTTATATTACTATTTTGTTTATGTACCTTATCATTAGGTTTGAGGAAAACATTATACTATATATTTAAATTTAAGAAGAATCATGTCGTGGTTTACGTTTCCCCGACTTTGGTTATGCCCGAAAGAAAAAAATTGTGATCACCCGAGATTCGAACCCTTATCCTCCTAGTGAGGATGTGCTTCCAAAGAGTTAAAACCACAATGTCGCGGCCAACTTTCGGTCATTATGAACTTATATATATATATATACTTATTTGTACTATCTAAAGGGTTTGAAAACGGTGACCACCTGCCCTGCAAATAAAATACAAAATAAACATGAAAGATAAAACATGACTTACCTTTCAACCTTTCTGGTAATTTTTTATACAAAATGAGTCATAGTGTACTGACAAGGTATACCTGCTACTCGCCATTCGCAAGAAATGCGCCGCATCTGTGTAAAATCATCGTCCCAAGGCGAGTATTTTACTTTTTTGTTTATGTACCTCATCATTAGATTTGAGAAAAACATTATACCCTATTTTAATTTAAGAACGAGTTACGCATGGTTTATGTTTCCCTAACTTTTGTTATGCCCAAACAAAAAACTATTTGATCACCAGATTTGTACACATCGGGAAATTCAATATGTGGGCATCCGAGCATAAATAGTGGAATATTCCTTTTTAAGGGAAAAAATAAAAGAATAAAAAAGATAAATCGTAGAGATTCAAACTCATATCCTCCTAGTGTTGATGTGCCTAATGTCGTGACCGACTTTCGGTCATTATAAACTTATATTTACATATTTGTACTGTCTAAAGGGTTTGAAAATGGTTACCACCTGCTTTGCAAGAAAAAAACAAAAAAAAAACATGAAAGACAAAACTTGATTTACGTACCTTTCAACCTTTTCTGGTAAATTTTTTTTACAAAATGAGTCATAGTGTACTCACAAGGTATACCTACAACTCAAATCAGCTTCCAAAGGTGAGTTATATTACTTTTTTTTTTTGTATCTCATCACTTGATCTGAGGAAAACATTATACCCTGTTTAAATGTAAGAACGAGTCAGGCCGTGCTTTACGTTTTTCCAACTTTGGCTACGCCCCAAACAAAAAATTGTGTGGTCACCCGATGTGTACACATCCGGAAATTCAATATGTGGACATCCAGAGCATAAATAGTGGAATATTCTTTTTTAAGGAAAAAAAGAAAAGAAAAAAAAGATGAATAGTAGAGATTAGTACCCTTATCCTCCTTGCACTAGGGCACAAATATGCCTCCAAAGAGTATAAACCACAACGCGGTCATTATGAACTTATATATACTTATTTGTACTTTTTAAAGGGTTTGAAAATGGTTACCACCTGTCCTGCATAAAAAATACAAAATAAACATGAAATACAAAACTTGACTTACTTTTCAACCTTTTCTGATTTTTTTTTTACAAGATGAGTCATGGCCTTCTCACAAAGTATACCTATTACTCGCGATTCGCAATAAATGCACTGTATTTGTGTCAAACCAGCTTCCCAAGGCGAGTTATATTATTTATTTATTTTGTTTTTGCAACTCATCATTAGATTTGAGTAAAACATTATACTCTATTTAAACTTATGAACGAGTCATGACGTGTTTTACATTTTTTTAACTTTGGTTACGCCCCATACAAAAAAAAATCTGATCACCCGATGTGCACACATCAGAAAATTCAATATGTGGACATCTGGAGCATAAGTAGTGGTATACTCTTTTTTTAAGAAAACAAAAAAGAAAAAATAAATAGATCCTAGAGATTCTAACCCCCTATCCTCCTTTTTATTACACGAATCTAAATTTTGGCCGGCTTTTGACTTTGACTTTGACTTTGATTTTGATTTTGATTTTGATATAACTAGTGAACAACTCTTTACACAAGGCTTGTGCCCATAAAGAAAAATGATTACATAAACATATGCAGGTAAGGGTGTGCAACGGACGGAGGGTTGTGGATTAGGGGTCACCCGCAACCAAACCGTCAAAGTTGCGGATTTGGGAAATTGAACTGTGACCGGCCCAATCACCCGCGGATTTAGTCAGAAGAAGAAAAAAAAATGTAAACAAACAAAACCGGTGAGGGAATTTTTGGACATGCTATGCTAGGCATTTCATCAAACAACTTGCATGCATAATAATGAAAAACAAAGTAACTGATTTGGAGTAGAATCAGTATTTAGGAACTAATAAGCCGAAAGGAGAATTCCATAATGTAGATATGAACACCATTCAAAAAAATCAAAAGATATTTGGACTGAAACTAACATGAAATTGAGCGAAGGGGAACTTCAGTTCGTTTCATTTCAAAGCAAACTCTATTACGTTTAATAGCAGAATACATGGCTGAAGGCTCATAAGCTTTGTTTTGCCGGGCTTTATTTAACTAGGCTTTATCTTTTTTTGTTATAACCTACGGTGCGGGTTAATCCGCGGATTTACAAAACCAACCTCAACCAAACTGCTAAACCTTGCGGAATTTAAAACTCACCCGTATCCGGCCCATAGACTCTTGCGGATTTATTTTCACCCGCAATTTTGCAGACGGTTGCGGATGAAATCCGCGGTTCCGTATTTTATGCACACCCCAATGTGCAAGTGGGAACATGCGGACAAGTTTTGCGAAAATTATTAAAAAGCATACATAAACGTATGCGCGTACTGACCGCATAAGAATTGTGCATGTAAAGAAAATGTGTATTATCGAAATTTAGACGAGAAAACATTTATAAACGAAACAAGGATGATAAAATATCGATAATTATGCTGAAATCAAAATCAAAATAATAATATAATGAAAATGAGTCATGGAATTGATATTGACCTTCCACACGACAAAAATCTCTTAACATACTAATAAATTTACAAGTGATTCTTAATCTATAATCTCTACCGTATTAATAAACTCGCAAGTGATTCTTAATCAATAATCATCAAGAAATTGATGCACAAAAATCTTAAACGCAAAATAATTATTTTTTAGATAAAGCTTTAATAAGGCAATTCTGTCTGTTTTATACATATAAGAAAAAGAAAAGTAGAGTACTGGACCGCTGAATTGTCTCTATCGCTACTTTCAATACATATAAAGAGAACTTTCGACAAGAGTGTGACAATTCGACTGTAACACTAACACCATTACAACAGTAGGAAAAGCAAACCATAGTAAGGGTTGCTGCACACAAAACAATCAGTGACATTAAGCTTCGTCACAAATCAAAGAGTAATTAGGCAGTACAGTATGCACCGAGTATCAATTTCAGACCAAATGTACCCTGTAAATGATCCATCTTCATTCTGAAGTCTGGCATTGTCTGATCTTAAAATTAAGAGAATCAAGAAATGAAAGATCTGAAACCTCTTTAATGAAACATTGAAAGCAGTTCATTCACTATAGAAGGATATAGTTTGATAGCTTATCAATGTGGAGCACATCTAGCTTGTCAAGGAGAGCTAAGACTTGCACAACACTAGCGTATCAATATTACCAGCAAAGCCACCTGCACAATAAAGGAGGAGGATAAAACATACTTTTTGACATATTGTTATCATTATAGATTTTACAATTGAATGCAAGTAAGAAATTTTAGATTAGGCTCTTGTCTAAATAGTTAATTCAGAGCAATCAATGGAAGACATAAAATATAGTATGTCTACTCTTGGGGTTTTTCGCTGATAGACCACTGTTTATGGGTCAATACAGCTACGGGGGGATACACTTGAGTTCAGAGAGAATAAACTTAAAAACGCAATTAACAAATTAGCTCACAAACTAGATTCATAATGGCACTGCATGACCCATGAGACAATCTCATCTTGATCCACAGCTACAAAGATTCCAGACACAATACTTGACTCTAATCATGAGAAGATAAAACAAATTACTTAACATCATAAACTATCATCTATTTAAATCTTCTCCTAAGCTTCAGTAATGTACAAGTGAGTACAACTAAATCAAGGTGAAGACTTTGTTACCTTTAGTAGTACCAAAAATGTCAGCTTCATACTAAACTAATCTACGCAATTGTAGCAAATATATGAGACAAAAACTTTTGATGTCTACAAAGCAACGTACAAAGGGTATTTGGTACATAGTCCAAGTGAGTGTGACATTTTCGCATTATCATAATAAACTTTTATAAACTAACAAAGAGCAGTCATACATTCCATCATGATCTTGTTAAAGATTAGCAGATAAGAACAATAAGAAAACAGCTCCTGTAAAAAATAAAGATAGCTGCGGCAGGAGAGTGAAATTTGGACGAACAACATGTCCATTTAGGAATCTTCTACATGTACAAGTTGAAGCATTTACTAAAATGACTATTTAGGAAGTTTGTAACTTTCAGGTTACAGTCGTTAAGAAATATAGTGAGATTTGTTGGATACAGTATAAAAGAGTGTGACACTGGCCAAAATTATGAATTTGTAGTGATTGCCAAATAAACGAAATGTTATAAAAATCGTGTCAAGTGTATAACAAAATCACATATGCAGTTCAAATAAGTGCATAGTAGGTAGAGTGTAACTAGCGATCATAAAGCTTAAAATAATTTAAGGGTCTTAGATCCACCGATTTGCTTTCCAAAAGCATGACACAAATTAATGAAAGTCCAAGAAGTTTACCTTGCTAGAAGTTCCACCGCCATTGACCATATCAAAGCTACAAAAAATAAAGTGCACAATTCACAAACCTTGACACATATTGTTGGATCAAACAAATCAAAACTGCCAAAACAGAGAATTTACCTTCATGGCACTTGGATGGACAGCAATGCGCCCAATCCAAGCACCTGAAAGACTTGGAAACATAGAATCCCGAAATTATTCACAAAATTTCCAAGGAATCTGATCTCCATGAGGAGAACGACCTTCCTTTAAACTGCTCACTGCAGACCGCTGAGAGATTTGCCCTTCAAGACACACCTGTAAACGACACAACCATGCAAAATACTTCAATGCAATGAGAGCAAAAATATAAATCTCATGGTATGTTATGAAAATAAAGAAGCTGAGCATTTGATAAACAAAAATTTAGAATATGCAAGTAAAAATAAAACAGTAAATAGTGTTTGGCAATGTAAAGTGTTCTAATGGTCTTCCAATGTTGCAGGCTGAAACGTTAAAATGTCTAACCTAGATATATGCAGTCAAGCAAGGAGAAGAAATTAAGATTTTCACTGAAGGAGAAGACCACCAAGTGTCTTTCAACGTTGCAGGCTAAAACATCATCATCAGGACTTATACAATACAGACCAGTGTCTGCGACAACATGAGAATGCCAGTCCTATTTATCTCAACACATCAGAAGTCTAACTGAAATTATCCAATAAACCAGAAACAGTGAAAGGAAAAAATAAGACCTTTCCAGAAACAGTGAAAGACCTGCATTACAAAGGTAAATAGCAAAATTAGAAAAAAATCCAATAATGTTCTGAAATATAAACAAAGAAAATGAATCAGTTTTCCCATGATTTAGAGAGACTAGGGTGGCTAAACCAATCATTTATGCCTGAAAGCAGTTTATGGAAATTACCTTTCTCTCATATCGCATGTACAGATCCTCAAACTTCTGACCCCAACAATCAGCCAAACCTGGAGCTTCGTTAGGGCAAAACAATGACCACTGTCCATTTTCTTCAACTCTTTTCAAAAAGAGGTCTGGAACTCAAAGGGCATAAAATAGACCACGAGCTAGCTATTCTTCCTGCACAAATAAAAAAAGTTAAATTAGAATGGATTAATGTATGATCCCCATTAGTACGAAAAAAATCTGCCAAAAGTGAACAAATTCCCCACTACATAAATCAGTTTTTTTCAAGATACATCAAGGAATGTTCTGCATACTGGTCAGGGTTCTGAATACCCGTTTTCATTTCCATGCAACTTCTATCAAGCACGAATGACAATGACCAACTAAAGGAACATCATGAACCAATTGACTGACAAAAGTAAATGGTGGAGAAGGATACATATCATACAGATAGACAATAACATAAAACAAAGGCAACAGCATCAAAGTCAATATCGAAATGGCTATGTAAAATATGCCTGCGGTTTTCTGCAAAGATCAGGTATAATGGGGAGCACTACCAACGACAAATAACCAATTCTAAAAGTCAGCTAATTAAACTTTTGGACCTAGAAAATTATCAGATGTTATAAGAATAGATATTTCACATTAGCAGTGCTGAGATGCTTTGACAAAGACCATTAACTTTAGCTTTCTGCTAGAGCTTTCTGATCCAATCAGACAGTCCATTGCTTGTCCAGCTCATCAACATTTGTAGCAGAAAGAATGATCACATTTTGGCATTTAATCTGCAGTAAACGTAAATAACTTACTTAGAAGTTATAATACTGCGCCAAATGAAGACAATCATAAATATACGCTTTCTTTAATTCCCAAGTACATAATATATAACAGTTTACAGCTCAGTATCCATTTCTTTGGCACAGGAGATAAATCAAGTTGACAGCTCTAGAAATGTAAGTAACACAAAATACAAATATATATGACCAGCGGACACGTACCAAAGGGAGCGGTAGCATTTCATGGTGCAACAATTCAGTGATGCCTTCAGGCAACTGAGCCATCTGAAAACATAGATCAAAACCAACTTTAGCATCAAAAGCAACGAGAGAAAATTTGATTCTGATTTTGAAATTTTGATGGAGAGAAATTATCCATGTGATTGAAATCTATCAACGGATGTCATTTAATCCTATCTAGTCATACGGATTGGATAAGTGACTTTTTGAAAAATACTATCAATCAGTCGATTTTACCCATAGTCACGGTCATAATTGTTAGACCGGGTCTTATGGAGATGCCCAATCTCTTCCCAAATGCCTTTACACATCAGCCTAGGAATGACCTAGCTCTAGTGGTAATTCCCTATATTGATGAAAGAAACGGAGAATGGTTGGCCGTTTCTTAAAAAACTATGAAACGGATAATAATTATTCGTTCCTCTATCATGACCAGTCAACTTCCCCTGACCCGTGCAACCATTGCCCGTTCAGGAATAAGTTAAACCGGATTTTCGAGCAGCGGAACACATCTCCATTCCCCTCTGTTGTGTCTTCATGAACCTCTGAATTATCGATTTATCCACTCCCTTCTCGTTGTCTCTTCGAATTCAAACACAAACCATTGTTTCAATTGCAACAGATCCCCTTTCTCATCTCTGATTTCAATGAAACCCTAAGTTCCTAATCTCTAAAACCTTCCTGAATTCAAATCTATCATCTCAATCGAACCCCATTAATTTTCTTTGTTCTTCTCCATGGCCTTAGGTCTCTCCATTTTGTTACAGCACCTTCAGGAATAGAGCGGAATGATGACGAAGAAATGATTGTTGTTGCCATGGTTTAGATCTGTGAATGAATTTAAAGACATGGGTTTGGAGCAGAACTGTTGTCGGTGATGATGGAAGAGTGATGGTGTTGAATAAAGAAAATAAAGGGGTTTTGCTCATAAATTCTCTTGATGCCAAATTCTGGTTTTCATCTCTTCAATCCTTTAGCTGGTGAATGTCTTGCTGGTGTTCTTTCTACACCGATCAATTCTCTTAATTGCGTAGTTTGATTGATGATTAGAGATGTTTATAAGCCTCCAATTGAGTAAATGAAAACAATTCTGGATTGTTCATGAACTCACTGTCTCCATGGTCGCAAAAGATTTGATTAGAGGGAGCGAAAAAAATCAGTAATAAAGGGCAAGAAACGGAAAATGGTTGTCCGGTTTTTATCTCACACAACGGATAATCATTATCCATTTCCATGGAAAACGGTTAATCATTGTTCATTTTTCACTTTTTGAGAACGGCTGATCGTTGCCCGTCTTTGGAGTCTTCCCGTTGGGATTCCCAAAGACCAGGGAAGACTAGCGGGAAGAGGGGGTTTAGGCGAAGATTTTTTGCTTTGGGAAGAGCCTGGGCATCTCCATAAGACCCAGTCTTATAACTTTTTTTTTTCTTTCAATACGCATTATCTGCATTTTTATTGATAATAATATTTGTATATCGTCTAAATTCGGGGAATATATACTTATGAAAATTTCAAAGGATATCGAAATAATCAGACAAATATAGACTCAATAAGGGTATCTTACCTATTGGCCTTACGTTTGAAAAAAAACTTCAAAGAATCTTAAATGTACCGATATTGGACATATTCTTCTTAATAACCTGGTAGATTGAGTAGGAATCGACAATAAAACCCTGAATGTATTGATGTTGGTCATATTCTGCTTAACGACATAGTCGATTGAGTAATAATCTTCATTGGAACACTAAATGTCCAGTGTTGGTAATATTCTGCTTAATGACCTAGTCAATTGAGTATGAATCTTCAACAAGACACTTAGTGTATTAATGTTGTTATGTTGGTTTTATTCGATTGACTTATGTAGATCTCTAAACACATCCAATGAAAAAGATAAGAAACTAAAAAAAAATATTGAAAAGGAAATTAGTATGTTCAATCGATCATTTTATTTTTTGTAGTATTTGAGTGACATGTGAGGGCTAAATAGCCAATCTCCACGTATAAGCATCACAGGAGGTGATCACATGATAAAATAATACGGGAGTTGCACCGAATCACACCTCAAAAGGTAATTGCATCTAATACTGAGACAACTGCTACATAGCCGCATGGAGGATGCGTGTAAGGAGTAGTCAAATCACACAGACGGTCAAGTCTAAAAAGAAAACAAGGCATTTAATGAGAAGCATAAGAAGTGCGATATAGTTGTGAACGAAAGTACATTGTGTCAGAAGCTCATATGGAGAACGACTAACAATACGATCCAAAGAAGGTGTAGTACGATGCTTCCCAGATGAAGCAATACGATGCGATGAGACTCAAAAGAAAGAGTCGGACGATACACTCTAAAGGAGAACAATGAAAGACTCGTCCGAGCTATGATAAGATGTACGATAGCGTCACCAGCTCAACAACAGCAAATCACGTCTTTACGAGTCGAGTTTGTCTATAAATACCAGTCCATGTAGAAGGAAATAGACATGTCATTTTAGATGGTCTTTCTATTGAGAATTCTAAAGAGAGATTTAGAGAGGGAAAGAGTGAAAAGTATAAGTGATATTTGTAATTCATTCAAGGGTAAGACCTTCAATAATAAAGATATAGTTTCTTCTCCGTAGATGTAGGTCTACAAGGTCGAACCACGTTATATGCTTGTGTTCATTTTTCTTTCATGTTCTTTACATCTTGTTTTATCTCTGAATCTTAAATATTAGTAGCTTTATCATCGTTAGATCTTGTTGGGTGTAGTCATCAGAAAAGATGCAACTACACGACATATATCTTTCGAGTTATCTCGATGACTAAAAGCATTTTTTCGGATTAACGACATGGGTTATGTACGTGGTGAAGAGCAAACTGAGAGACAATATTTTTTTTATTTGTACAATACCAATAAAATGGTGTTATCAGTTAAAACAAAAATTAGCTTAGATTGTGATCACAAAATTGAAATTTAAAAGTTTGAGGAAATGGTGTTTTTAAGTCCACAAAAGGTGCAACCGAAATTTTTATATGCATCTCTAGATACAACAATACATGAGGATCATATATCAACTTAGGTCAATCTCATAATATCCGAGCGGATATCGAAAGAATTATAGGAATCATGTATCGACTTATGTTAATCTCATAGGGTACCCGGTGATATCGAAAGAATTATATGAATCATATATCGACTTAGGTTAACCTCATAGAATATGGCGATATCGAAAGAATTATAGGAATCATATGTCGACCTAGATCAATCTCATTGCATACTGATGTGTTTTGTAGTTGTAGTGGTAAAAAGATTCGAACTCTAAGACTTGTAAAGGATTTTTTAGACTCAAATTAAACTCAATAATTAAATAAAGTTGTATCAAAAATATAAAGAAAACACCGAGACTCTGGATTCCACCATTAACCAATTAAGTGATAAACTCTAATCAATATTCATGCAATTTTTTTCTTTTAAAGTGATTCTAATATTTTGCCTCTAATAGATTTTTGAAGTAATAATTGTAAATACAAAGCATGAAACATCAAAAGTTTAAAACCCAGCATGTTCCATCAAAACAATTCACAACCACTCAATAAAAATCAATTTTCCTATATTAGTTCTATGCAAATAATCATATAAAAAATTGCAAAAATAATTAAAATAGAATTATACCACTTTTCATGGAACAATGGCTTCCTCCGTCGCCTTGGCTAAGGGGTTTAGCTCCTCATATTAATCACTTGCTCAAAGTACATATTTATAGCTAAAAAGTTGATTAAAAGAGTAAAAGAATACATTGTAGTCGCTGAAGGTCTAAAACAGAAGACTGAATCGTTGCTGAAAGGCTTCGGTGACTGCAGACAGGAACGATAGAACTTCGTTGTCACTGAAAATAGGTCTGCCTCTGCGACTGTTGTTTGTGCGTCTTATGTTCTTCGTTCCTTCTTCGCAACAGCATCAGAGAAAAAAATTCGTCTCTGATTTTCTGGCTTTCTCTAAGGCTCTAAACTTCCCCCAAAGTGTTCATCACCCTTCTTAGGATTCTCACCACCCTATATATACGCAACAGGCCGAGTATCTTGCTTCCAAATCTTTTTTTTTTCTTTCCCATGTCACGGACTTTTTTTTCTCTTTTTAACTCATGTACGCGTCTTGAGTTGTTACAATCACTTCCAAAGATAAAGCACAATCTTCATGAGGAAATAATCTTCCTTCTTCCCCTTCTTGTCACGTAACTTCTATATATAAACTCAAAACATCTCAGAAAATCTTTCCTCCCCTGTTTTATCGAGATAAAAGGATATCTTTCCCTGTTTCCCAAAATCACCGAAAATAAGAGGATTTGATCCCTCTTTTTAACTCCCAAAACACGTCACATTCCCTGCTTAATCGTAACAAGCCCATTATGATCCATATCCGTGAAAAAAAATCCAACCCCAATCGCTGCCAGAAAGTTACGCAGCATGAAGAATTTTTTCCCGCCAAAAGTTAAGTTCAAACGAAGGGGATGACCTCCCCTTATCCGGACCAGGGGTGCGAATAGCAAGTGGATACCCCTTAGTAATCTGGGTGCCCCTTAGTAATCTTCTCCCATGAGCGCAAAGACCACTTTTCGAGCCAATTTCGCTGCAAAAGCCTATTTCTCCAAAAACACCTACAAAGGGATAAAATACCAAAATTAGTACAAAAATAGGTACTAACAATATATACAAAAGAGATGAAAATAGACACATAAATGCGTCTATCACATACTCGGTGATATCAAAATAACTATATGAATTATTTATTGACTTAAGTCAATCTCACAGCATACCCGGTGATATCAAAAATATTATAGATATCTTATATCGACTTAGGTCAATCTCATAACATACCCGGTGATACCAATCAGATTGTCATGATGCCCCTCACTTTCTTTCTACGTTTTTGTTTCCCCCTTAGACACACTTGTTTCTCCCTGGCTCACGATTAAATTGTTATCCGTAGCTCAACTCTGAAAGTAATACATCCATCATATTACCTTTTATCCCTATTTAAAATTTTAAAAAACATGCGTGTTATATATGGAGGGGTCAAAACACATACATGACGAATATAAACATGCCTGTCAAATTATATATATTTCTAATACTAACAAAAATCAATTAAAAGGGTAATTTTAGAAGTACCCCCTTGTTTAGTGAAATATGTCATCTATTATGAGACAAAATCTAAAAATAAATAGGTCACCTAATAGTGAGACGGAAGAAGTATATAGTAATAATAATAATAATAATAATAATAATAATAATTAAAGGGGGTGAAGAGAGAGAACGTCTGGGCGATTTTTTTGGGCGACAGAAAGACTAAATTTCTTCCGGGCAAAATCTCTGGAATCTTTTCACAATTCTTTATCTCCTCTTCCTCTTCCAATCCCCTTTTTATGATCTTTCGAATGATGCCAGTTTCACCTACAGTACTTCACAATCTCGAGACTGTCACAACGGTTATTTGCGGTTACCACTATGCCCAGACCTCGACGTACCTGTGTTTCTTCTTCAAACCCTACTGCATATCCTATCCCGCCTGAACCTGCTTGCAATAGCCCTATAACACAATCTTCGCCTTGCCAGGGTGAATTGCCCTTTTCGTAACTTTGATGATTGTAACAATGGCGTCAATGGCAGAGGGTATGTACGTAGTTCTTTCAAAAGGCATCTTCAAGATCGACACTTTTCTTCTGAAGTTGCCAAACAAAACTGTAGGGAAAGATTGAGAAATGACAGGAATATTTACACTTCTTGGGAACAGGTATTACAGCAACTGCATTGTTGGCTCTGCAGCCATTGTATGGTTCTGCATGAATGGAAGAAATCATGCAAGCACAACAACATCGTTATTCCAGGCCCACTAAATGGAAGGAATGTCAATTTTCTAATATTTGACATCGCCAAACCACCAACAGTTGTTACTGAATCACCATCCTCCGGCATCGATAATACTTCAATATCGATCTCCTTAGATTTGCTCAATGAAGTTTTTCAACGGCAATTCACCACCATCGTAAGTATTCCTCCTCCATGCAGGTTGAATTTCTCAATAACACTAAAATCCTGTTTAGATGTTGTTGTTCTCAACCCAAGGGATCTGTCTTCTTGGATAAAGTTATTACTCCTCCCTACCTGCACTCTTAACCTGTACAGGTCTAAGAGCTCCTCAAAAGAATGATCTGGCAACAAGAAAAAGTTGCAAGTCGCTTCCATTAATCAGGCCTTGCTGGAATGGAAGGAACCCAATGGATTCCTTACCATGATTAACAAACTCTTCGAACATCCTCAACGCACACGGAAGAGTAAACCGAAAAAGAAGAAATCGCAGGAATGTGCAAACCTGGAAGCTTGCAAGAAGAAAATATCTTATGGACATTACACTGCTGCCGTCAGAGTGCTATCTTCTAATGGTGTCGCCCCCAGTAATGAGTCCACCATGTCTAAACTGCTACAAAAACACCCCTCAGCCCCTCCACACTCCATCCCGGTTGAGCCCATTCAATGTGCCGTTATTAGTGTAGACACAACAGCAGTTCTTAAGGCTATAAAGAGCTTCTCTAAAGGTACGTCCAGTGGGAGAGACGGCTTGAGAGCTCAACATCTTCTCGACGCAATGAGTGGTGCTGCCAACGCTGTCGCAGATGAACTACTTTCCTCTTTAACCAAAGTAGTTAACCTTTGGCTGGCTGGACAATGCCCCTCAGCACTTTGTGAATATATTGCGAGTGCTCCACTAACTCCACTACACAAACCGGGTGGTTGGTTGTGTCCCATCGCAGTGGGCACTATTTGGAGACAATTAGTGTCCAAGCTTGCTGCTACTTGCATTGGGAAGGAAATGACGTTATACCTTGGTGATTTTCAATTTGGCGTAGGTGTGCCTTGCGGCGGTGAAAGTATACTTCACTCCGTTAACAGACTCATGGAATTGAAAGGGGACAGGAGTGATATGTCTATGCTACTAATTGATTTATCCAACGCGTTCAACATGGTCGACAGAACTACATTAATTCGAGAAGTCAGAATACAATGCCCAGAAATTTCGTACTGGGTCGAATTCTGCTATGCACGTCCCGCCAGGCTGTATTTGATTGAGGCTATCCTCTCCTCCGCTCAGGGGGTGCAATAAGGTGACCCCCTTGGTCCCTTATTCTTTGCACTCACTTTACATCCCATCGTCAAGAAGATTGCTTCTCAATGCATCCTCGACCTGCAAGCCTGGTACTTAAATAACGACACGTTAATTGGCGACACTATGGAAGTTTCTAAAGCGCTGCGCATCATCCAAAGTGAAGGAATCTCTAGAGGCCTCCATCTAAACATTAACAAATCTGAATTGTTCTGGCCAACGGCAGATCCGAAAAGCCTTGATGCTGACATTTTCCCTCACAACATTGGTCGACCTTCGCAAGGGGTCAAATTATTAGGAGGTCCGGTAAGCCTTAACCTTCAGTTTTGTAAAGACATGGTTATGCAAAGGGTGGACAAAACACTTCAAATAATGGCAGAAGTCAAGAAACTTAACGATCCCCAATGCGAATTATTACTGCTACGTAATTGCTCTGGCGTCTCTAAACTGTATTTCATCATGCATACAACAAATCCGTTAGCCTTGGAGCAAGCAAAATTACACTATGATGAACACCTGTTCCAGTACCTGCGACATTTAGTGACAGCAGACGGCGCTGGCTTTGGTCCTCTACAATTTCGCCTTGCTACTCTACCAATCAGGGACGGCGGCCTGGGAATATACACAATGTCCGATACTTCTTATTATTGTTACTTAGCTTCCCAGTTTCAAACTCAGCAAGTTCAGCGCATCATCTTACATGCCAACACGTCAGAAGGACCAAGCCCCATGTGCCAGCAGGCCATACAACAATTCTCTCAAGTTTGTGGCGTTTCATCTTCTTCACTTAGCTTTGACAGCACTGCCCCTCTTCCCATGCATTCAATGCATTCACTGGCAGTAATGTACTTCGACGAGGTAAAGAAGCAACTACCTACCAAGTTCAGCCTGTCTGCACGTGATAGTGTTTTGTGGCAAAGCAACCGATTGAAACATGCCCAAGATTATTTGCTCGCCATTCCAATCAGTGGGCTAAACCAAACACTAGGGCCAAGACAGTTTCGATGTGTTCTGAGTTATCGCCTGGGTATTCCTCTCTTCCCTGAAGGAAGTCGTTGTACTATCTGCAATAGAGATATGGACATAATAATAATAATAATAACAACAATAATATTATTCTTGGGAACAGGTATTACAGCAACTGCATTGTTGGCTCTGCAGCCATTGTATGGTTCTGCATGCATGGAAGAAATCATGCAAGCACAACAACATCATTATTGCCCACTTAATGGAAGGCATGTAAATTTTCTAATATCTGACATCGCCAAACCACCAACAGTTGTTACTGAATCACCATCATACGGCATCGATAATACTTCCATATCGATCTCCTTAGATTTGATCAATGAAGTTTTTCAGCGGCAATTCACCACCATCGTAAGTATTCCTCCTCCCTGCAGGTTGGATTTCTCAAGAACACTAAAATCCTATTTAGATGTTGTTGTTCTCAACCCAAGGGAACTGTCTTCTTGGATAAAATTATTACTCCTCCCTACCTGCACTCTTAACCTGTACAGGCCTAAGAGCTCCTCAGAAGAACGATCTGGCAACAAGAAAAAGTTGCAAGTCGCTTCCATTAATCAGGCCTTGCTGGAATGGAAGGAACCCAATGGCTGCCTTACCATGATTAGCAAACTCTTCAAACATCCTCAACGCACACGGAAGAGTAAACCGAAAAATAAGAAATCGCAGGAATGTGCAAACCTGGAAGCTTGCAAGAAGAAAATGTCTTATGGACATTACACTGCTGCCGTCAGAGTGCTATCTTCTAATGGTGTCGCCCCCAGTAATGAGTCCACCATGTCTGAACTGCTACAAAAACACCTGTCAGCCCCTCCACCCTCCATCCCGGTTGAGCCCATTCAATGTGCCGTTATTAGTGTAGACACAACAGCAGTTCTTAAGGCTATAAAGAACTTCCCTAAAGGTACGTCCAGTGGGAGAGACGGCTTGAGAGCTCAACATCTTCTCGACGCAATGAGTGGTGCTGCCAACGTTTTCGCAGATGAACTACTTTCCTCTTTAACCAAAGTAGTTAACCTTTGGCTGGCAGGACAATGCCTCTCAGCACTTGGTGAAAATATTGCGAGTGCTCCACTCACTCCACTGCAGAAAACGGGTGTTGGGTTGTGTCCCATCGCAGTGGGCACTATTTGGTGACGATTAGTGTCCAAGCTTGCTGCTACTTGCATTGGGAAGTAAATGACGTTATACCTTGGTGATTTTCAATTTGGCGTAGGTGTGCCTTGCGGCGGTGAAAGTATACTTCACTCCGTTAACAGACTCATGGAATTGAAAGGGGACAGGAGTGATATGTCTATGCTACTAATTGATTTATCCAACGCGTTCAACATGGTCGACAGAACTACATTAATTCGAGAAGTCAGAATACAATGCCCAGAAATTTCGTACTGGGTCAAATTCTGCTATGCACGTCCCGCCAGGCTGTATTACAATGTGGCTATCCTCTCCTCCGCTCAGGGGGTGCAACAAGGTGACCCCCTTGGTCCCTTATTCTTTGCACTCACTTTACATCCCATCGTCAAGAAGATTGCTTCTCAATGCAGCCTCGACCTGCAAGCCTGGTACTTAGATGACGGCACGTTAATTTGCGACACTATGGAAGTTTCTAAAGAGCTGTGCATCATCCAGAGTGAAGGAATCTCTAGAGGACTCCATCTAAACATTAACAAATCTGAATTGTTTTGGCCAACGGCAGATCCGAAAAGCCTTGATGCTGACATTTTCCCTCACAACATTGGTCGACCTTCATAAGGGGTCAAATTATTAGGAGGTTCGGTAAGCCTTAACCTTCAGTTTTGTAAAGACATGGTTATGCAAAGGGTGGACAAAACACTTCAACTAATGGCAGCAGTCAAGAAACTTAACGATCCCCAATGCGAATTATTACTGCTACGTAATTGCTCTGGCGTCTCTAAACTGTATTTCACCATGCGTACAACAAATCCGTTAGCCTTGGAGCAAGCAAAATTACACTATGATGAACACCTATTCCAGTACCTGCGATATTTAGTGACAGCAGACGGCGCTGGCTTTGGTCCTCTACAATATCGCCTTGCCACTCTACCAATCAGGGACGGCGGCCTGGGAATATACACAATGTCCGATACTTCTTACTATTGTTACTTAGCTTCCCAGTTTCAAACTCAGCAAGTTCAGCGCATCATCTTACATGCCAACACGTCAGAAGGACCAAGCCCCATGTGCCAGCAGGCCATACAACAATTCACTCAAGTTTGTGGCGTTTCATCTTCTTCACTTAGCTTTGACAGCACTGCCCCTCTTCCCATGCATTCAATGCATTCACTGGCAGTAATGTACTTCGACGAGGTAAAGAAGCAGCTACCCACCAAGTTCAGCCTGTCTGCACGTGATAGTGTTTTGTGGCAAAGCAACCGATTGAAACATGCCCAAGATTATTTGCTCGCCATTCCAATCAGTGGGCTAAACCAAACACTAGGGCCAAGACAGTTTCGATGTGTTCTGAGTTATCGCCTGGGTATTCCCCTCTTCCCTGAAGGAAGTCGTTGTACTAGCTGCAATAGAGATATGGACATATATGGCGACCATGCATTACACTGCGCCAGTGAAGTCGGACTCAAATTTAGGCATGATCTTGCTCGAGATGTCTTTGTGGACATATGCTTTCGTGCTGGGGTCTCCGCAAGAAAAGAAGTATCACTTGGCTTTAGTGCTAATGGGAACCATACCTTGCTTCCGGCTGACTTGTTGGTGTACAATTGGGAAAATGTGGAGGATACATGCTTAGATGTCACAGTGGTATCTCCATTTACAAGTGATATACGGTCCATCGTCCCAGGTCAGGCCATTACTAAAGTTGTTCTTCGCAAATGCAACAAATACTTGGCTACTTGTGAATCTCATGGATACTGTTTTGGCGTTCTCGCTTTCACCACCTTAGGAGAATTAGGCGCAGATACAGTGGATTTCTTGAAGCGGCTCAAGAACTGCCTTGCAAACAATGACGCAGATTGTGACACAAGCAGATTTTTATTTCATAAAGTAGGTATGGCAATCCAAAAAAAGTGTTGGTGCCCAGCTAGTGGCTCGGCTACCAACTAACTCGTTGTAAAAACACTTATGTTTATTTTATTTTATAATAATAATAATAATAATAAATAATAATAATAATAAGGTGTTGGTGCCCAGCTAGTGGCTCGGCTACCAACTAACTCGTTGTAAAAACACTTTTGTTTATTTTTTAATGAAAAAAGCTTATTATAATAATGATAATAATGATAATAATAATAAGTCCCTTTCAATTACACTCCCATTCGATCCCACCCACTCCCTTCACTCAGCCGCCATCACTCGCAAACGTACCAAGTATTTAGATAAATGTACAACCCATGGGTACGAGTTTGGGATCTTAGTCGCTTCAACTCTGGGTGAATTAGGAGAAGATGTAATTGTTTTTTTTTTAATACTGAAGAACTGCCTAGCTAGCCACGATATCAATAACAAAGTGGGTGGTTCTCTTTTTCATAGGCTTGGTATTATTATTCAAAAAGGCGTAGGGGCTCAGTTTGTGGCTCGACTCCCAGCCGTTCCTGTGTAATACATTTTCTCTTTAATAAAAGCCCCTGGTGGCACTTGTTATAATAATAATAATAATAATAATAATAATAATAATATAAAAAATGGGTAGCTAGCTCAATTGGTCATCCCCGTTCCTCAAAGGTTGATGCGCTTCAGGAGGTCCCAGGTTCGAGTCCCAGATGGCGCAATATTACAGTATTTGACATGGAAGGTAGAGTTAGCTTGCCCCCCTTGCGACATAATCAGCCCCCATATCCGCTTCGGCTCCCGTGGCTGGTTCATCATGAGGCTCGCTAGTAGGCTAGCACAACAACCTGTTCAATTAATGTAGCAGTACGCCGTTGGAGCTTAGCTTGTTAGGCTTCCAACTAGTTTCATGTAATATTCGTTATCCAATAATATAATAAATGTTGTAGGGCTTGTAGCTCATGGATGTGCGGCCCAATATAGTATCTAGGTTTTTTTTTTGTTTTTTTTAAATAAAAAAAAAACGGGTAGGTAGCTCGGCTGGTCATCCCCGTTCCTCAAAGTTGATGAGCTCCAGGAGGTCCCATGTTCGAGTCCCCGATGGCGCAATATTGCAGAATTTGACATGGAATGTAGAGTTAGCTTTCCCCCTTACGACAAAGCTTGTGCGCATAAAGAAAACTGCCCCCATAAGCATGTACAAGTGGGAAAAAACATATGCACAAGTTTCTTGCATACTATCAAAATATCTACATAAGCGTATGTGTATGAAGGGATTTGCTATGTGTACAAGATGTGTTTCAATTTTTAAATGATATCTATTAACAATAACATATAATTTTCATTTTAAAATTTTTGTAAATAAAAAAATTAATTTTATATATGATCCTGCTATCAACCCAGTCGGACCCACATCTGCTTTGATAAAACTGTGACTATCATTATTTTGGTAACACAATCAAATGAATTAAGTAATGAAGCAATATGTAAATCATAGAGATTAAAATCAAGAGCAAAATTAAGTGCAGTAAAATGAAATAGAAAACACAAGATATTTAACGTGGTTCGACAAAACCTACATCCACAGGAGGGTAAAGGGATAATTTGTTATCTATTTGGTTCTTTACATTTGGTAAGAAGAACTCATGAGTTGTTCTTTACATTTGGTAAGAAGAACTCATGAGTTCATGAAGTTCAGATAGAGAAAGAAAGAAGAGAAAGGAAAGATGTTTTGAAAGAAGTCTTGTAAAGTGTCGGTGGGAACAAGAGAAAAGAAAAGTCCCCTCTCAACCCTTATCGCTTTCACTTATAAAGGAAAGTCCAGGCCTATAATATTACTCTTCTGCCCTTATCTTCACAATGAAATATTCTTAGATTTGATATTGTGCACCGCGTTGCTTTGTAGTGTGTTGCTCCAGCTATCATTGCATGCCACGTGTACGGTGCAGAATATAGTGTCTACAAAAACTTTGCTCACTCCTTCCCTTCTCTGCTTTGTACTTTGAATTGCAAGTACCTAGACCTTCAATGGAACCGACTACCCATTTTTGTACGCACCAAAGAGTGCTACTCGTTTTGTACAGGGAAGTCCAAGAACTCCTAACCAATTCCCATGCTTGCACCTCAAATTTAGTTCCACTTGTTCCGGCAAGGATAGGCTGGTCATCTTCATAATCTCTAGAATATTTGTTCAAATATTTCCGGTAATGGTCATTCTCATAGTGTCCGAAAATGGCAGTAGTGTCAGAAGAATCTTTTCCTTGGTAGATTTTTAATTTGTAATATTAATATCCCCATCACTTTAATTTGTAATATTAGTAGCTCACAAGAACCATGATCAAAATTCAAAACAGGGCGGTGCAGTCATGCATATATACCTTGGATACCGGTGGTATGTGTATACAGTTTTGTCTTGCCTATTGGTGCACAAATCTCAAAATGAATGATTAAACTAATGCATAAGACCAAATTAGCTAGTTATATTAATGGTTACCTCGAAAAAAATATGAAAAGATTTACGGGAACCCCTACGTTACCTAGTTTGATTGGGGGCCATGGATTTTAATCGGGGCCTTACACTAGAGGACAAAAAGGGTCACCCAACCCTAATTTGGGTCACCTCTTATCAATTTTTTTCTCTCCAAATGACTAAAATGTCCCTGCATGATTAGTATTAAGAATTAATTAAGTTAATTAGTGTGGTAAGTGTGTTTAGATTAAAATCTGATTTTGGGATAAAATTTGGGGAGATTTTATTTTAGAGTTTTTGTGTGTTGAGTAGAAGAAGAGGAGTTTTGAGAGGAAAAACTAGGGTTTTTAGAAATGAGTGATTCAAGTGGAAGGAATGAGTTTGGTGAAGGTTCAAATAACAACCATGATTGTGTTGATGGTAAGATTGTCTCAACTAATCCTATGGATTGGATGTTTGATGAAGAGATGTTAATAGAGGAAGCCATGAATAATGGTTCAAATGAAGAACCTATTGCTCAAAATGAAGGAACCAATCCTCGAAATGAAGAACCCGGATCTCAAAACAATCAAGTAAACTTCCTATACTCTTCAAATTCTCTCAATGGTGCTCCAAGTGGTTGATTCATGGTCACTATGGAACTACTCAGACTGAGGGTCGTTATAGTCGGGTGTTGTATACACTAACGACCTTAAAGTGTCGTCTGTCTGTTGACACTCATGGAGACGACTCTAACCTGCAACTTTTGCAGGTGATGAAAAATCGTCAAGGTGGTGTGTTAAACAATGACGACTCTTTTTGCTAGTTCACCTAGAGTCGTTAGATGATTCTTTTAATACCCGGACGACTCTCGAATCCAAACACTCTGTAAAAAAACTCAAGTTTTTGGGGTTTTGAGTCGTCATAGGGATATTCATATATAATGACGACCCTAACCAACCATTAATAATCTTAGTTAGAGTCGTCATTTTCGATATTTATATACCCTAACGACCCTTACTGTTAATTTTTAAGATTTTTGATTTCATAGAGTCATTTCATTGAATCGTAAAAGGCATACATCTTGCATAGCGTTGCATTGAAGGAAATGAAATACAATAGATAATAACGGTGCACTTATACACCTAACCATAGATGTTGTAGTTAAAGGTAGTGCCTTCCAAGATGAGGTAGCAATCGTCGAACTCAAACTTTTTTCCACGAAGCACCTCGTATCGGGCATACGCCTTCCCCAACTGAAAACGCAAAACAAAAAATTAGTTAGTATTGTTCAAAGCTTTTGATAAGTTTTACCTATTGTTTAAATACTTACTCTTATAGCACCCAACATATTAGGTAAGGCTTCCCTTACGGCCTTCATTTCTCTTTTGAAAGCTTCACATTCGAAGAATATCTCCTCGAACCGTTCCTTGACGAGTTTCAAAGACCTTGAGTTACAATTTTCGTCTAACGCCACAAAAACGATGAATACACGGTTCCACCAAGAATCCGATGTTTGATCAATGTGTTTTCCTAGATCTTCAAAGTGGTTTTTGACTGTCAACCAAGCTCTCGCAATGGCGCAATTCTCTTCGGAAGTGTAGGGAGTAGTCATGGTGTTTCCTCTTCTTTTTCCTCTTGGATGATAAATAAACGAGAAGGGGAAGAGAAGGTTGAGAATTATGGTTTGGATGAGGAAGATGTGAGATATGGGTCTCTATTTATAGAATTTAACGACCCAACTGCCAAGTTTTTGAATTTTTTTTCCGTTTGTCGCCTCAACCATATTTGGTGAATTCAAATTTCACATTAACTGCTAAGTGGGTCGTTAACTGTCAAATTAACAAGATGACGACGCTTGCAGATCTCTAGGGTCGTCATTTGTTATGGTAAATGGATGACGACTCTAATATCAGAAAGTGTCCGTGTTAAATAACTTTTAGAGTCGTTAATATGTATTTCTCCAAAAGTGACGACTCATACCAACAATTTCAAACAATCTATAGAGTCGTCACTCGTATATTTACAAACCCTGACGACCCAATTTGGGAATTAAATTTTCTGAATAAATATTTGAACTCATGCATTTTATTGAATCCGAAAGAAACATACATGTACTATGAAATAAAATAGAAGGAAAACACATAAAAGAGTTCACTAAATTGCGTCTGAACACCTAAACGAGTTTAATCATATGCGTCGAATTGCCATTCACTTTCCCTCAAGAGACGATAGCAGTCCTCGTGCAAAAACTCATGGCCGTACTTTAATTCGTATTGGCTGCGACCCAAAGAGTACTGGAAAAACTATTTTTTTTTTATAAGTTAGTGTTGTTGAATAAAAATAACCAAAGAAATAATTTTTCATGAACGGCCAATTGATTCACAAACTTATTCTATCCATTCGAGGTTCGTTTGGTAGAGCGTCAGCCCGATCTTTTAATTCGTCTCTCAGCAATACGCATTCATTGTATAAATAATCATACCTTTCCCTTATTGTTATGTATTTAGGTGTGCCGTAATTAATTAGTATTAGTTTAGAGTTTTAGTTTAGTTTGAATTGTTGTGTGGTAAGTCAGGGACTTCACGTTCCTTAGTTGTAGGTGTTTAATGTGTTTAAGATTGTGTACGGTTATCTTTAGATAACCATCATGTTAGTCAGTTTCATATGCAGTTATTTCTTAGTTTTAGGAAGTTATGTAACTCTCTTTGTGTATAAATTCACAATCAATGAATGAAGAAATCAGAGAATGTTTATGTAAAAAGATTGTTAGTCTTTTCTAACAAAGGCATTAGTGTCCCTTTGACGATACTAGAGGTCCGGCGTCCCTCTAACGATACGGCAATCCTTTTCATATCAATCCATTAACAAAATAGGTAGAAAGAAGGATCAAACCCCAGTTGTTTCAACTTCTTCTTCTTCCCATAAGCCTTCTACAAGATCTGTTACGCAAGAACGTAACAACTGGTATCTAGAGCCATCATCTGGATTTGGCTCATAAAAATCATCACCTTGAGTTTGAGTTTGAGTTTGTGCTTGAGTTTGAGCTTGAGTTTGTGTAAAATCATTCTCATAATCTTAGAAATTAGCCATTTTCGGATCATTGTTGTAATTGATGTGTATTTTCCTAGGTTTTTTAGATGAAGATTGACCCTCCTCATCCATTGAATCAAAATACAAGTTTTTTTCTCACTTTCCCCTTCTCCTTCTCCAAAAAAAACTAACTTTTTTTTCTTCCTCAAAATTTTTCATCGACACAAATTTATAACTAAATTATCTTTACCACTAATCATTAATCACTAATCAGGATTTTTATAACTAATCATTAGTATTAGCACTAATCCTAAAAGGGCGGATTTGCCATTACTAAAAATATTTGTTTAAGAGGTTATTGATTTTGATATTTACAACCAGTTTTTGTCTTTATTTAGTTAGACCTAAAAGTTTTACGTATGCCCTAAAACAGGGTTCTATAATGATGCAATTGATGGTGAATTTACTGCTCTTAAAATGCTAGGCTCGTCATGTGTAATACTTGGATTTTAGGTTCAGGCCCAAAAAAAAAATATAACAAATTTCAGGCCCAACGGGTAAAAAAGTTACATACAGTATATTGATTTTAGGTGACATATCAATGTGGCGCAGCAAAAGCCCGGGATCGAACATTACCTACAATTGTTGTGCCAACTCACAAAATTATCTCTCATCTCTCGTTAGGAGAGTTTTTTTCTTGAAAATTGATCTTGGATTTCCTAACCCAAGCAACATTTGTGAAAAGACTCACCAATTTTCATTTGTTTTTTCAATTCTCATGGGATTTCTTGTCAAATAAATTACCCCTCCCAAAGTTCCACAAATCTGAAGATCTTTAAGAAAATCAAAATGAAAATGCCGTCCTTTCTCAAATTATGCTGCATTTTTTAAGTCCCAATTGATCTAAATTTCAGATCTCAACAAAACTCTATAAATAGTACAACCCCATTGAATATCATATTTACCCCAATTCATTTCATGTGTTCTCCTGAATCCCTTCAATGTTTGTTCATTCTTTTGGGAAGCTTTTCGGGTTAATACTTGCCGGAGAAACCATGCATGCATGAGATAAGTCATCTGCTTGTCCGCTAATTTTCTATTTTTTGCATTACAAAATTTCAAATGATTCCGGCGGAGCCGAATAATCAATTCGTTTACGCTTGTGTTTCGAAAGGAACGATGATCTTAGCCGAACTCAACATGGCCGGTGATACCGATATCGAAAAACTAGCTTCGCAATATCTTGAAAAAACTCCAAAACTTCATCAAAAATTCTCCCAGACAACTTCAACCAGAACGTATAGTTTCTTAATAGACGGTCTCTTCACATATTTTGCAATCTTTAAGAAAGACACTATTCCTAATGTGGATGGCAGCGAACGGGAATTGTCTCGCGGTCTTGACTTTCTTGCGCTTGTTAGAGACGCGTTCGTTGCAAACTTCAGCAACAATGAACAACCGCTGATTAACATAGCTCCCGGTTGCTATAATGAAGAATTCGTTCCGATACTTCGAGAGCTATCAGTATCTTTTAATGATGAATTATCGGTAGTATCTTCACCGGATGCTTTGTCAAATGCTAGTCGAAACGAAAGCTTTGACTCGAGATCGTCTACAGGAAGTAAAATTTGTTCGACACCGTTGCTAGGAAGATCGGAGAATAAGATTAATATAGGTATAAAGAACAAGAAGAAGAATAAGAAAAGTACTGATCATAAAGAAGAGGAATTCGTCCACGGCGTATTACAAGGAGTGAATGCATCGAATCGAAGCACGTCGAGCAGAGAATGTAGCGACATGGATGAAGTAAGATTGCAGCAAGAAGCTCGGAAGAGATGGAGAGAAAATGTTAGAATAGTTTTGTTGGTAGATTTGGTTGTTTGTTGTATTTTGTTCTTGGCATGGTTATTCATTTGCGATGGATTCAAATGTGTAGCTACCTGAGAACATTTATTTTTCTTCGATCGAGTTCTCGAAAAATATCAATGCACAATCACTTCATTGCCCGTTGCCACCGACCTTTTCCAAGTTACTGTCCATAGCCCTCCTCTTTGTATCCCAATATTTATGTTGTGATTCAAAATCACAGATCATGACCACAGATCTATTATGTAATTTAAGTCAGCTGTTATTATATGGTTGCTGATGGGTACCAATTTACTGAGGAGGGATGTATTCGGTAAAAACAAAGCTCAGAATGTATTTGTAACCTGAAATTTTCCTTCAGTTTTCAAAATTTTCAGATGATTGGTTTGATGCTTCACCTTTATCTGAAAGAATTGCTGATCAGATTCCCAACTTTTCATACGAAGGCTACATTGACCAAAAGAATGGCCGCCGTCTTGATGATTGTTTGAGGTACTGCTTAGTTGCTGGAAAGAGAGCTCTTAAAAGAACGACCGCCGTCCGAATAGCTTAAACTGGTTTTCAACTTGTTTATGTGCATTACCTGCAGGTATATCTAACTCATTTTGGTTCGGCGGGCACTTTTCAGCTGTCGTCTTTGCTCCTTTCAAGACCTAAACCATAGAAACATTCTTCTTCTCCTCTTCACTCGTTCAGAATGTCAGACAGAATCCCAGCGGTGGTACATGTGTTTTTATTCCCCTAACACAGTGCAATATGTAGTTGCAGGAAATCCTACAACCACACCCAAGTAAGATCTACAAACTCTATTCAAGACATCATTAAAAGAACTCTAAATCATTTTATTAAAAGATTGATCAAATACAAAATATATAAATGGAAACCCTAACTTAGGAAGCAAATAACTTTCTTATCTCGACTCACCAAAAAGGTCTCTCCCTTCTACAATGGCATTTGGCTCCTTTTATAGGAGTTTACATAGTGGAGGACAACTAATAAAGCCCTTATTTTCGGATCTGGCGCACATCAATGTCGCTTGGACTTTATCATTGCCGCACGGATACTTTACTGCCGCGTAGCTCTTCCCACTTTTGTTGTGACTCGGTGACGTCATCTGTCTTGTCATCTTGGATATGTTGTACGCGTTCGTGTTCGCCTGACACTAAAGAGATTATTTCGCATACCTAATGAGTGTGCGGTATTTTGCACCCACACAATATGAGATATTATGTTTCTTCGCAACTAGCTATATGTTGCATCACACATATTCTCGCCTCCTGCAATTTTTTATTTTATACATTATTAATCTCTTTACCAACCTGACGAGGGTGGGTTTTGTATTGAATAAAATTGCTTATGAACTCCATGGAATACAATTTTTGCATAAAGTTGCACGTGAATATTGGACACCCTAATCATCCTTGAACAATAAATTTGTTGGGATGAACGCGGATCATTGGGGTTTGAAACATGCCACACATCCATACATTCTAAGAATCTCATCTCTCATTCCATAACTACTACTAACACCTCGTTTGGTTGGAAGAACTGGTATCCCGGGTTGACTAACCTCACTTGTCCCTAACCGGTCCCAATACCAACGCACACAGTGTGTGCCATTGAAAAATTAAAGAGACACTCAAATGCTTTTACTAGGCCGGTCGCAAAGGATGCATCATAGACATAACACATCTCCCATCTACTAAAAGTCTTGTCTATCTTATTAGTAGGAGTAACAACCAAATTTAATGGAGTTAGGTTCGCAAATCAATCTTTCAAAGTTTCAAGACAATGGCTTCATTGCCATGCATGCCACCAGCCTTTTCCTAATTATGTCCACGGGTTTCCTCATTAATTCGAGTTGTGATCCAGAAAAACACTGTGTCCGGATAATTATATCGTGATTTAAAATCTGCATCATGATTCGGAGTTTAATATTGTGGATGCAAATAATAATGGTACAGATTGTATAATATCGGGTTCGAAATGTAGGATGATAACTTAAATTTTATGTTCTATACCCAACAAAGAAAACAAAAGATATGGCTAGCTAGAAGACAGTAGTGGTAGAATTCGGGTGCCACAACCATTATCGTCACGAATGAAGCATGAAATATTCAAGCTATTATTACATTACATGTTGTTTTTGCCAGATTTTGGCATCAATGTGCACAATTCTTTTCCCGAGATCAATGTATTCAGAATGGGATTTATAATGTTATCGCGTAAGTGATAAACATGTATACCACGTGAACTTCCACATTAACGTAACAATACCTATTAACATATAAATTTTGGCTCCTCTCCGGATGTCATTTGAATGATCCCACGGTCAGGACCTGTTGGTCCAATATAAAATGGTACCCTTATGTAAATAATGGAAAAAACATCATCATCAAAAATAAAGAAAATCCGAATACGATTAACGGCTGAGATATATCATTACCCTATTTGCCGAAGTAGTACATAATTATCCCATCAAAGGGGTAGTTAAAGTTGTTAAACAAAATGAAATTTGTGTGTGTTGTACAAATGGTATCATTGTGATGTACATAATAAAAACCATAATTTCATGAAAATTGTAAACATCGTCGAATGGAGGTGATAACAAGTTAGGTGACGGACTTGCCAATGAATATCAAACCTAAATCATCATCTCTTCATTAGAAAATTTCTCTTTTAATACTCTCCATTTCTTGATCGCCCCATAATTCTGTTTTTCCACAATTGTGATAATATCGATTGTGCCGATTCTTGATTCAGTTCGTGACAATGGCAGCCATTACTGGTAGTGCTTGTTCTACTGGTACTCTTCTTTTCGGAAACAAAAATTTTCTTAAAAATGAATTAGGATCATCTGGGGTTCATTCTAATGGTCTTATTAGACCTTTTGAATCCAAGCAGATTGGTTCTGTGCGGGCGAAATCAGGTACGTTTTTTGTGTGTTTTCAGATGCACATTGTGATTTTTATGTTGCACATTAAGTGTTCGAGTCGATGCCCAGGCCGGGATTTAGGCTTGTTTGGATTGTGCGGTAGTTTTTAATGTATGCATCTTTGAATTGAATATGATTTTGTGCATTTCCTGTATGTGTTCAGTTTTGAAGAGTAGGCAAGTCAGAGCTATGGCTTCGCGAATCCCATCAGCTCCGAAACGAGAGAGTGATCCGAAGAAAAGAATTGTTATAACAGGAATGGGACTTGTTTCGGTGTTTGGGAATGATGTCGATACCTTCTACAATAGACTACTTGAAGGAGAGAGTGGTATTAGTCTTATAGATAGGTTTGATGCTTCACCTTTTTCTGTAAGATTTGCTGGTCAAATTCGCAACTTTTCATCTGAAGGTTACATTGACGGAAAGAACGACCGCCGTCTGGATGACTGTTGGAGGTACTGCTTAGTTGCTGGAAAAAGAGCTCTTGAAGATGCCAACCTTGGAACTGAAATTCTTGAATCCGTAAGTCTTGTTGCAACATCTGTAACGTAGTTTGTGTTTGCATATACGGTTTGGCTTACTGCAATGCACATGGATTTTGCGTATGCAACAGATGGATCGGTCGAAAATTGGAGTTCTAGTAGGGACAGGAATGGGAGGATTAACTGCATTCAGCAGTGGAGTTGAATCTCTTCTCCAGAAAGGATACAAGAAGATCACTCCGTTCTTCATTCCGTACTCCATTACGAACATGGGATCAGCATTACTTGCCATTGATACAGGTCTAATGGGTCCAAACTACTCCATTTCCACTGCGTGCGCCACTGCAAATTACTGCTTTTATGCTGCGGCAAATCATATTAGAAGAGGTGAAGCTGATATCATGGTAGTTGGTGGGACTGAGGCTGCTATCATCCCAATTGGTGTTGGTGGTTTCATTGCTTGCAGAGCTTTGTCTCAGAGGAATGGTGAACCCAAAAAAGCTTCAAGGCCGTGGGATAGAGATCGTGATGGGTTTGTTATGGGTGAAGGTTCTGGTGTGCTGGTAATTACCCCAATTTTACCCCTTGAGCCTATGATGTGAAAGGCGAGCACTAGGCGCACAAGTAGTGCAGGGGGCGCCTCACAGAACATAGCTCTGAGCTGTGTCGTGCAGTTTCTGTATATTGCATTTGGTTCCCTGTAGGCAGTGAATGCTGTTATAATTGAATTGGTTGGGCTGTTGTTTTTTCTTTCTGTTGAGTAGGTTATGGAGAGCCTAGAGAGTGCAATGAAACGAGGAGCTAACATAATAGCAGAGTATTTGGGAGGCGCGGTTACCTGTGATGCTCATCATATGACAGATCCTCGTTCAGACGGTCTTGGAGTTTCTTCATGCATAAACAAGAGCTTGGAGGATGCTGGAGTTTCTCCAGAAGAGGTGGGAATAAATGATGCCTGCTATATTCACATTCTAGTCTTAGTACTGTTTCCTGCGTTTCTTTGGCAACTGATCAAATTTCTAATGAATATCTGACATTTTTAGGTGAATTATATCAATGCTCATGCAACATCAACACTTGCGGGTGACTTAGCAGAGGTTAATGCCATCAAGAAGGTCTTTAAGAACACATCCGAGATCAAGATGAACGGAACTAAGGCAAGATTGCTCATTCTCTGACACACTGTTTCTACTTTCTGACAATGATAAGCTCTAGCCATTCTTTTGTCAGTCCAGCAACATTTTAGCATGCTAAAAGAACAACGATTATGGATTTGAGGTTTTTGCATGTCTTTCTGGTTTCAGTCGATGATTGGACATGGGCTCGGTGCAGCTGGTGGATTAGAAGCCATAGCTACAATCAAAGCTATCACAACTGGATGGTTGCATCCAACCATTAACCAAGATGTATAACTCCATTAAGACTAACTTTCTTTAACTCTTATTTTTAATTTGATTTTGCTTTTCTGACTGCATTTCACCATATGCACTGTTTTGATTTTGATGCAGAATTTGGAGTCTGACGTTACAATTGACACCGTTCCAAATGTGAAGAAGCAGCATGAAGTTCACGTTGGTATGTATTCACTTCTAAATACATTAAGATTTGCCACAGAGGCATCAAAATGCCTATTACATGATAGCTTTCCTTTGCTCATTTCCTGTTCGAATAGCTTACACTTGTTATCAACTTATTTGAGTGCATTACCTGCAGGTATATCCAACTCATTTGGGTTCGGCGGCCACAATTCAGTTGTCGTCTTTGCTCCTTTCAAGCCCTAAACTAAAGAAACATTCTTCTTCTTTTCCTCTTCACTCCTTCAGAATGTCAGATAGAATCCCAGCGGTGTAGATGTGTTTTTAATCCCCTAATGCAGCCAATATGGGATATTTTGTTTCTTTGCAACTAGCTATGCTGCATCACACATATTGTCACAGCAGGCACTCTTGGTCCTCCTGCAATTTTTCTTTTATGTTTTCTAGCATTAATCTCTTTACCCACCTGCTGAGGTTAGCTTAAGTCTTGTATTGAACTTTCTTTGAATAAAAATTTTATGAACTGTAATTGAATCATAAAACACTGTTTTCCTACTAGTTCCTATTCAAATTCTATAAAGCTCCCATGTTGAGAACAAGCCATGGAATACATTTTGTCCTAAGGATTAATGCAAATTGCTAGGAAAATAGAGGGTTTTGAAACATCCCAGAATTAAATCAAAGGATGAACACAACATGCTACGGAGTGTGCACAAAATCGGCCTCACTGTACCGATAGAAGTTTTACAGAGAGTTTATTGGGCCAAATGGGTGAGTCAGATTACCTGATCAGCCCCACTCACAACCGATCCAACCTCTTTCTCAAAATTGTCCTCCAAAAGAAACATGTAGAAATTAACGTTTAATCCCAAATTAGTTGGGCTTTAGACACTCTAGTCCTGTCCTCTCAAGCCTAGTACTAGAAGGTCCAAATTCACCGAATCCTGAACGAGTTGATTCTTTTATTAACGATTTAGTCCAAAACGCTTCTTTTGTATGACAAAATTACCCATCATGAGGGTTATGATTTGTTGGTCGTTCAATTTCTATTCTTCTTTTTCATTTCATGGAATCAGGGAGCGTGGAGAAAATCGAGAAATCTAATCTCGTCGTGTCAATGGAAGTTCAATCTCCAAACCTAAATATGATAATCAAACAAACACTCCATTCAGCTTCAAAAATCGAAATAGTCATCATCAATTCATCTTCTTGAGGATTAACTCAAAATTTGGAGGAAAAATTGATGAGATTTAGTTTATGCAGATTTCATCATTGAAGGCGATTTAAAAGATAAGTTGAATCTGTTCTTATTATTTGATCTGATCGCCACTATTTGATTTGTTGAATTTGAAACCGATCTCAGAATTTTTGTAACGGTTTCAAAAACCTAATTACTTCGAGTTGGCACCAGATCAATAATAAAATTTATGTATAGATCAGATTTGAAGGAGATGATACAGAACTTCTATGGGTGAAAATTAATTTTCATTTGATCTATTTTTTTTATTGATAGCTAAAGTTATGGAAATCTTCCCATTCAATTGTAGTTGGTTGCACGAAATAATCCACGGAAAAAGAATAATCCATTTTCGTAAAATTCGTTTTCATAAGAATCCATTCAAGAAACTTCCCATAGATTTCTGAATTTTGGATTAATTTTATCATTATCTCTTAACTGCGCAATTTTTGAATTGTACTTTGCAGAAACCTGGAGCGATTGTTATCAATGGCGACATGAGAGTTTCAGTTGTATAATAGCATGACTAGGCAAAAGGAGATCTTTATACGTAAAGAAACAGGATAAGTTGGGATGTCTGTGGGAAGTTTTTTGACTAGAAACCTCATTTAGCTCATCTCCCTCGGGAATATGGTTTGTACAGACTATATGATATGACCTTTGTCATGTTTTATTGATGTTAAATGTGATGTTAGCTTTGATTGATAGTGGAAACATAAGAGACTTATGTACTCCTATTGTCATGTAGGTGAACATGGTATCAAACGAGGGTTACTATGAAGGAAATCTCTTGCCGTTCGCCAACTGTAAGAAATTCCAGTTATATTCTACTGCAGCATCTAATAACACATCTTCTTTAGATTTAACTAAAGCTAGTTATCATTAATAGAGTGGGTACTTGGTTGACTGCCGGATTTGTCTTTGGAACAATTTATGTTGTACAAAGCCATGTCATGATGGTTAGAAAAAAAGTTACGTAAGGTCGTAGTCTGCTTGAAAAACTTTGGCATAGTCTGCACAAAATTTCATTATGTCATTTCTTTTCAACCAAATTGACCTTTGAAATTTAGAGTGGCTCTACATGTTTCGTTCCAGTGATTAGTCTTATTTTATTTGGACTCTTGGTCGAATAGGGGTTGACGAGTATTAGTGGTAAGTGGGTGACTGACTGATTGATGTACTATAATGATTAATGAAGTGAAAATGTAAATTTAGTCTGACAATGGTGCTTAACTTTTAAAGTATGTGGGTGGGGTGGCAAGTTGGTTAGTGAGAAGTGATTTTCTTCTTCAATGTTAGACTTATTATGTTTCTCCACCCTCAATGTTAAAAAAAAAACTAAAATGAGTATTTAAGTGAGTGAAATAAAAATCAGCACCTGACAAGTTCTTTTCTTTATTTTGTTTGAAATTGTCTTGTTTTCGAAAGTCTGTAAAGGGAAATTTCTTCTTTCAAATTTTGTAGCTTTTTCTTTCCCCCTATATGGTTATGTTGATGATCACTAGCTTTAGTTAAATAATTAATGACTTACAGTAGGTGTTATTTTTTGAGATCCCTTTCTAGAGCTTCAAGTAAGTCTTTTTTAGGACTTATAGTAGGTGTTATTTTTTATGAACTTTTTTTTTCCGTGAGTGCAGCATTTGAATTAATTGATTAAGGTATGATTACAGTCAGACTTAAACTTTTAGAGTTAATGGGATTAGAGAATACCCCATGGTGGAAGTTGGTTTAGCTTTTGATTATCGCATCTAGTTACGAATTCTATGACTATTTGTTGACTTGTTTGCAAAAAAGAGTTTTCCGATTTTGCGGACAGCCCAAATTCTGGAAAAGGGGTAATAGTTTTATTGCATAAACGATGTACATCTCCGCTTTATATGTAGTACAAATTGGCCTAATGCAACTCATACACGCATTACCGAACTTCAGACTAGTAATGCATCAGACCACAAAGTTCATGTGTATCTTGTGTCAAACTTTAGGACTAGCGTAAATAGAGTTAGTTGTTCTACATTAGATAAGTTAGATAGCTACTACCACTAGCCATTAAATAAATTTGATTCCTTACTCCTTGGAATGTAACATCTTTTTCCCTAGATCCTTGTAACGCAGCACTAGCAGTAGTATCATTTGACCCAATGAAATGAACATATTAATATGTACATAGTTATACACATGTTAATTGTTACCGTGTACATAGTTGTACACACGTTGATTGTTAATGTGTACAGAGTTGTACACTTGTTGATTGCCGAATGCTGATTATTAATGGTACAAAACTATATTATACCCTGATGCACTTTGACATCAATCTTTCTAGGTTTTATGGATTTTGTAGTTATTTTCTGGATTTTCTAAATGAACAAGTTCTATCTATTTTCTGGATTTTGTAGATGTGTACAGCATTGTCGTGCCTCATTTTTTAGATATTAACATTGTACGATTGCAAGGATTCAGACACTGTTAACGTCTTAGCTGCTCGAATTTGTTAACATATTTGATAAGAAAATTAATAAAAGTGGATGAATCAGTTCTAGATATTTTCTGTATTTTGTAGATGTGTACGTAGTTGTACACCATTGTCATGTCTCACTTATAAGCATTACATTTTTGACATCGATTCCATGTCTTAGGTAGCTTATAGACAAAGCTATGTTTTGCAGGTGATGGAGTTGCAACAAAGAAATGTGGCATTATATTTGATCTATCTTGTAATCTTGCAAGGTTACTTGAATTTCATACTAGCGAAATCCTATCAAGATCTGATATGAATATTTGAAAGATGATAGTATGTATTTTCTCCAATTCGCTAATTTCGTTAGTTGCTGATACTTGATATGCACCTGGGTTCTTGTAATCCAGATAAGAAAGGTAATTTGCTGACACTAGTTTTAGCATTGGTGGTGCATTTAGGACTGAAACCATACGCTGTAACAGTCGAGGTTCTTTTTACCTTTTAAGAATTTGAATTGTGCAACGAACGACATGGAAAATCATTGATATAGGTGAGTTTATCTTCTTAAAAAAAATTTTATCGTAACTAGGGTGTACGAAGTTGTGCACATGTGAGAAAATGACACATAGTTGGTTATGGAGATTCCTGATAGTGTTATTCGCTTACATTATTTTGTGGATACTCAAATGGTTGTTTCCTTGTTGGTGAGAGTAACCTAGGTCACATAGTTATACACATGTTCATTCTTAATTTGTATATACTTATACACATGTTGATTGTTAGTGTGTACATAATTGTACACTTGTTAATTCTTATGTGTACATAGTTGTACACTTGTTGATTTTTAATGTGTACATAGTTGTACACCAGTTATATGATGTGGTCTCCTTATCGAATTTGGTTGCTGGACAATTGTACTCTAAAACAAATTTTGATTGATGGCACTATCGCTGGTTGTGCACTAGATAGCGCTGAAGGGCCACAATAGATGAGAGCATGGGTATGAGCATTAACCTTAGGGTATGAATTGTAATTTAGTCATGAGTAGTAACATAGTTGTACACCTTTTGATCGCTAATGTGTACATAATTGTACACTTACTGATTATGTCCATTTTTTTTGAATTTTGGTGAATGGATGTGCTGATAACCTCCTACCCAAGAATTGATTTGCTAGGAATTTACATGAAAATGAATGGAGGCTTCACCGCATCTTTTGGAGGTAAACTCTGTTGCACTTGTTTGTATTACTAAATTTAGCTGAATAAATAGGATTTGCGACACCAATTACTATTAGTTCATGATTAGAGGAATTAATGTTTGCGATGCATTACATTTGGGTACATATAGGTCTTCAGACTTATTACATGCATTTCAATTTTAATTTTCAATTCCACTTGAATATAATTGTTGACCATATGTTTATAATGTTGTCTGCATTTTAGTGAACTTATTAGTATCGGGTATCATTCTTTATTTTATCTCCAATAGATGGAAGAGGGATGCAATCTGGGAAGTTATTTGATTCATGTTGAATTCATTGTTATGAATTCCCCATTTACAAGATCCACAGTTCTGTGGATTTATTGGTATGCTCGTGCTTCACTTTTGTATCTTGTTTTAAGCCCAATTTATTTGCATAATAATTTAGAACTGAAACCATACGCTGTAAGCCTGTAACAATCGATATTCTTTCTACTTTTTGTAAGAATTTGAATAATCCTTACATGATTTTGTTTCCAAGTGTGATGTTGAAGTTTTTAATCTTGGTGACAATTATTGCATCTAGGGATTGGTAAAGAGAAAGCTGCAGGCATTACTCACGATGTGCGACGAACGACATGGAAAATAATTGATTTAGGTGAGTTTATCTTCTTCTTCTTTTTTATCGTAACTAGGGCCTACGAAGTTGTGTACATGTGACAAAATGGCACAATTGGTTATGGACATTCCTGATAGTGTTCTCGCTCGTATTATTTTGTTGTTGCCTTGTTGGTGAGAGTAACCTAGGTTACATAGTTATACACACGTTGATTTTTAATGTGTATATACTTATACACATGTTAATTGTTAATGTGCATACAGTTGTACACCTGTTGACTGTTCATGTGTATGTAGTGGTACATATGTTTATTATATCATACCCTGATGCACCTTTGATATCAATTGTTTTTCGCTTTATGCATCTAATTTAGGGACTCGCAAGCTCAAAATGGTAGAGCGCCCAAGCCTATCACAAGGTTTGTGGAGGTTGATGGTTCAAATCCATCCGAGTTTTCATGTTATGTTTATACAATATGGGTAGGTGTGTACATACTAGTGCACCTGTGTAAATCCAATGAAATAGATTTGTTTGTAGGCGAATATGGTTGATTTGTTCCATGTTTTGTACGGGGTATACATGTATGTGCACCAGTGTAGTTACCATGAAATATAGATCGGTGTGTGGGTATGAATGGTCGATTTTATATATGAATGTCTTGTAGGGGTGTACAAGTGCATCTGTGCAATTCCCATGAAAAAGTAGGTTTGTGTGTGGTTATGAATGATCAATTTTATGCATGTTTGGAGGAGTGTACATATTGGTATACCCATGTAATTCCCATGAAAAAGGAGGTTAGGGTGTGCTAATGAATAATCGATTTTATGCATGTTTTGCTGGGCTGCACATATTGATGCACCGGTGTATTTTCCACAAAAAAGTAAATTTGTGTGTGATTATGAATAAATTGTTTCTACATGTTTTGCATAGGTGTCATATTGGTGGAGTAGTAAAAATTCCGATGAAAAAGTAGGTATGGATATGAATGACCAACTTCATACATGTTTTGTATATGTGTACAAAGTGGTGCACAAATGACTATAAAATTGGTGCATATATACTTTTTTGGTACACGTCAAATAATGAAGCGAAAAATAATTTTTTTAAAAACTGAAAATTATATAGTCATATGGGAACTCTTTTTGTAGCTATCGGAAAGAGCTTTCCGAAAATATAAAGTTTGTGAATTTTGGACGAACCGTTCAAAAGATAAATCGTTTTTAAATTATTTAAAGTTGCTGACATCATCATGAGTCACTTTGGACTAAACTGTAAATATTTAGACTAAATTATAAATCAGGAAGGTTATTTGTGTATTTTCAATATTTTAAATAACTTTTGGACTAAACTGTACCTAGTTAACTCGGGATGGACTAATCCGTACCTTTTGACGTGTTTTTGGACTAAACCGTTTTTTTCCCAAGAAACATACCTTACAATTAAAGTCGGTTATGTTAGCCTCAACAACAAGCAAGCTGAAATCAAACAGAATATTCTTTCTTCGTAAAGCATTTATGAGACTCAACACCAAAATACTATTTTCCTAAGGGAAATTTTATAAATAAGACAATAGATTTGTCCTGCACACGAAAAATGTAACACCCCGTGTTTTTAGCATGGTGCATGCTAAAAGATGCGCCATGGCCTGGAATGAAGCTTCATCCAAAGCTTTCGTTGCTTGGTAAGAGGTACAGTAGAACTTCGATAAATTAATTACTTCGCTAAAATAATAAAATTCTCTGGTCCCAACTAGATATGTTATATTAAAGTTATATTAATCCTAAATTAATCCTCGATAAATTAATTAAGCTTCCAAGACACGGATTTTTAGATATGTTATATTAAAGTTTGCTTTCCAATTATACCCTAAAAAAATAGGATACTTAAGGAGTTATAGTAATTGGACCAAAAGGAAGGGGCATTTTCGTATTTCAGGTGCACACTACCAAAACAAAATGGGGATTTTAATAAAGTGTCACACTTTCAATTTCATGTTTAAGAAAATGCCACCGTTTTTTTCCAGAATTTATTTAATGCCACACATTTGACCTTTTCCGTCCTGTTTTTTTCTTTAAACAGTTATAATCCGTTAGTGCATACGTGGCAATCATTCATCCTTGTAAAAGACATATAAGCCCACTAACCATATACACCTTTTTGCCGGTCATTTCCTAAATTAGAAACTGCTCTATTTCACCTCTGTATATAACTGATATCTTGGATTATCTTCATGTCAATTGGTCTCGGAACCAGTAGTTTTGGTTAATGCAAACAAGTTGTGGGGGTGAAAAAAACAGGTTATCGAGTTTTCACAAACAGCTGATGTGCAAAAAATTAAGAGATGATCAAGAGGTGCATTCCAGTTATTGCACTCAAAACTCAACACGTTCTGTAACTTTCTTCACCTGGAAATTCGAATTTAAAGATAACCCTTCTATTCTAACAGTACCAAGAGTCTATATATACACTTCCAGGGCCATTCATTCACAAAATCAAACAACAACAAATTCGATCGATTCTATTATTTAAATCTCAATTTCACTGTCAATTTCAAACAAGCTTCTTTTGTTTTCTTGTCAATTTCAAACAAACTTCTTTTGTTTTCTCATCAGTAGAAGAAGATGTAACTGAATCTCATGAGCATCGTCTCAATCTCCACCTACATCCTCTTCATAATCACCACCACCCAGTCTCCATGAGAACCACCAGCACAACCCCAACCCTACCTTGAACTTGTAAATATATAAGAACTTACACCGACGACAAGAACTCAACAACATTTTCTAATCATCTTAAGAAGTGTAGGGGTTGTTAAGAACCCAATACAGTGGGAGGGATTTTTTCATTTCAAGAGTTCGGAGAAGAAGAATAAGTTGGCGCAGAGCTCTGTAAGGATAACAAAGTAATTTCAACCATTTTTTTGACCTAATCTACTGACATATTGACCGGTTCCAACGAGATTGACTAATTTAAGTGGGCCTTAACGGAATTTATAACGGTTGTGGCACTTTATATATTTTGAAAAAAACGGTGGCATGCACTTTATTAAACCGGAAAACCAAAACGTGGCATTTTATTAAAATTCTCAAAAGAAATCCAATCTTTTTGTGTCAATTAATCACTTACCATTTACAAAAAAATGACCATATAAAGGTCCTCCCTCGCTTCGCTCGGACAGCCCAATCAACATCAAGCAACCCAAAAATTCAAACAGAATATCCTTTTCCCCAAGAGCATTTACCGTCAAGTAATTACCAAAAAAAATATTTCTCAAAGGGGTATCACAAATAAACCACCAAATAAAAGGACCTAAAATAAAATATTCCCCTCTATATAATCCCCGATTCAACCCTGATTTTGTTTTCATATATCACTCGTTCCTCATTTTTTCAAATCAGAGATAGACGAAGCCGAAGAAGTTTCTCTCTCCTCAGCTCAGTCCTTCATCTTCTTCAAAGGTAAAACCCTAAAACCCTAATCTCTTCATCATCATCTTAAACCCTAGTTTACAGATTTTGATTTCTTTCTTCATCGTTAAACCCTAGAAATCCATCGTCATGGAGTGGAATGCAGAAACCCTAAAAATCTTATCAGAATGTTTCTTACACACACTATCACCAAATCATGAACCTCGTAGACAAGCTGAATCATACTTATCAGAAGCATCTGATAAACCTAATTTCGGTCTCGCCGTTCTTCGTTTAGTTGCTGAGACGAACATTGATGATCAGATCCGTATTTCTGCTGCTGTTAATTTCAAAAATCATCTTAAATCCAGATGGATTCCAGCAGAAACGAACAAGAATCATCGTGGTGGTAATAATAATCCTGATGCTCCTGTTTTGTCACCAATTGATGATACTGAGAAGGAACAGATTAAACAGTTGATTTTACCATTGATGTTGTCGGCTTCGCCGAGGATACAGAGTCAGTTGAGTGAAGCGTTGGTTGTGATAGGGAAACATGATTTTCCTAAAGCTTGGCCTGCGTTGTTACCTCAGATTGTTTCCAGTTTGAGACAAGGTATGGAGAATAATGATTATGTTACTGTTAATGGGATATTAGGTACTGCGAATTCAATTTTTAAGAAGTTTAGGTATCAGTATAAGACGAATGATTTGTTGCTTGATTTGAAATATTGTCTTGATGGTTTTGCTGCGCCGTTGCTTGAGGTTTTTATGAGGACTGCCAATGTGATTGATAGTATGGTTGGTGGTGGTGCTGTTACGGCTGCCAATCTGAAACCACTTATGGAGAGTCAGAGGCTTTGTTGTAGGATTTTCTTTAGTTTGAATTTTATGGAAATACCCGAGTTTTTCGAAGATCATATGAAGGAGTGGATGGGGGAGTTTAAGAAGTATTTGACTAGTACTTATCCGGTTCTGGAAGGTGCTGGTGGTGATGGTTTGGCACTTGTGGATGATCTTAGAGCGGCTGTATGTGAGAATATTAGTTTATATTTGGAGAGGTATGAGGAGGAGTTTGCAGGTTACTTGAAGGATTTCGCACTTGCAGTTTGGACACTTTTGGTTGGTGTTTCATCGGCGACTGGTCGTGACAGGTTAACTATTACTGCGATTAAATTTTTAACTACTATCAGTACGAGTGTACACCACAACTTGTTTGCTGGAGCTGATGTCTTGCAACAGATTTGTCAGTCTATTGTGATTCCGAATGCAAGATTAAGGGAAGAGGATGAGGAGTTGTTTGAGTTCAATTATGTGGAGTTTGTTCGGAGGGATATCGAGGGGAGTGATGTTGACACTAGGAGGAGGATAGCATGTGAGCTACTCAAAGGAATTGCCACCAACTATAAAACAGAAGTTCAATCCATTGTTGTAGAACAAATTAAAAATATGTTGGCTGTTTTCAATGCAAATCCAGCTGAGAATTGGCGGGATAAGGATTGTGCTATTTACTTGGTTGTTTCCCTTGCAACAAGGAAGGCTGGAGGAACTTCTGCCTCAACTGATCTTGTCGATGTCGGTGAATTTTTTGGATCAGTTATTATCCCAGAGATTCAAAGCCAGTCCGGTTCTGCAATGTTGAAAGCTGGTGCTTTGAAGTTCTTTACAGTTTTCAGGAACGAGATACCGAAGCAGACTGCTGTTGGATTGATGGGTGATGTTGTTCGGTTCCTCGCATCAGAGTCAAATGTCGTTCACTCTTACGCTGCAAATTGTATTGAAAAGCTCTTGTTAATCAAGGATGGAGGGCAGAGGAGGTTTAATTCCACTGACATCAACCCCTTCCTTCCGAGTCTCATGACTAACCTTTTCAATGCCCTTAAGTTTCCCGAATCAGAAGAGAATTCTTATGTAATGAAGTGTATAATGCGGGTTCTGGGAGTTGCTGATTTTTCTCAAGAAGTTGCTGGACATTGTATTACTGGTTTGACACATCTTCTCAGCGAGGTTTGCAAAAATCCGAAGAACCCTGTGTACAATCACTATCTGTTTGAGGCAGTAGCGGGTTTGGTTGGGCGAGTGTGTGAGAAGGATCCTTCTTTGATACCAACCTTTGAAGCTAGCATATTTCCAATACTCCAATATATTTTGGGCCAGAATGTCACTGAATTTTGGCCTTATGCTTTCCAGCTATTAGCACAGCTCGTCAATCTGAATAAACCACCTCTTCCAGCTAGTTATATGTCGATCTTTGAGCTTCTCCTTGCAACTGAGACATGGAAGGGACACGCTAACACACCTGCTCTTGTTCAGCTTCTTCAGGCCTATCTGAAGAAGGCTCCTGATGAACTGAGTCAAGGGGGTAGGCTTGGCCAAGTGCTCGGGATATTTCAAAAGCTCGTCGACGTACCAAGCACAGAAGAGCTAGGGTTTTATGTGCTGAACACCATTATAGAGAACCTCAGGTATGATGTGATCGCACCTTTTGTTACTCACATCTGGACTGCGCTTTTTACAAAGCTCATGCAGAGTCCCAAGGTTAAATTCATCAAGTGTATGGTGATATACATGTCACTATTTTTGGTCAAGTATGGACCTCCAGCACTCACTGATTCAATCAACGCCATTCAGAACGATGGAAAATTACTTGGTAGTATAATCGAGCAGTTTTGGATACCTCATCTGAAATCCATAATTGGGACAATTGAGTTGAAGTTAACTGCTGTTGCTTCGACCAGATTAATATGTGAATCTACAGTCCTCTTGGATCCTGCAGCTGCTGCTACTTGGGGGAAAATGTTGAACAGCATTGTTACCCTTCTCTCTCGACCAGAAGAAGAAAGGGTTGATGAAGACCCAGAAGTGCCAGAAATTGGGGAGAATGTGGGTTACAGTGCTAGCTTTGTACGTCTCCACAATGCTGGAAAGAAAGATGAAGATCCTGTTAGTGATATAAGGGACCCGAAGGAGTTCTTGGTTAGGTCACTGGCAAGGCTCTCAGCTATGAGTCCTGGAAGGTATCCAACAATTATTCAACAGTCTTTGGATCCAGCCAATCAAACAGCATTGCTCCAGCTCTGCAGCACATACAATTGCACCATAGTCTGAGTAAGTTGTTTTAACGTAAGCGCTTTTTGCTTCTTCTTTTTCCTTTTGTGATCTGTACTTTTTATGGTTTACTTTTCACTTACCTAGTGCGGCCTTGCTTGTTAGGTTTCTCTTGTGGGTTTGTTAGAATTAGGTGCAGTTATGAGTAGAAATCAATTCTGTCCGAAACAAGTTTTCTAAACTTGAATGTGCCTTCATACCATAAATCATCATTTTGTCATCATTTTGTCTCTATTTAGGTTAACCATAGTGAGCAAAACCATAGTGACCAATGGCATCATTTATCGTTTTTTTAGGTTTTTAGTGCCTTTTGCTCCTTGATTTTGTTGTTTAGATATCCAATTTTCTCTCTTAAAAAGGGTATGTTGCAAATCTCAACAGTATCTGCATATAAGTATGTAATTGTTTGTTAAATAGAATTCACATTTCATGCGTTCTATTTCTCTGCTTGTGAATCTGCTCGCAGACCACTACTCAGGCATTTCACAGGATTTTATTTTTTTTCCATTTTTGCTGGTGTATGCTAAAGTCCAAACTAATAGATAGCAAAACTTGAACATAGGAAGTTTTTTTTTAGCTAACTTAGTTTCATGTGGACACGGAAAATCTATGAAGGAATGTTTGCAACAAGATTGTGCTATGAAATTCTTGCAAGGTCTACAGAGTCACTTTTTTGTCATTGGGAGTCCGATCATACTAATGGAACCATTTACGCATCTACCACAAAGATTTATTCGTCGGTTCGACAAGAAGAGAAACAACAAGAGACCAATACTGACTTTTTTGGAATAAGAGTTGTATTGAAATGGCTTGTCTTGGCGTATCAAGGAATAAATCTTTGTGGTGGATGGAAATGGCTCAATTACTAGGATCTGGCTCCCAATGGGAGAAAATGAATTGTGCAAACCTTGCAACACTTTCGTAGCACAGTCTTGGCATTGAATGATTGATAGAACTAATACTAGGATACATCTATTGTAAACATGCATTGTTAATTGTGGTGATGGACCGAAAGGGAACCTTCCTGTTCAAGTTTGTATTTGAATAAGGTGCTTGAACTAATCCGGCAGACTTTTGTGGTTGATTTGGGTTTGGGAGTAGTATCCTCAGGACTCACTTGCATAGTCTCCAAAACATTGACACTCTACAATTTCGCGTAATCTGTGAACCCTTGTGCTGTTGCATAATGAAGCAATATAAGACGTTGCTGCTTCCTTAGCTTTAACATGTAATTTAAGCCTGTAGTCTTGTACATCTGTTCATTTATTGGTTATTCTTGTGAAGGTTTCTTAGTGCATCTTCTTTAATATCTGCATTAAGCGAAATAAGCTAATTTGTAGCCATCCTTTTTGTTCTATGTTAATTTTGCAGGAATAGTAGGTTACAAGAAAAAGAAAAAAAGGCTCTTCAATTTTTTTTGGTCTGGTGAGTCCTACAATGCATTTGTGAGCTGGGGTCGGTTGCTTAGACACCGGAGATTGCAGTGAACTGGTTCGTGTCATTTGTGTCTCCTATGCCTGATGGATATTGAAGGTTTCTGCAAACCAGGTCATCATGTAATTTTGCATTTATTTTGTTGTCTTTTTCCTACTCAACTTTTTCTCAGTTTCATATTTGGTGGGTTCAAATATGCATTGCACTGTCTTTTTTACTTGGTGTCTTTTTGTAATGGGAAAAAGGGAGAAAAGAGGAAAAAATTTGTATCCCTCCCAAAGTATAGTGTTGTTGATGAGTCAGTTAAATAGTCACTTTTTCTTTGGGGAAAAGTTGTCGTCGAGAGTATAGATAGTGTTGTTGATGAGAGTCGGTCAGTTTTTGAGGCACTTTTCTTTGGGGAAAAGTTGTCGGAGTCGGTCACCTCATATAGTACTGGGCACTTCATATGGAAAATCATTCATACATCTTCTTCTTAGTCTACTACACTGTTTTTTATTTCAGTAATTCTTGTTGCTCATTTCATCATGACTTAAGTTTAGTACTTGAATTGCAACAACCTTGCTTCCCTTCTTTGGGGCCGGTTGGATTGCGACTTGCAAAGACCCAACTAATCTATTGTGCGATGTTTTGCGCTAAGATATGCTTGTGAGCTTTGCACTGCCCTAGCTGGCTGTAGATTTTTATCCCCGCCAATTGATATGTCTCCATATTGATTTTGGAATTGAAACTTGGTTTTTTGACTTCCATTAAAACAGAACTAGTGTCACATTTTCTCTTTGCATTCCGTGAAACGAAAAAATGAAGCACCATAACACCTTTTTAAGGGGACTTAGAAGCGCGCGTACAAGTAAATAGCTCTCTCCCTCTCCCTCTCTAAAAATAACTGAAGTTCTTATTGTGGAATGACTAAGTACTTTCATTCGAACCAACTTTGAAAACAGAATGAGATATTGGGGGAAATTGAAAGTATAATAACAAGTTTCTTTGATCGGAGCATATTGAAATCACGATACATAATATGTATAAACTCTATATCTAACAACGCTAAGAAACAACATTGCTGATAATCAATTAGATATGACTTGTCTGAGGAGGAGTGGAAAAAAATATGATCAAGAAAAGCAATTGAGGATTCGACATCGTTTATGCAAGCTTGATATGGATGTAAGCTTAAATGTTTGGTCATTTTTCATATAAATCCAATAACCCATTATTCGATTAATGTATAAATGCATAATCAAAGCCCATGGCACGGTTTCTAAATTCTACTCTTGTAATGAACCATCATAGTTTGGTGTCCTAGAGAGAGTTAAGTTACTAAGATACCCTTAAGTCTTTGGAATTACACTAATACCCTTCCTTATCCATATATTTTTATTATTATTATTATTTTTTTAGAATAATTTTTTTTTTCCAATATTTTTTTTTTTAATAAAAAAGTTTTTTTGTCAAACGTATTATTTTTTTAATGAAAAATGGTTTTTCTCAAAACTTTTTTTTTTCAATCTTTTTTTCTTTAATTTTTTTTTTTTTTATTTACAAAACATAAATAGTATATGAAGAATATTGGGAGGTTCGGCTGATAACTTTTCAGCCGAACCTAGGTTTTTTGAAAACATACCTAGGTTCGGCTGACAAGTTATCAGCCGAACTTAACTCTGTAACTGCCAATCTTAGGTTCGGCAGATTAGAGGAATAAATAGGACAACCGAACTTAGCATTAATCTTTATAATGTGAAGTTCGGCTAACATTTTCGTGTTTAATTATCAGCCGAACTGTTCTTCGGCACCTTCATAATGAAGAACAATGAGAGGTTCGGCTAATAATTTCTTCAATTGTAGCCAAACCTCACTCTGTAGCTGTCGTAAAATCATAGTTTTTTCGATTCCATGAGGATCTCTCAATAAAATGCAAAAAAGTAAGACTTGGGATTGTGGGAAATACTTTCTATGGTACATTACTTGTATGAGAGAAGAAAAAGGGGAAGAATTAAAGTTTTAAAAAAATAGAAAAAGTGAAAAAAATAAAATAAAATAAAAAGTTTTTTTAAAAAAATAAAAATTAATTAACTAATCAAGGATGTCTAATTAAATTAACACTAATCATCAATATTAATCATTAATCAAATAAGGGTATTATTGCCATTATGAAAAATGGCTGGATAGGGGCACTATAGAAACACTATTTAGCATCCCAGTTTTTTCCTACTCTATATGCCCCAAATGACGGTTCCTTGTAATATGAGACCTGATTAGCTCCTTTATGTTAAGTTGCCATTGTATTTGAACAAAACATTTCTAAAACGGGCCACCTAGCTTAGCTGGTGATCCCCGTTCGGCCGTTCCCTAAAAGTTGATGCGCTCGAGTCCCCGATGACGCAATATTGCAGAATTTGATATGGAAGGTAGAGTTAGCTTGCCCCCCTCACGACATAATCTCAGCCCCCCATCCGCTTCGGCTCCCTTGGCTAGGTTACCCATGAGGCTCGCTGGTAGGCTAGTACGGCAACCTGTTAAATTAATGTAGTAGTATGTTGTTGGAGCTTAGCTTGTTAGGATTCCAACTAGTTAATGTAATACTCTTTATCCAATAATAATAATAATAATAATAATAATAATATTAAAAAAGAAAAGAAAAAAGATAGTGAACATTTCTTAAAAAAAGAAAAAGGTTCTACCGAGAATTGAACTCGGGTTACCAGATTCAGAGTCTGATGTCCTAACCGCTAGACCATAGAACCAGGTTGTGACCATTGGGATGTTTATCGGTTACTGTCATACGCTCACTGAGAGCTCACAGTGTACCCATCCACTGAGCTTAGCAAAAAAGGGAAAATAAATCAGATGCAATTTAGTCTGTAGATGAGTAATTGAACTCTGATCCTAAATATTAGTATCTAACGACTTTACCACCTTCATAGGAAAACAGTATCTCTGAGCTGCTTAGCATTGTGCCCAACTGCTTTTCAACCATGACGTTATCGGTCGCCTCCACAACCCTCATACTGGTGCTTCTTTGATTCTTCAAACATTATCAAATTAAAACTGTGGTAGACTAGGTTAGATAGATAAAAAAAGGTTTTAGCATAGAGGTTAGCTAGACAAGAACCAAACTAATCTCTATACATGTATATGATAAGCCCAACTCCAATTGAAAATTTTCAAACACTTGGTGGGAGGATATTGCATTTGATATTGCTTTTGCATCATCAAATGGGCAATGCCCTAAAAGGAATGAGTACTACTATTGTATTAGTGTAATTTATAGTGCCTACTTTTTCCAAATTGATAAGAAAAAAGAACTCACATTGATCAAGTCTAGTACTCAAAATTTGGTCATTGTCTGATTATTTACAAACTTATAATTTGGGACCAAAATTCAAAGTTGGAAGTTGCCAATTGTTTTCATCCACTTACCCGATTGGAAGAAAAAGAAGCAAAAAAAAAAAAAAATTAATTAATTAATTAATTAGGTAAAGAAATTTTAAACATAATATAACAAAAAATTAGGTCTTATTTTCTTGTCATTTGCTCAATACCATACAATGACTCTTTCAATTTCTTCCAAACTTCCAACCCGAAATCTTTTACTACTTCAAGCAAAATCATAATTTCGATACAAAAATATCACATTTCCTAAATATTTGGATTTTGTAATTTATTTTATTCTATTTTTTCGAGCAGGAAGATCAAAATCAGGCTACTATCAGTATATGTTGACGCCCAACAAATAAAACATTATAAACCGGATTTCCCGAGTATTGATTATGCTACATTATTGTTATTATCTTCTTGATTAAACATTTCATAATGGTGGATACTAAAGAATATCCTTTGAGCCTTACAATGGTGGTACCACATCTAACTATTCTATTGATTACTTAAGAAAATCAGTGTTATATTATTGGTACCTTGTCTTTGAATAAATGAATACCTAATTAAAATTAAGGGAAGGGCCTAATAGACTTGATCTCCAATGATAGTAACCCACTGTTCCCAAAGCCAAAAGCAAAAACAAAATGACCTAAAAACTTAAACAAACAGCTTGTTTAGAACAGTGGTACAGTGGTCCCAAATCCCATCAAAACAAGTTAACTCCATGATTGGAACATATTCCTACTAGCAGCAGCTAGTAACTAAGTTTATGTATGCATGTAACTTAGTTGTTTAAAGTTCCTTCATTGCATTGGGTCACTACATGTTTCATTAGTTTAGGATTTGATTTTTGGGTTTGGTCAAGTATCTTGTTTGAAAACAATGGGCGAGTTTGTTGCTGCATTGTCAAGGAAGAATAACCATCTTTTTACTTGTCAAGATTATTGAGGCTTCCGGACAGTGGTGGAACCAGAAATAATTATAAATAAGCGCTAATTTTTTTTTTAATTTAAAGGCTTTTAAAATCATTTTTGGTATTTTAGAGAGGGCTATAATCAGGGTTAGTCAACCCTTGGCTCCTCCCTTGCCTGGGAAGTTTTAGCACCGAGAAACCAAATGAATACTGGTCCTAAATCAAATGAATGTCTTAGTTAAAACTGTCTAAGAAACCATCCCAGTTTATGCGATGTCCACCTTTATGCTCACTGTAGAGATAACCAAAAGGGCCCCTAATCTGATGAGGGACTACTAGTGGGGGAAAGATGAAATTAAAAAAGGCTTCTATATCAAAGCTTGGCAGAGCCTCTGCAAGGACAAAGAGAATGGTGGTAATGGGATGAAGCAAATGGACAAATGGAATCTGGCTTTGATAGCCAAAAATGGTTGGAGACTTTTTCACCAGCCAAATTCCCTTCTAGCCTCCTCCATGAAAGCTATATACTACCCCCAACTCTAATCCCTTCCACTCTACCTGCGCGGATTCTGTTTCCTGGGCATGGAAAGGGGTGCACAAAGGGATTAAACTCCTTCAACGTCACTGTATCTGGGAGGTGGGAGATGGTGAAGAAATCAACATTTGGACGGATGTCTGGCTACCAGGCCAAACCACCCCTTTGGTCCCAAAAGGACCTCAAAACCCATCCGCTCCTAACCTAGTCAGGGATCTCATTGAGAACAACTCCTGGAATATTTCTAAGCTTGCTGAAACTCTCTCCCCGGCTGATTTCCTCCTTGCTCTCCAAATTCAATTAAATTCTGATAAAAAAGACACCCTAAGATGGCGGCATAAACCCAATGGCATCTTCTCCGTTAAATCCATATATAACATTCTAGTTAAAAAAGATACTCAAACTATTGATCACATAGCCAAAAAGATTTGGAAAATGAATACCATCCCAAGAATCCAAATGTTCACTTGGAAACTGAACTCAAACATCCTACCAATGAGTAGTTACCTATCCTCTTTCATGCAACACATTGACCCTGTCTGCTTGTTGTGCAATCGTTGTCCAGAAACCAGTGTACATCTGTTAATGAAAAGTAACTTCACAAGGTCTATCTGGGCTAGATGAAATATAAACCTAGACAGAGCCATCCAAATTGATATAACTAATACTAGCTGGTAATCCAACTGGTTCCGGTTAAATAATTGCCCTTTGCACTAGGGATCCTGGGCTGAAGTTTGTGCAACCATTTGTTGGTTTGTTTGGAAGGCTAGGTGCGATAGAGTTTTCCAAGGAAAAGTTCCAGATCCTTTGAACATAGGAAATCGGATCATAAACTATCTGGATTCTTATAAAACTAGCCATGACAAGTAAAAGAATGTCATCCTGGATGATAAAAATTTCCTCACCTTTGGTTACATGTCTTCCTATAATAAGTCCACTGAATTAACAGGTATTGGCATCAGCATCACCAACTCAGCAGGCATCACAACTGGAAAGAAGAGCCTCTCAGCAAGAACTCACTGAAGAGATGAAAGAGATTCCCTAGATGCACTAGGAGCATTACAATGGGTTACTATTTTGAAGTGCAGCATCATCAATTTAGAGTGTGCAAATAAATAGCTCACGAAAGTTCTGAAGGGTGGTGACAGATCTACTGTGTGGCAAGCTGACGACATGGTGGAAAAAACTTTAAGTCACATGAGTACCTTTACTAAAATATTTTGCAAGAATTTACAATCCAAAGACTCTAGAGATTTGATTGGCCTAGCCAGGCTGTGTCAATCTAAAACTCATCATGTTCAATAGAATTGCAGCTTGCCGCGTCTATGTAACTTTCTTCCTTATTATCCAAAAAAAAAAGAAAAAAGATTAGAGTTTTCATCTCTCTTAGAGAACTGCATACTAACTAGATTTCTTTTTTGGGATTTTTGATAAAGTACCCCTACACTTCACTTTACACTAAAAAAGTGCCCCCGTTTTTTAAAACTTTGTTAAATTACCCTTGCCTTGACCGTTTTATTCAAAAAACGGTAAACGGCAGTTAGCAGAGGTTAACGCATAGGTGGCAGCGTCAAAAAGTCCAAAAAGCCCTTCCTACTGAATTGAGTTGAATCTACTTGTAAGCCCTTCACTGCATTACATCATTTCCATCAGAACTGCAAGCCTAAGCATTCATCTACCTTTTGCAGCTTCACCACAATTTCATTATCACCTGCAGCTTCAACTCCATTTGAAATGTAACATGCCTGCAACACTCGTTTCCGCGACTCAGCCAACACCCTGCTAGCACACAACAGATTCTCAGTCATATCACCAACTGTAGCTCATAACCATTCCCATTAGCTCACTACTGTCATCTTGTATCTTCAACTGCAATCCATAACTTCCACTAACACCGTTGTAGCTGCCACTTCAGTTCCATCCAATGTCATAACACTGCAGTTTGTGTATCAGCCTCAATTGTAATTACCCACCGGTGACCAGACCATGCAATGCTAGCTCCATTCTTACACCATCCCGTGACAATCAAAACCATTTCCACGCATGCCTTCACCGCAATATAACCAGCAAAATCTCGTAACCTGCAACAACAACCTTCTCCGCATTACAGCTCAAAGCAGCAACAACAACAACAACAACTCCATCAGTATCAGCATAATCAACACAACCATTTTCTAAGTCTTGCACTGCAACAACACCAATACCCATATCTCAGAAGAAACAAAAACAACATCATCTGAAGCAGCTCATAATCACCAGCCTCAACTGGCAACGAAAAACCCTTGTAATTCATCTACAGCTCCAACACAGCAAAACGTGAACCAAACCCAGCTTGTCTTCACAACCCTTTCCATAACACCATCATACAAACCAAAACATGAATATTACCGGCTTTTGTGCCATTAACTAACAGCTACCCATTCTCAGCTTCTGACTCAAACCCATTACATACTCCTATCATAATACAACAACATCTCCTTCATCTTCAGTTCGTATCCAACTTCAGACATCTCAGATTCATTTCACAGCAACTTCATAACTGCAGCCCTAGCCACTGCACCACCAGATTCAACCAACACAGTCACCATTAACTATTGAGTTCAACTCAAACTCTAATTGCAGTTTAAGAAACCCTAAAATCCATTGCCACTAACACCACAAACCCAAGCTAACAACTCCATCAACACAGATAACCAAGCTCTTTTCAATTTCTCAGTCAAACCCCAACAGCAAACTCCAATTTCCCAACATAAATTAACACAAACCCATATCTTGAATCAAACCAATTCAATTGGAGGATGAACGAATCATAAAGAAAATAAAATACACAAAAATTCTAAAACTCCAGTGGATTTAGATTCAATCCAACTCAACTCTTCTTCCTTCACCACCATCAGATTCAGTAGAAATCCCTAAAATTATTCCAAATTTCACCATCAGCAGACTTGAATTTGATTTCACTTCATCACCCATAATCAAACAAAATTTCTCATGATTTCCTTCAAACCCAACTTCACTCTTAACATCATCTACAAATCCTAACTATCTTTAATACTCTTAACTTATACGATTTGTTCTTGTTTCTTAAAAATCCCCGAATTCGAAACCCTAAAATTATCTGTGTTGGGTTTTATTGATTTACCAACTCTTTCAATTGCAACTTCTTCTGTTACTGAACCCAAATCATGTTCTCCTTATTCTATATTTGCGACATCAGAAATTCTTCATCTCTTTGTTTTCTACACACAAAAAAACCATCAAGCCCTAATTTTATATTTTCTTCTCAAACTAAACAAGCCTTAATAGAATAAATCAAAGGAGAAGATGGACTTGAAATTATTAAATGACTTGAAGAAGTTATAGAAAAAGATGGAACTTGATTCTCACTTTCTCATTAAGCTTCCAGGGAAGAAGGAGAAGAAAACCAGAGGGGGTCGGTGATGATTTTGGGGAATGAAAGGTTTTGAGACTTTTATGTTTAGGTATGGGCTTTATTGTAATTTTCTATACCATTTTGACTGGGTAAACTAGTCTTGACTGATCCAAGACGGAAAACCAAACAGAGGGGCACTTTAGAAAATTTTAAAATGTCGGGGCATTATTTTTATGGGGGTCAGTGAAGCGGGGTACTTTATCAAAAATCCCTTCTTTTTTTATATATAGCATAATAAATCGAGAATTTAAAATATACACAAATCCTCTTCAAAAATAAAATAAAATAAAATAAATATATCACCATCTTTATGACATCATTCTACTAAAATTAACCACATTTTGGAACATATGATTTGTACTGTATAGCATTAAAAGATGACCTAAAATTCTCCTTACACAAATAGCAATCATGCATTATTAAGGAATAGTCTTAGCAAAAGGCTACTAACTTAATTGGTCCTAACCTTATATTAAATCCAATCTGTACACTATATAATCGGAGGACCAGTTGAGAGTTTTATTGGCATAGAAACAGCAAAAATTAGGTCACATTACTATATCTTACCAACCTTAATAAATTGAATAAAAAGGGAAATTAAATGTTTGGAAGGCATAAAAGATTTGTTGAACCAATTAGTGTTAGTCAAATGAACAACCCTAATTGGTTGGATTTGATTCCAACTTTTTTTATGATGACCAGGGTCTATCATTTAGGTCAAATATGATCGACCAAAGTCAAGATCCTAATATCTAACCTACACTAAACACACAATTTGATTCCATTATCTTTTCTAATGGTAGCTTTTCTTATTGTATATACAAGAGGATTCCAATAAATCAAAGGTTTACAAAACTTCATTAATTTGCCTATAATCATCTCTCCACATGACTTATAAGATTCCAAACCCTAATGGAGCATAGATGAATTAAAAAAAGGGCCTAAATGCTTCTTCAAAATCTATTAATAATTTGTTAATGCTAATTGTCCTGCTAATTAACCAAATGAAATCATATAACTATTGGACTAATCACAAAGTAGTGTTCAAACTTATGGGGTGACTTTGTGGAATGACATGAATTAAAAATAAAGTTAGTACTTAAAAAATGTTGTAGGTGGGTATAAAGAGAAGGATGAGATTGGTCAAGATTAAGGGCAACCAAGGAACACCAACCAAATTGGTCTCCACATGGGGTGTACACTGCACAATCACTTACTCCTCCTCCTCCTAGCTAGCAATAGGTCACTCCCTATCATCAAAAAATAAGCCCTCATTGTTGTAGATGGATGTCATTTTCCATTGAGATGGGAGAAAACTCACTTTTCAAAACTCTTTTCCATTATTATTATTATTATTTTATTTAAGGATTTCCTCATCACACCTCCTTTTCAAACTTTAGCTCGTTCCATTTGAGAAAGGTCTTGTGAAAACAATCCGAGGAAGGTAAAAAGGGATGAAAGTTCCAAGATTCTTAGAATAATTCAAAGTTTTTTTGAATGTATGCAAATTTTTTGACATTCCCGATATTTTACCCAATTGTTAGTGATACACTTTGTTCCTCGTATAAATATCTCGTCACCTAAGAATTCAAAGATGTGATGGGAAAATCTTTTCGCGCACCGAAAAGGTTTTTTCCCGATATTTTAATTGCGATGCTGCTAGTTAAAAAAAGCTTGAGTAGCACGGGAGCAAAAAAATTATGAGATTGATTCATATACTATTGTTGGTGAAAGAAGAAAACCATGCCACTTTTTTCTTGATATGTCAATTGAAATATGATGCTAATAGAAACCCTGATAATTACTTCTGAATCAAACCCCAAACACAAGTTAAATTCTCTGATTCACTTTAGTGCCGTGTTTGGATGGTGGGGAGGGAATTCTGTTCCCAAGAACCTATTCCAGAGATTCCTAAACCGAACAACCATATAGATTTTGGAATTCCCCTCTATTACTATTTATCAAACATGGAAATTGAATTATATTCCCAACAAACTGATTCTACTTCCTCCAACCAAATACGCCATCAAAAAATATTCACCCAACACTAAATGTGTGAAATTTTAACCGTTTTACGAGCTCCGCATCCAATTTTGTTGCAAAATTGCAAAACAAAAACACTTTGTAATTGCTAGTTGAATGCTAGCCAGAGAAGAGGAAGAATAATCAATAATGTGCTTCTCCCATTTATATACCAAAACAATATTTTAGGGTTTAAAGGTGTGATGAGGAAATTAAAGTATTTTGACCCTTAAAATTCAATGACCCTTGATAATGCGAATGAGTCATTTTCTTCCACTTAGGCAAAATCAAAATTGCTGTACTTCACTTCCCTTAATAAAATTGTATTAGTTAAGTATAATTGTATTTTTTTTAAAGCAGACCCTAAACCTGATTATAAGGACAATTCCACACACGTATTAACAACTTGATTGGTTTGTCCTTGTGTTGTAATCCATGTTCTTAATTAACAAAATATTTTTCTTTCTTTTTTGTAAATTATTGGATTAAATACTAATCACACACAATAAGATTCTTATCCGAGTTAACCAATAAGCGTACGATAATTTGTCGATCGATGTCGTAAGTTTCTACTAATTCGACTAAATTAATACTTGATTAGATGTTTTTAATTTTATGCACTAATTATAGGTTGAAATGACATCATGAGAAAAGGAGAAAAGGGATACAATGTTAAGGTTAAGGTTAATAATTGGTGATTAGTTTGAGTGTTAACAGGTAAGGGTTTGTGGTCCTAAATCTAGGGAGTTTGACAGAGAGTTTAATCTAATACTAAAATTAACCTTTTCTTTGTAATCAAGATTAACCGAATAAACAATCATGCCATCAACCCTGTTGCCATGATTCAACAGTAAAGCGAATCAACTTGTTGTAAACTAGATTTGTTCGTACACGTCTGTCCGATCGTAGTTATTTTCGTGTTGCTGATATTTACATATTCATGAAACTGTGTAACTTGTGTAATACGACATCGATTATAGGAGGCGGCTACGTAGCTATGAAACCATTTTGACATAAATAGTGAGAAAATGAAAACAAATGGGTCTCAAATAAATTAGCCTCTTCCTTATTTTAAATGATGAATTGCATAAATAGCGAGGCTATGCTCCTAGTATTTACATAAATAAAACAAGTTACATGTTCGGTCGAAGTTACTTTCGTGTTACTGATATTTACATACATAAAACCGTGTAACTTGTGTTATACAACATCGAATAATGAATCGCAATTATAGATTGCGGCAATGCGTAACTAGGAATCCATTTTGACATAAATGGTGAAAAGTGATACCCAAGGGGCCAGTATTTTTCATATTTAAAGCCCTAAATTGCATATTATTGGAACTCTAATTTATTTTTCTTTTAAGTCATTTTCAGTAATAAAATAAACAAAAGCGAATGATGTCATATGACTCTCAAATAGCTTTCACCATACCTGCATAACAAAAGTTGAAAATGGTCCACAACATAAACCATCTTGCCGTGACGTTTCGGATGCTATCCGTTTCGGTTCTCTTAGGTGCATATTTACATGCCACTTGATTCTGTCGATATCGTGTTAATTTATTTTACCATATCACTGTGCCAATCACATATTAATTGTTGCAAAGTACTAGCAATGGTACAACATCTCTGTGAGCACCGGCAATTCGAGACAAAACTTATCATTTTGATTGTATTTACTGATACAAAAATATTGGATATATCCGGAATTATCCCGAAGAAAATCCCAGTGAGAGAATGATTGAGACTCACTTTAACCATTATTTATCTCAACGTCAGAAGAATTGTCCTCCCACTATTGAATCTCCTCTCGGGATAAATCCAAAAAAAAAAAAATCAACATAATTGTAGAATTGTTCTTATCGATCATATTCCTGTTATAATGAATGCCTGCTCTAACGAGTGTTTACGTGACATTTTAATCTCATCCAGCGGATAATTCAGAAGACCTCGGTATTAACGGACGTGTAACCGAACCAAGTTGAAACCACTGTGATAAGGCGCACGTGTAAAAATGGTCCCATAGATTTTCTTTGTCGATGTTGATGGGAAAGAAAGAGGAGTTCTGTTTGCAGGAGCAGGACTGCCTGCTTTGAAGCAGACAGAAAACAACGGGTGAGAGAAAACATTTAACGGTGACGGAGACGGAAAGTTTCACGGGAAATTATGTAAACTCGTGATACACGTACCTCCTCTCTCTGGCTAAGAGCACACCCCACCTGAATTTGTCAGTCAGGTCCGTTGAAAACTTGACATGCAACCAAAATGTAACCGCAGTATACAACACCGCCAAGTTATGTTCAGATTCACGGTGCAGGTCAAATCTTTTTTAGAGCCAATGTCACCGTGATACAGGTTAAATAAAAAGAAATGGACTGATTTTGGGACAAATAATCTTTTTAGAGATTGTAAGATCAAAATTCCAGTAATAAGTGTACGTAGTCTTAGGATCTCATCTCCTAGATGTCTTTTTAGGTCAAGCACTATGGTGCGGGGCATCTCTTCCCTATCCTCATTTATAGGGATGGGAAATCACACGGAAGGAAGCCTCACTATGGTGCTCTTTTATCCCTTCCCTAGTGCGATACGGCTATTGAGTTTCCGTATAAGTCAACTCGCTGACTTGATCAGTAGCCGTATTATAGGTTTAAGTTAACAGAAACTCGCTCGGATTTCCCATTTCTTCTTCTTCCTTCTTCTTCTCTAAGGCCAAGCACTATGGTGACCGTTGCGATCCGACGGTGAAGAAGATAGAGCAGTTATGAATGATGGATGGTTAGGATCGGTGTGAGAGAGGTGTAAAATAAAAAAGGTCAAACAAATAAATTTACGGAAACGGAAATTCAGTTTCCGTGTAAAATGCTACGGAAACTCAGTACCCGTATCAACTGCCAAACGACTACTGAGTTTCCGTATAGCGGAAATTTCTACTGAAACTGAGTTTTTGTATGATTTCCCTTCACTACTACCCGGATCAGATATGATCCACCTTGTAGGGAAAGGGAGCAATATCTCTACACAAGTGGGGAAATGGGAGACCATAGTGGTTGCAAATTTGGTTTTTCCTTACATATGAGGGACATGGTAGAGAATTGGGGCACCATAGTGCTTGGCCTTATAGGTTCCGTATCAGTCATTTTCTACTCCCCACTAATAGTTAATAATTGTAAGTATTTGCATGTTTTCGTATGTTTTAAGTAATTTGCTTAAATCGATATATGAAGAAAAACCAAAACCGAATAATTTTGCCTCCAATTATAAGTAGACTACTGCTATCACGCAGATGAGTGCACAACAAGCTCACCTCTCCGAGCTATCCGAATTGCTAAAACAGATTTCTACATTGATAAAAGCCAGGTGCATATTCATCCTTATTTTTCAGAAGGAAAGATGGGCTAAAGAAGTCCGACACTTTATTAAACTACCTCCGTAAAACTGAGGCTTGAAGAGATACAACCTGATGGAAAACTAGCATCATACATTGAAAATTGGCAAAATGCATATGCCAGATAGTTAACAATTTCGTTACATGATGAAAGAAAATTTATCGGCAAAAAAATAACTTCATTTAGGATCTCCAGAATCACTGAGCCTCCAGCAAATATCTCTTGTTTTTCCTAAAATTGCTCAAGTAACATTTTAGCATCACCTTCTATATTCATTATGTTATTATACATTCGTGTGGGTGATACCACGACTCTGCTATAGCCTCCTATACCTATAATTGCAACAACAAAAAAAGGTTTTTTTTTTTTAATGCGAGACCAAAATATATTTACCAGCGCTATCACACATCCGAATGCTCCGTAGGTATTTGATTATTATCATAGAAATGCACATAAATAAATCAAATGACTAAAACGGGCACAACCATTCATTATACGAGGACGCGATGACAGACTTAGACTTAAAACGTGTTTGGATATTAGAAGTAGAAGTGCTTCTGCTTTTCCAGATGCAAAAATCAGAAACAAACGCTACGTTGCATCACAAAAAACTGACTTTCCTGCTTTTATGAATCGTTCTGAAAAATTATTATCAAGCAGATTTCTCACTTTTCGACTTCCAGAGAGTGTACATCCACCCACACACCCTATTAACATCCAACCAGAACTTGTTTATTTATGCAAACACCATTTAAGGCATTCACATAAAGAAAACCGTTACCGTTTATTAACCCTAACGCATAAATGTAAATGTGTACAGAACGGAGAGATTGTCAGTGACAGTGAGTAAAGGCACAAAATGATAAAGAGACATTAAAAAGGCGCCGCCGTTATCAGACGGCATGAGAAGCAACTTTTCCGTTTACCAGTTTGCTCTGTTTTTCTTACTTAGAAAACTGTGATCTGAAACTTGCCTTCTTCTCCCTACTTAATCAATAATCAGAGAGATAGACGGAGAGAGAAAAACAGAAGTAAGTTTGGTTTGGGGATTTGGTAGCGTCGTTTTCCGGTTGGTAAATAATAAATAAAAACAGAGCAAAAAAAGAAAAGTGATAAAGAGCTCTCTTTCATGTTAAAACGAGGTTCTTGCAGGTCTGCAGTCTGAGAGTCTTTTCTACTGAGAGAGAGAGAGAAGAAAATAACTTAAAAAGTGGGTTTGTTTTCTTTTTGTTTGTTCAAAGTTTATTATTAAAGCTCAAGCTTTGTGGATCAGTTTCTTTTTTTTTTCTCAGAGGAGATAGAAGAAGGAGAAGAAACGTTTTTGTGTGTTTTGTAACGGAAGAAAACTGTTGCTGCTGGTGATTAAAGAGCATTTATAGTGTGGTGGTGGGTTTATTGATTGTGGAGAAACGGTTTTGGATTTTATATGTAGACAGAGGTGTTGATTGAAGTTGGGGGGTTTTTAAGTGGATTTTTGAGGTTTGGGTTTTGTTTGATTTTGGTGTTTGAGAGAAGAAGACAGAGGAAGGAGAAGGTGGTGGTGGTTTACTGGTTTAATGGCGTTTATGTTTGATAATAGCTCAGGTTTTCCTGGGGAAGTACAAAATAATACAGGTGAGGTTCTTTTTTTTTGAATGGTTTTGATGATAATGGGGGTTAATTTTTCTGGGTTTTGATTCAGAAATTAGAAATGAAGCTCCCTTTTCTGAGTTTGAAAGTGGGGTTCTCTTAATTTTTCTGGGTTTTGATTCAGAAATTAGAAATTGAAGCTACCTTTTCTGTGTTTGATAATGGGGTTCTCTTAATTTTTATCTGGGTTTTGATTGAGAAACTAGAAATGAAAGCTCATTTTTTCTGATTTTGATTTTGTATTTTGACTTTGGTTGACTTTGATTGGTGTAGGTTATGGATGTGATGATCTTTATTCAGAGTTATGGAGAGCTTGTGCTGGTCCTCTTGTTGATGTTCCAAAAATTGGTGGAAGGGTTTACTATTTCCCTCAAGGTCATATGGAGCAAGTAAGAATCATCTCCCTAAACTGATTTTCATTCTCCCTTGTTCATCCATTTTGTGTTTTTCTGGTAAATTTTGAGCTAATTTGGTACATTATTTGGGGGGTTTTTTGTTTTTGTAGTTAGAAGCATCAACAAATGAAGAATTAGTTCAGAGAATTCCTTTGTTTAATCTACCTTCAAAGATTTTATGTCGAGTTGTTCATATCGAATTACTGGTATGTATTGATCTTTCTTCTCTATGTTTAGATCTTTATGTTATGATGCTAATTGGAGTTTGAATGTTTTGTTTCGTCTTTAGGCTGAACAAGAAACCGATGAGGTTTATGCAAGAGTTACTTTGCAACCAGAAGATGATGTGAGGAATCAATCAATCTCTCATTGAAGTGTTTTCTTTTGTTGATTTTGTCGAATATGATTGTTTGATTTACATTTACATTTACTTATAAGCTTTTGTTTTTGTATTTAGCCGAATGAACCTAATAGTCCTGATCCATGTATACAAGAACCACCAAGAGAGGGTGTTCAATCTTTCTGCAAGATTTTGACTGCTTCTGATACTAGTACTCATGGAGGGTTCTCCGTTCTTCGGAAACATGCTAATGAGAGTTTACCTCCGTTGGTAAGAGTTGTTTCATTTCACTCTTTATGTTTCTGTTTTTTGTTTAGTCTGGATCTAATTCTGTGAGGTTTGTTTTTGCGTTCTGTAGGATATGACCCAAGCAACACCAACTCAGGAATTGATTGCCAAGGATCTTCACGGCTACGAGTGGCGATTCAAGCATATTTTTAGAGGTATGTAACAGTAGTAGTTTATTCAAATTTTATTGATCATAACATTAGCTGATATGTTTGGAAACCAAGAACAAGATATAGATCTAGCAATTATTCGTGTAACATGGAAGCCCATACTTCTTTATCCATGTCCTTTTAATTGACCACTGATGATTATTACATGGACAGGTCAACCTCGAAGACATTTACTTACAACTGGTTGGAGTACCTTTGTCACTTCTAAGAGATTAGTTGCTGGGGATACTTTTGTTTTTCTCAGGTAATAAGGGCTTTAAATTTCCAACTCCTTCTCTCTTTTCAGAATTGCATCTGATCTCTTGTATACAGAGGGGAGAATGGGAATTTGCGTGTTGGAGTAAGGCGTCATGCTAGGCAACAAAGCAATATGCCGTCATCTGTGATATCCAGCCAGAGCATGCATCTTGGAGTGCTTGCCACTGCATCTCATGCTGTTTCGACGAAAACCCTCTTCATAGTTTACAACAAGCCAAGGTTTGAGCTATTCCGCCTCAAATCTGAAAGTTTCTTGGATTCCCTTCATTTGCCTAACATCATCCGTCCTACTGTTTTTGTAATCAGGACAAGTCAATTTATAATTGGCCTGAACAAGTATTTAGAATCTTTGAAAAATGGTTTTTCTGTGGGAATGCGTTTTAAGATGAGATTTGAAGGGGAAGATTCTCCTGAGAGAAGGTATGTGACTAGGTGTATTAACGTATAAGATTAAATCTATTGGTGGTTTCTTGAGTTATTTGTTTTCCGGGATTATTCATCTAACCTGAATGTTTATGATTTTGTCAGGTTTTCTGGTACTATAGTTGGAACGAATGATGTTTCTCCCCAGTGGTCAGATTCCAAGTGGAGATCATTGAAGGTAGATCTTCGATTTAACATTTGTGTAGTTCAATGATTTATTATCTTGTTTCCATGTCACCCATCTCAGACTATTTATTTTCTAGGTTCAATGGGATGAACCTTGCTCCACACCTAGACCTGACAGAGTTTCTCCATGGGAGATTGAGCCTTTTGTTGCTTCTCCAGCTCCTCCAAAGCCGATTCAACCTTTGGTATCAAAAAATAAAAGGCTTCGAATCTCCACAGATCTCCCAATTCATGGTATGGAATCTGATATCGATCTTTCAGTTTCTGCATATGATTTCATTTGGTAGTCGTAATATGTGCTGATCCTGTTCTTTTATTCGTCAGTAGGAGGAACTACTGCTAGTTCTGTAGCTTCACCACTCTGGTATCCTGGAGCAACGCAATCCAATGAAGTAACTGCATCGAGTGGCATGGACATTCAAAGTAGTGAAACTCAAAGCATCTGGCTTCCCAAACAAAATGAAAACATGGGAAATTTTGTCAACAACAACAGCATCACGAGGATCCAGAGAGAGTCCCTTGGGAATGCTTCCCTTGATCTGTTTCAAGATGATAGAACAGCTTCGATGTGGTCAGGGCACTTGGGCTATTCAAACGCCGACTATCCACCAATAACAAAGAACGATCAGATGCAGGACCAAGTAGAATCGGAAAAGAAATCTGAGACTCCAAGTGGCTACCGTCTATTTGGGATTGAGCTGATTAACAATACAAATACCCCAGCCAATATAGTAAAGGAACCAGTAAATGACATCACTTGTTCCATTGTCGTTGCTGAAATAACTTGCCCCTCAGCCTTATCTGGGTCCGAGTCAGATCCACAATCTGCTCTTTCGAATGCATCCAAAGAACAGCAACAAGTACTATTGCAAACACAGCCAAAGAGCTTCTCGACAACTACCAGAAGTCGTACTAAGGTATTGAATCTGGGCAGTCTAGTGAATAAACTTTTTATGTCCTCAATTGATTTTGTTTTCAATCCACTAGAGAATTAACTTTGATTCTTCATTTGCTTATATAGGTACACATGCAAGGGGTAGCAGTTGGTCGAGCAGTGGATTTGACCACTTTGGATGGGTACGATCAGCTTATAAATGAGTTGGAGGAGATGTTTGAGATTAAAGGAGAGTTATCCACTCGTGACAAATGGGAAGTTGTATTTACTGACGATGAAGGGGATATGATGCTCGTTGGTGATGATCCATGGCTGTAAGTTTCCCTAACAAAAAATAATCCATCACTTCCTCTGTCTACAGTTACAGGGTTATTGCCGTTTTTTTTTTACTGCATCATTTCGAATCTCACTGAGAGTCACTTCTTTTAATCTTGCAGGGAATTCTGCAAGATGGTGAAGAAGATTTTCATCTGTTCGAGCCAAGAAGTTAGAAGGATGAGTCCAGGATGCAAGTTATTATCGTCTTTAAGTGGTGGCGAAGGTACTCTTGTAAGCTTAGACTCAAATTTAAAAACAGATAAATGAACAAGCCGTAGTTCATTCCATTATCTTTTCTTGGGAGGTCAGTTCTCTTTTGAAAGCAACAACAATCTACTACATATTTAGAGGAGAGAACAAAAAGTGTAACTAATTTGCGCAGCTCGGTTTTTTTAGAGCTTCCTGGTATGGTTTGTTGGAGAAGTGAACAGGCTCAAAAGACTTGCAATTCAAGAGAGAATGAAATGATGGGTCTGTGAACAAAGTAGTAGCGAGCAATGATAACTCTTTATTTGGTATATATATTAGCACTGTCAGTACGTAGTAGTAGACTCGAGTGGTCGCAGTAGTAGTAGTAATATTAGTAGTAATGATAGAGCAGGGTTAACCTTTTGAGGGTGTGAATATAAGTCATGGGAGGAAGATGAATCTGTTCTTGCTGCTTTTCTTAATATTTTGTAAACACTTCCTGTATATATGCAAGTTTGGTTTTGCCAAAGCCAGTTTATTTTGTTTCCGATATTTTCTGTGAATCTAGTCTCATTTTCACTGCTCAGCTCATGTCTCAGTTAAAAGGAACTGAACTTCTTGATTAGTTGAAGCACCTGGTCTTCCTTGTTTGAGTCGGAACCAGAGACCTAAACACGTTGGGTGTGCACGCGTTCCATTCGTAGCGGTCAATCAAGATGTTTGATCTCTCAACTGTGATTATGGGGTAGAATGTTGGTTGAATCAGTGGACCAAAGTTTGTACGAGGTCTATGAATTCAATTATTCTCTGTTGTGTTTAGGTAGAGAAGATGAATTTCCACTTGAAAGTTGAAACACAAGAATCCATTGGAAATCGATCAGGAAAAGGACCTTAAAAGTGTAAAAGAGAGATAGAGATGTGCATTTAAGAGAGACAGAACTGTATGACCCATCTCTCTCAATCTCTATCTCATTATTTGAATGAGACGTTAGACAGACGTATGATTGATCACTTTAGTGGTGGCGGTGGTGGTGGTGGTGCCTGCAATTTAACTAGATGGTTGGCAGCAAATGATGAAATAATTTACTGTCATAACATGACCTGACAAATTTCTTACAGTACTAACTACGGCAACCAGGAAAATATGCAAGTGTCCTAGATCCGGAAACCAGGTAAATATGTTGCAGTCCTAGCTGTGCCACTGGTTGCCGGTGTTAATTGGGATTCCGGGTCGCAGAAAACTTAAAACGATATTGGTGAACAACATTGAGAAAGTTTGAATGAGAAATGAAACATTAGGCTTCATCTATGTATATGCTGCGTGTGTGTATAGAGACTGCTCGTCTGAATAAAGATTTAGTTGCCAGCTCTGGCAAAATGTATCAGGAGATGCGCACTTTTCCGGCCACCTTTTTAAAACCCAGCAAATGCTTCTGGTTCCAGGGGTGCAAGAATTTGTTTGTCAGTTTTTTTTTTGTAACCATGAAAATTGAGCTCCGACAATCAAACCGGTGGAAGTGGAGGGTCTACTGCAGGATCCGCCTTCTTAACCGGAAGAATGAAGCATCGACACAGCGGACACGTCGAGTTGGTGCGGAGCCAGTGGTGAATACATTCGACGTGAAACACATGTTTGCATGACGGAATCTGTTGCAATTGCTCTCTCAGCTCAAAATCACCCAGACATACGCAACATCTGCAAAATACATGATTGCATCAGAAATTGCAAATAGATGAAATATCAGCATCACAAACCACACAAACCACTAGGGAATTTGGTGCAAGTAAATATCATCAACTCCTTTTTTTCCTTTAGAAAAACAAAAACCGTACTATGATTTTGGTACCACCAAGAAGAGAATCTTTGAGCACTAAGCACGACAGTGTATATCTCTGATTGATGGAGATTTTTGAATGCATGGGTACGTGTTGCAACTGAGCTATCTACTCCGCACATAGGTTGGCGCATATTGGAGGCTTTTGAGACCATGGCCATGGTACGATATCACCAGTAATTATTTATTTGAATTTGAACCCACTGGCTAGTACAATGGAGATTCTTATCACCACTTTCTCTAAATGAGATGGAAAGTGTTGGATTCTCCTTTAGACAAATCTTTTGAGAAATTCTACACAAACCGTGAAAAGTAAACTCTTTTGAAACCGCTCCTAAAGAATTTTTTGTTTTTGGTGGTTTTATGACATTTAGGTAGGACTCATCGTTGACCTTTTATGGATCAAACGGTTTTTGAGGATTCTTTCTCCACAAATCGTCTATAATTAAGCTAAATTTTTCATCACTGTTACCAAATTCTAGAAGAATGTTTTTTTTTAATAAACATTTTTTCTTCTTTCTAAAGCGAAATTCACTAGGAGAATTTGCATCTCTGACCCATATGATGCCTTTAGCAATATGACTAGTAGTTTTATATGTTGAAGATGCTGAATTTGTATGAACCATTGAGTTTGTATACTACTATTCGTCAGATTCTACTTTTTTTTTTTCTTTCATTCTTGACAAAAAAAAACAATGGATGGTATAAGAGATTCTACATGAAAAGTTAGTGACACTGAAAACACAAAGAACTTGGAATGATGACACTGCCACTTATATACACCATCACTTTAGTATCATATATCTCAACCATCCAACTATTTAACCTACCAACACTTTTTACCATAAAAAAATAAAAAAATACTGTAAAAGTTACTGCGAGATCATGTCTTTAATTTCGTGACAAAAGTTACTCAATTCCCAATTTTGGGCACAATAGCGCCATATGCAACATTGTCATGCATGTTTGCAAAGTTTGATGCAAGAAAACAATGCCCACAAAACTCTAAGGTTGTAACAAGGCTTCAAAATCAGACCATATTGCCCATTTCTAAGCCAAGACCTCAAAAATATAATTTGCATGAAGTTAATGGATGTGTATATATGTACTTACAATGAATCTTTATCTCTTAAGCTTTCATCAAATGTGACTATAGGAAGCTTTTCCTTTAGTTCTTCCTTGATCAAACCAACATCAATTGACTACAAACAACAAACAAAGTTGATTAGCACAAGAAAAAGCTATAAAAAAAAACACTCAATAGTTGGAGAGAAATTAAGAGATTATGGTAAGTACGTACCATGAATGGAAGGATTGAAGTGGGTTGATTATTCAAACTAGTACTTCTTGGAGCACTGTGAATTGTTGTTGTAAGAGAAGTGGGGTGATTGCTTGCTTGATCTCTAGTTCTTTTTAGGTAAAAGAGATAAAACAAGAGAAGAAGAATTATAGAGAAAAGAATTGGTACTGAAAATATGAATGCTTGGTATAGTTTCAATTGAAGTTCTTGAGGATAGAAATGATTATTTTGATTTTGATTTTGATTAGGAACACCCATTAATCTCCTTTTACTATAAACAATCTCTTCCTTTTCTTCTAAAATTAGGCAACTCAATCTTTGAAGTTTGAACTATATACTTTGTGATTGTGAGGGTACATCACTCTTATATATATATATATATGCATCCAACTCCCAGGACTAAGTAAGTGGGATTCTTAAGGAGTGAGCGAGCTTTAAAGAGAAGAAAAAGTTAGGATTTTTTCGTAATGTAATGTTTCATGTTTAAGTTGAGCAAGATACAAGAATAGGTATAGGCACATGAGAAATATCTTATCAAGAGAAAGTGTTTGTCGACCCCCCTCCATGAAAAGAAATGTGCAAGTGCACACATTGTTGTTGATAAGTATATTGCACCTTTAATAATGATACAAAATAGATATACTTTTTTTATGTGTCAAAAATTTTATCAACAAGACAAATTATTGTCAAGTGTGTTGATAGACATTTTCTTTTTTTTGCATGATGGGACAATAGCCCACCATAACTTCTTAAAGCACTATGATATGGCCCTCAAAATGCTTAAACTTTTTAACCCATTCATCTTAACCTCTCTTTTAAACTCATTGCCTCATTGGTTCCTTTGCTCCACTACTATTACCACTTTCATGAATGATTCATGTAGGAAAAAAACTGATCAGCACCGCCATTGGGAGGTGCTGAAACCCATATATGATACTTTTATATGATTTTTGACACCCTTCCAGTAAATTGATACTCTGAATTTGCGTTAAAGCTAGAATATAAATATGGTTTAAATAGTGGACAATCTCATGGATTTGTGAAGTTTGTATGTCTAAAAAAATCTTAACCTTGTAAGTCGATTTCCAACATGAATTAGGTTCATGGATTTTAGTATGGAGTTTGAGCTTGGGTAGGTGATGTGTGGACATTGTTTAAGCCTTCAAGGGATTGTTTAACTCACTTTAACCTTCCATTCATGGTAATTACCACAATCTCTTGATTTCTATCCCACTATTAAGTAGCTATTAAGCTTATCTTAATTTGTGAAGTGTATCAGCACGTCTTGATCAACTGTAACCTGGTAAAACGGTTTTTCAAGGTGAATTAGCCCCATAAATTTTAATAAAATCTTTAACCCATTACAAATGTGAGTTTGGCCATAAGCTTTAAAAAATCTTCTAACCCATTAAAGAGGCCAACACAGTATAATGTATAATAGAATTCAATCTCAAAGTTTGTTAATCTCTCAATATTTATATACATAACCCATCTGCAAAGGTGTGATTTCATTTCAACAAGGGATTTTCATCGAAAATAAATAAAAATCATTGGAAGGTGATAAGAAGTAATAAGATAAACGATAGTGTCAAAAATATTTGATGGCAATTGTCGGTAGGCGGCATATTCATGAGCATGAGTTACGAAGATGAATGAGAATATCGGAAGTATATTTATAGTTTTTTAATATAAGATGATGATGATCTTTGATTTTGTACCCAACTTCTATCATCTTTTTAGAGTTTTCTATATTACTTTACACTGTTATGTCCATCTCAATCTTAAACATAGATATCCTTTGGTTTTATAGACAACTTAAACTCTAACTTTTCTTAATCAATTAGTAGTTATAAGCTAACTACAATCTTAATACCAACTCCTAATGAGTTTGTAGTGCAAGTTAATCCATTGAATAAGAAATTTCTATCATGATTTACTTTTATTCATTATGCCAATATAAGCATGCTTACAAATACAAGGTGATGGAGGTATTTGGTGATGTGGGATTAGCAATATACTACCACAATATAACCATGCATTTATTACCGTTTTAACCGATCTTCTGGTATTTGCAGGATGTGTTGGAGAAAATGAGTTTTATTATTTTGTTTTTATAAGTCTTGGTGGGAATGGAACTTAGGA
>JAJJMB010013564.1:1695327-1706188 GCA_023531105.1 Papaver atlanticum | reverse complement strand
GTGACACGTTTTTACCATCTTTACCATATCATGGTTCGTCTAAGTAAGTAGTTTTTGTGTCGCGAATGACAGCATAAGCAGAGCCAGGATCGAAAACATGAGGATAAAATAATGGACATTACTGCTATATGTGGAAAAAATATGAATAAGATAATGAACATTTTTAAAGGGCATAGCTAAAGAATATAATAGTGCAAGTGTTTCGAGAGCTGAAACTTTTTTCTGGCCAGGGTTTTTTGACAATGATAAGCTAGAAAGAGAGAAGAGAACTCCTGCGAAGAAAATTAAATAGAGTGAATTTAGATTGTTTGTTGTTTGGTTTGCTAGGTTTACACCTAGTCTGGGTTTTCTTTATTGTTACTGGGTTTGTGTTAACCCATTTATATGCGCCTAGGCGCCTTCTTTCTTGTATCTCTTTTTTTTCATTTTCAATAAGACACCATCCCTTTGCTATCAAAAAAAAATAAAAAATAAAAAAATTGTGTAAATAAAAGTATAAAAATCCTGAATGAGCTTGTTGTCAAGCGTGAGCAGTTGCACCTACTTGTCCTTGATTCCCTCCACCACCGAATAACGGTTAGCAAACACAATTCAACTAAAAAGCTATCAATCTATGACCACGATTCCATGTGTGGGTTTATTTTTATTGATAAAGAATTTGGTGCTTACGAGTTTCGAACTCAGATCACTATATGTGAGTTTTAGTGTTCATTCTTTTCCTTCTTTTGAACCGGCGGAAGGCTCTCATGGGTTGCGAACATGCCATAACGAAATGGGCTGGGGAATCGTGGTAAACCATCGATTTTGATATCTTGAAATCTCTTCATAACCCGGTCATAGATGTCATGTACATATTCACAAAACCTCTCGCTTCAGGTGCTTTGTATATGATCATTTGTTTTGTTCCTTCAACTGCACTGAAAAATAAACGTTCTCCACTTGGCCACTGAAAAGAAAGTATGGTCAGCTTTCATATTAGGAAATCACTTGCCTATGAGCAGTCATGCATGCACATCTATGGGTGCATGCTTTCCTTATATATCTTGGACTTCTAGTTAAAAAAGGAATTTGGACAACCATTATATAAAAGAGCAGTATGGTGTATACTGCGTGTTGTGAAGTTATGGATATCTGATGATAGCTACATGGAGGAGGAGAAGAAGATGGCAACAAATTGGACGGAGGAAACCATATCACTTCCTCCTTCCTTTGAAAGAGGGTATCCTCTTGTTCTTAATCCAGTCAAAGGAACAGATGAAATAGTCCTACAATCACAGATTCAGATTCCGTTCACTGAATGGGATCCGAGAGGATTTGTAAGTCTGTATATTTATAACCGGACAACAAAGAAGTTTCGAATGATTGACATCACTGGTATAACACCGTTATTGAGCTATCCGGCGCAAGCTATTGCGTATAGACAATTCGGATTCTGTTGAACTTTTGAGAAGCCAATATTCGCTTTTAGGTGCTCACACGAAGGGAATGAGTTGCATATTGTTCGAGCATTATAACGAATTCTTTTCCTAATTGAGTATGTGTTAATTATTAGTAATCGAGTAGAAGGTAATAAAATTTAGAAGTACCATTTTTTTCTTTGTCAATTATTTGGTTACTTTTTGCATGGCTTCTATCAAAGGAAATAACTTTATTGTTAGAGTGTTTATTCTATACAATAGAGAAATTATATGGAATCAAAGTAATTCGTAAACATGGAAACTGGTTTACGAACTTTCTTTGAATGCAAGTAACAGCTGTTTAAACTTTAGGCAAACAAGACTTATTCATACTAAAAATAGGGGATTCCTGCAACTAAGTTTTTTAATCCCCGCACTGTGTACATCTTCTGCTACAAGAGTCGTCCTCCGCAGCTAGGTTTCCTCGAGAAACATAATTAGGTTATGACTTTGAAGGCTTTACTTGGGATTCGTGAAGTTTGGTCAGACTATATTTTACCTGATGGATTTATTATCCAGAATCTTATCTTGGCCATTATAGTTCTTGTGTATTATAAATGTTCGTCTCTTTTACCTTACATCCATTCAAGAACTATAGATCGAGGAATAAGATTGATAGAAACTATAAGTAGTACTCCTTTGTCTGACCTTGTAGTTCAACGAGATTACAATCTAAACTTGATTTGAATAGACTTGTGAGGTAAAATCAAGTAAACATCTTTATAACTTATAGATATTAAGCCCTAATTAATTGAGCTTTTCTTGATATCTTTTATATCTGGAGATCCCATAATGAATATATATATATATATATATATATATATGTATATATGAAGGAAATCAAAAAGGTGCCAGGCATGATAGCACTAGTCTTCCTTTTTACTATCATTAATGAACCATGAAGTGACACCTTTTCACCGCATCACGATCCATGCATCGTAATTAGTTTTTGTGTCACGATTAACGACAGGAGCAAAGCCAAGATCCAAATTTAGGCTAAAAATAGGAATCACTCGCTCCCAATTCATTTGTTTATTTGAAGTTGCCGGTTTCTGATTCATCGACTCATGAAACTGTTCTGAGTTAAATCCAGTGAGTTACTTGATACCGATTTACATGATTCGAATGAAAAACAAACACAACCGAGTTGATAAAAAATAAATAAAAAAGAGCAATTGAAAAAGAAGAATAGACTAGAGAGAAAGATATAAAGAAAAAAGAAGATTATTATCAATTCTCAAAATTTTCTCTTAATTTTTGATCGTTCTATTAAATATAGAAGTAAAAGCTTCTTACAAACTCAATAACTAGTTTCTTCTTCCGCTGTTAATTTATTATTCTGCATTAATTATTTTTTATGGCTTCAATTCTCAAACAACCTATTCCCAATAATTAATACCTAGATTTTATGCATTTATCATGCCTAATCACTTTGATAAAACATGTGATCTTTTTTCTTTTCTATGAATTCAGATTTTTTTTCCATGAGATTCTGCTAGCAGTAATTACTTAGTCCATCTTTACTTTTTCATGATGCAATCTTATGACTTGTCTTATGTATATTTCCCCTTCTAAGTGTTTAGAAAAATGCATCAGTGAAGTTCAAATTTTAACAATTTTAAATTTTTGCTTTCATTGAACTTTTTCTAGGTCTATTTTCATTTAACACTTCATTTTTTTTTTTTCAATTTCAGCCTAGTATCAGCTGTAAGAAGAGGAAGATAGAAGAAAAATCCGTTTTGGATTTTTGTAGGTGTATTGCGTCCGAGAAAACTTATTCATCTTAATTTATTTCTATGATAGTAAAGAAAATTGATGATGACACATTTTAAATTCGGTTTATGGATATCATCATCCAATAACTGTACCCGTTACCATTGTATTCTTGTGATATCGACTTTTTACTATCACTCATGAACCATGAAGTGACACCTATCCATCGTACGTAGTTTTTTTGCCATGATTAACGACATGCCAGGATCCAAACTTAGGCTAAATATTACCCAATTCTTTTATTTATTTGCAGTTTTCGATTTTTGATTCACACGCAGGCTCATAAAACCGTTCTGAGTTAAATCAAGTGAGTTAGTTGATACCGATTCACACAAGTTGAATGAAAAAAACACAATCGATCAGTTGATAAAAAAAAAACTTAGCAATCCGACATGTGGCATCTATCTATTGTTGTGTCTTAGGTCTTATCTTCTTTATGTGGTTAAAAAAGTGAGAGAAAGGAAGGTTGAGAAAGAAGAAGAGACTAGAGAGAAAGAAAGAAGAAGATCATCATCAGTGCCCAAAATTTTCTCTGTAAATTTTGAGTGTTTCATTAAATATGGAGGTAAAAGTTTTTTCCTGAAACTCATCCACTATTTTCTTCTTCTACCGTTAATTTAATCTTCTGCATTTATTATTATTTGTGCCTTCAATTCTCAGACAACCTATTCCTAACAATTAATACATAGATTTTCTGCATTTATCATTTACTTTGATAAAACATTTTTTTTCTCTGTGAATTGAGATTTTTTCTCCATGAAAATCTCTTAGACGTAATTTATTAGTCCCTCTTTCATTTTTCATGATGCGATCTTGTGACCTGTCTTGTTGTACTTTACCCCCTCTAAGTGTTAGTTATAAATTGCTTCAATGAAGCTCAGATTCTAACTTTTTTTTTTATTAAGGAGGAGAAGAAGAAAACCCTCTTGCAATCATTAACAGGATTCCATCCTCAACTTCAATTATCAGGGAAAAGAACGCTTTTCGATGACAAGGTTAGGCATATTCTCAGTGACAATATGTGATCTTATCTTGGACAAGCTTCCGCATGCATCAGTGACAGCTTTAATGGAGGCTTATCCTCATTATTTTCCCTATTAAGATTTCTCGAACCATCAACACGACCTAAATTATCAAGGGAAACACTCCTTCAATCATTACGAGGAGTATCAGGGTAAAGAACGCTTTCAACTATTTTCAAAGACAAAATAATACATCAATTGCTAAACTACCTCCATGTAAATACTCGTTTCAAGTTCAAGTGTGTTTCCAGAAGTTGCGAATATTACTTCATTCTAATTCTTCTTTTGTCCAACTGCATCTCCATCGATCAAAGGCATCACCACAAGTACTTATTGCAACTACTGCACAAGGTTCCATCGTTATATATTCACCAAAATTAGATTTGAAGGGGGTGGAGCTATTCGTAAAGAGAAAATTTCATGGAAAGAATCTGCCACGTTGGATCCTATAAATGGATTGATTTTCTTTCTTATTAAAAGATAATACTCCACTCGTATCAACAATATGGAAACTCGACAAGTTACTCCAAGCTTTTTCACGTTGCTACCATTGCAGTCGAGAGGAACTTCATTACTTCCAACATATGGGTTTGGATTTGATCATTTTACCCGGTAAACACAAAGTACCTTTGCATTTGAGAAATATCTAGAGATCTTCCTGAGTATCGCCATGGAATGATGTCAGGGAATGTTGTTATCTGCGAAATTTTCATTGTTGGAGAAAAACAGTGGAAGGATAAAGATGAATTCCCACCGGTTACATTATGCGGAGAAGACGTTTGTATCTTAGAGAAACTTGGTAGTAGTTACTCCAAGCAGCCTGATAATGACAGTTAATTATGCTCTTATTTTGTTATGTTTAATTAGATATAACAGTATGTGCTTTCTTTGTTTGGTGCTAAAAGCCATAATATCTTTTGTTCTGTAAAAGATATATACTTGGATCATCTTACTGGCTTTATGAAGGTTTTTAGATCCATGTTTATCTATAGGTATTCAATGTTAGAACTAGGTTAGGCTGCTTTCAACTTTTTGTCAACAAATCTGGTACTCGAAAAATTGGAACTGTTCTTATTTTTAACTAAATAGAAATGTTCAAAGTATTAAAGAAAATTATATTTTTTTTCATTATATATATAAAAACTAGGTTTAGGTTGACATATTTTATTATAATTTGATTATATGTATAATAACTACATTTTATTTATTACTAGGGATTAACCCGTGCCGTAACGGCACGGGAAAGGATGTATTTCAAATATATCCATTGGTTCATATATATCATAACTGTTGGCGAAAAATCAATCCAGTCGATCGAAGTCTAAATGTTTTTGAGATGTTGATTAATAAACATGTCCTTGGCCTCAAATCTTTTAATATTATGTATGTAAGTCATACAATCCTTTAGGACAAACATAGTTAATCGTTAACAAACTCCTCAAATTCCTATGGGCCTATGGGTAATAGAAGATTTTGTAAGATTAATCAATCAGATTAATCTTACAAAATCTGTTAGCTTCAGGAATTAGTTTTCTCCCTTTGATGATATAAATTATTCCAAAGTTACATATATTTGTGTTTATTCATTTCCCTAAAGTTTAATAATCTGTAATTCTTGATCCATTTCGTTCTTATCTACTTATCTTCTCTCCATACCTATTACCATGAACTATTTCTCAAGCATGTGTAATCACATGAGGTTGAGGAGAAATGGCAGAAACAGAAATCATGACAAAATGAGAATAAAGAGAGATATGAGAAACTAAATCAATTACAATTGATTCGCGTGTAGCCTTGTATAGGTTTCATCTTCTTTCCTGCCCCGACCCGACAAATCTTAAAACCACAGCTGTTGATTTATCTTCTCCCTAGAATAATCTGGCCTTTAACATTTACTTTTATTTTAAAAAAATTAGGAAATTAAGAAAATAAAATAAAAATTAATATCAAATTAAAAAAATTAACCAAGGGTAACTAAATAATTTATGTACCTTAGGACACCTTCTCATCCCACTACCACTCCTTCTTTCATCACCACCATTATCGTCATCACTCAACCATTCTCACCAACACCACCACCATTATCCCCACCGCCGATCCACCACCCCCGCCCACCATCACAACCACCATTAATGCCTACTGATTTAATATGAAATAAATTTATTATGTACTGTATTAATGAAAATATATTTATTTGATTAATTAAAGAAACATTTTATTATGAAATATATCAATAGAACATTTATTATTGAAAGTTAATTAAGCTAATCATTTTACAGCCGTAGATTTAGCTTTCCCAAGAATGAATCCAGAGTGTCCTTTATCTTGTGTAAGTTGTCTATCAATCAGATTAATCTTACAAAATCTGTTAGCTTCAGGAATCACTTTTCTCCCTTTGTTGATATAAATTATTCCAAATTTACATAGATTTGTGTTATTTATTTTCCTAAAGTTTAATAATATGTAATTCTTGATCCATTTCATTTCTTATCTACTTATCTTCTCTCTTTACCTATTACCATGAACTAATTCTCAAGCATGCATAATCACATGAAGTCGAGAAGAAATGGCAGAAACAAAAATCATGACGAAAAATGGGAATAGAAAAAGATATAAGAAACTAAATTATCTATTATAATTGATTCGCGTGTAGCCTTGACCCGACCCGAAAAATCTTAAAACCACTGCTATTGATTTATCTTCTCCCTAGAAAAATCTGGCCTTTATATTTATTTTGATATAAAAAATTTTAAAACATAAAAGAAAAACAAATTTAAAAATTAATATCAAATAACAAAATTAACCAAAGGTAACAAAATAATTTCTCTACCTTAGGACACCTATCTCATCCCACTACAACTACTTCTTACACCACCTCCACCATTCAAACCATCACCCACCACCATATCCCCACTGCCGATCCACCACCCCCGCCCACCATCACAACCACCATAAATGCCTACTGATTTAATATAAAATAAACTTATTATGTACTGTATTAATGAAAATATATTTATTTGATTAATTGGAGAAACATTTATTATGAATTTTCAATAGAATATTTATTATTGAAAGTTAATTAAACTGATCATTTTACAGTCGTAGATTTAACTTTCCCAAGAATGAATCCAGAGCGTCCTTTATCTTGCCTAAGTTTTCTAAACTTTCTTTTATAAGCTGGTTTATAATTTCACATGCGTCATAACGACACGACCTCCATAATAAGTAAAAGAAGAATTATGTCAATTTTGACCCTTGTTATTTTTTTGTTGGCTCTATACATAGTGACAATTTGTTTCCATGGTTGTTTTTGTTTATAATTGCTAGGTTGACCGTAATAGGTGTCTCGAAGAAACCACCGAGTGAAACATGTCGTGGGACCAACTGAAAACATTTACTATCCCAATAGCAGATACATTAACCTATCATCGTTAAATTTTTCTCGGTTTGTTTTTAGGGAAATTGCGGTCAGCTTATACAATTTTTTTTTTTATAACCAGCTTATTTTCACATAGAGTAAGAATTCCCCACTACCTAACTACCACACTGACCACCTACACTACCACCACCAGAACCGCCCATCACCACTACCTCATCACCATCATCACCGGCTCCATGGACCACCACCCACAAATACTACCCAATTGATATGATTATTAACAAATTTATTATTTATTTAATGAAAGTATTTATTAGGATAATTAGAAGACATTTATAAGGAAACATTAATAAAAATATTTAATGATGAAAGTATGTTCATTAAGAAAATTGTGAGACACTTATAATGAAAGACTAATAAAATATTTAATGAAAGTTCATTCATGAAGATAATTGTAAGATATTTATGATGTAAGAAGATATTTATAATGAAAAATTAATAATTTTTTTAATGAAAGTATATATATTAAGATAATTATAAGACATTTATAATGAGAGATTATAAAATATTCATTATAAAAAATTAATAAAATATTCATTAGATTAAATTAGTTGAAAATATACATTTATAATGAGAGATTAATTTATACCAGCCACTACTTCTTCCTCTACTAACCAACAATTTCTCTTGATATAATTTTTATTAAATTATTTATTAATGTATTCATTATAAAAAAATAATAAAATATTCATTACAATAAATTAGTTGAAAATATACATTTAACTAGTGAAGTCTATTGCTTCCCGTTGTTGCATGTCTAGTATCTTGATGATGATACTATTATTGGTGACACGCTGGAGGTTGCCAAAGCCTTGAGTATTATAGAATCCGAGGGGCCGAGTAGGGGTTTACATCTCAATATTAAGAAAACTGAAGTGTTTTGGCCTTCAATTGATTCTCGAAGCATTGTTGAAGGTGTATTCCCCTCTGATATTGGAAGGCCTAGTAATGGCGTTAAACTTCTAGGTGGATCGGTGAGTCTGGATTTGAATTTCATGAGTGGCATGGTGTTGAATAGGGTGAACAAAACCATTCAGCTTATGTCCGCTATTAAGAAACTCAAGGACCCTCAAAGTGAGATGCTGTTACTCCGTAATTGTGTTGGCGTGTCCAGATTATATTTGCAATGCGTACCACCAATCCTGCAGCTTTACAACAAGCCACCGATCTCTTTGATGACCATCTACTCAAGTATTTGAGGCTTTTAATCACAGGAGACAGAGCTGGTTTTGGGCCTTTACAACAGAGATTAGCTACCTTGCCCAACAAAGAGGGTGTCCTTGGTATATACACTATGGCTGACACCCGTGCTTATTGTTACCTTGCCTCTCAGAGTCAGACTACTTCTGTGCGGAAGGTCATACTTGGTGGCTTATTCTCATCAGATAACGGTTCTGCTTATCAGTTGGCTCTTCAGAACTTTATTCAGGTATGTGGTTTGCCTTCCTCTTATTGCGTCGATGATACTGCCCCTCCTTCTATGCACTCCTTGCCAGTCACTTATTTTGATGCAGTTAAGAAGCAAATCCCTGTCCAATTTTCCCTCTCTGAAAGAGACTCCATTTTGTGGCAATGTAACCATATCAAGCATGCACAAGACTACCTCTTGGCTATTCCCATTAGTGGGCTAGACCAATTCCTTGGGCCGAGACAGTTCAGAGCCATAGTTTGTTACCGCCTGGGTATCCCCTTGTTTGTTGAAGATGGTTTATGCTCCTGTTGTAATAGACCTATGGATATTTTTGGTGACCATGCGCTCCACTGTGCTAAAGATGTTGGACTCAAGTATCGTCATGACTTAGTTCGGGACGTAGTTGTGGATATTTGTTATAAAGATGGTGTACCTGCACGTAAGGAAGTTGCCTTGGGGCTTTTATCGGACAGTAACAAGGATTTGCGTCCAGCTGACATCCTTGTTCTCAATTGGGAAAATGGTCAAGATGTGTGTATGGATGTCACAGGTGTTTCACCCTTCACTGGGGATGGTGTCCGATCTTTCGTTCCAGGCCAAGCCATTTCGAAAGCAATTTCACGTAAACGTACTAAATATTTGGATGAATATGCTTCACATGGTTATGGTTTGGGTGTTTTTGCGTTCACTACTTTGGGAGAGCTCAGCGAGGATACTGTATGTTTTTTTGAGCGTTTAAAGAATTGTTTAGTTAGTAATGATGCTGGTAGTGGTTTAGGCAGTTTTATTTTTCATAGATTGGGTGTAGCTATTCAAAAAGGGGTTGGTGCCCAGCTTGTAGCTAGGCTGCTGACCAAAGCCTTGTACGATTCACAAAAATAATTGAATAATTATAGTTTATGGCAAAAAAAATAAATAAAATAAAAATAAATAAATAAATAAAATAAATATATACATTTATAATGAGAGATTAATATATACCAGCCACTACTTCTTCCACTACTAACCACCAATTTCTATTGATATAATTTTTATTAATGTAAAAATACATATTTATTAGATTAATTAAGAGGACATTTAATGATGTAAATTTAATAAATTATTCACTATGAGAGATTAATGAGACACTAATTAATAAATCACTTATAATGATTAATTTTAATTAGAGCAAACCACAACCATGGATTTAGCTTTCCCCAGAATGCATCCTGACCGCTCTTTATCTAGGCAAAGTTGTCCATGCTTTGTTTTATATTCTTGATAATTTAATTTATTCTTTTACTTAAGTAAATTCATTAAAAGGGGACCTAAACCATTATTTGTTATGCTTAGAAATATATATATATATTGGTTAGAATTATCCTTTAAATGTGTTAATTCATCTATTATCGAGCTAAACATGGCGTCAATGAAGCTGTTTATATGTAAATAGTATCTTTTAGATGTATGTTTTATCCTTATCTTTTAAAGGATTGAAATGCTCTGGTCTGGGTGCATGATCTTTTTTATTCCATTTAATATTACGATCCATAATATGGTTAAAAACGTGTCTCGAAGAATATTTATTTTCAAGAATGTTTGTAATTTCTTGACAACACTTTCATTCTCATTTAGAGGCATCATATCACCAGAAATAAGTGTTTTTATAAGGTTGTATAGCAAACATTTAAGGATGTTTTAACTTCATTGTTCTTTTTTGTAATTTTTATATGGGATATATATATATATATATATATATATATATATATATATATATATA
>JAJJMB010013564.1:1559572-1695317 GCA_023531105.1 Papaver atlanticum | reverse complement strand
ATATATATATATATATATATATATATATATATATATATATATATAGATAGATAGATATGGTTTACAATATTATGCCGTGTGATTCATTTCAATTTCTACCGGAAAATTGAGAATTATATAATTACGGGCAGTCGGAGTGCAAGTTTATACAGTTAGTTAATTAATGAAAACAATATTTTCTTTCTTTTGGTATAATTTATAATAGAGAACACTATAACTTCAGGTCGAAATCGACTTGTTCTACGTTTCACCAAATCTTCAAAACTACGGTCTATGATTTTCCTCCACTTATTTCCTCAAACAGTACTCAATTGTCCGAATTATCATTCCATATATACCTAGGTAGATTTTGTGAAACCTCCCAAATAGAAAAAACCTTGTGTTTATTACTGGAAGGGTCAAAACCAAATCCATGAATTGTAATCATCAAAGTCCCTTCATTCTGTAATCCGATTGATGTTTTGACCCATGTTGTAATTTATCTAAAAAAATGATGTGGTTATTCAGCATTTGACTGAAATTTCAGATGTTAGCTTGAAAAGATTCAGGGAATTAGATGGAGGTTATTCTGAATTTGAGACTAATTAGGATGAGTAAATTGTTGGTTGATTGTGAAGTTAGAAAAAGAAACAGGAACGGAGAATAGCATAGCGAGATTTTGTGTGAAGAGAATATTTTTTTTTTTTTTTTGATCAGCAAAACTATAGGATATATATTAAAGAAAAAAATAGGTTATTACAAGTCTGAAAACTGAAAAGAACCTTATAACCATCAGGTCTTTCCAGTCCTAAGAGTACAGATTTTTTTTATATCTCTCAACTATCTTAGCCCACTTATAAATCATGTCTTGAAAACGAATTCCCTCAAGAGCTTTAGATGGGATTGCCCAATACAGAATCAAAGCCTTGATGTCCATAATTAGCTTATCATCACTTCTCTCGATACCCTTAAAGATGCGATTATTTCGCTCTTTCCAAATGGACCAACAAATGGCATACGGGATTGCGTTCCACATATAATTCCTTGTAGTAGTAAAAATGATTGTCACCACTAGCAACACCAACATTGTCAGATGCCACCTCCTTTCATATAAACAGATCAGCCCATTTATAGGCTTCAACATAGAGCATGAACTCCATGGAATTGACACTTTGAGAAGAACTTCATCCCTAACTTCAAACCCATACTATGAGAAATTGATGGAATTAGCAGCAAAGGTTACTATGATAGTTTGAGGATTAGGTTTAGAATGATAAAGATGTAAATTTACGAAAGAAGAATCCCAATGAAGAGGTCACCAGTTTTTGAAGATGCATTTAAATCTTGTGAATGCTTGTACAGGAAGATGACTAAGTATCTGTTTCATTGAACTCGATGATTTGACTCTTAGAGATCTATGCATGGTTGAATTCTAGACAACAGATGAGATATTAAGGTAAAATTCGGAATAGGTTCCAATGAAAGTTTATTTTTGCATAAGTCTAAATAACATCTCACAATCAAAAATATTTGGATTGAAACTTCTTCTGGTGATTTAATTTCATGTAGATTGATTTAAATATTTGTTTTTCACCAGGATTCACGAGATAATAATATAATACTCACCATTGTTGACAATTGAAGTTTGTCAAAGGTCTGATCAACTACATTGGGGTTCTTGAAGTATCTAGTAAGCTTGTTTCCTCCCTTATTTTCTTTATATCTCTCTGGAATATTTTTTAGCAAACCAATTAAACTTAAATGTACTTCTAGTACTAGAATTTTATACAGAGAAAAGAAAACGCTAAGTCAACTCCCTCCCTAAAAACAAGGAACAAATTATTTTATTTTATTTTAAATCCGAAAGAAAAAAATTGAAGGCATGCACCATGTGGAAGATTATGATAAGAAATCAAACTTGAAAATACAATACACAAAATTGATTATGGTAATTAGATAAAATAAATGGAAAGTAATTGTTGTTGCTATAAATAAATGCATACATGAAGTAAAATCTTTACCTCCATATTCTAACAATGTAGGAGGTAGAAAATAGGTTTGTTATCGTTGCAAGTGGTAATTTTTTTTTCTTCTCTTTCTCGGTTCACACAGTTTTACTAACTACTTCTTCTTCGTTTTCTTATCTGTCTCTTTATCTAGCAGCTATACAAGCCAAGAAGGTAAGTCCTAAACACAACAATTATGGGTCCTCCAGAATATAACTTTTTCCTTCGATTTCAATTATTTACTCAACTTACTTAGTATGCTCAAGTGGATGTTATACATATAATAATCTTTCTCACAATAGATCCATGTTTGTGCCAAAATTGTCAATTTTATTAAATAAATAGAAATAACAATGATATTTTGACTTTTAAGATTTTTTTTTTTTTTTTGAGTTTGTTAATTTGCCAATGTTACTTATTGAATTTTCAACTTATAAGTTAGGCAACTGCCAAACTAACTTATTTACTTTTTCACTTCTCGGAAGTAACTTTTAGAAATTCAAAAGAGCTTTCGGTATCGAAACAACTTATAAAAGTTCATTGCACATGTAGTTACCTAAAATCGGTGAGAGGCTAGAGTGGGATTCTAGGGTTTCTGAAAGTGAGTTACGGGAGGTTGAGCACGAACAGTCTTCGCTTAAACCACGAACAGTGGTCGATCAAAAGGATGCTTCAGTCACATGGATGGAGGCTTAGGGACGGTCTTAGGGAGTGAAGCAGATGAAAAGAGAGATCAGAGAATTCTAGGGTTTGAAGAAGAATTGCTCTGAGAGTTTTTATCCGAAAGTTTTTCATAGCTTGGAGAAATAAAGGACCTATTTATAGATTAAATCTCTAATCTCAGGTCGGTGAAGATAATGACTGCTTTCGTTGACGTGTGGAGCAATTCTCCCGTCTTTCCAGGAATAGAGATAAACTAGGTTGAGTTTATCTCATTATTCCACCGAATTTACTCTCTTCTGCGGTGAGAAATAAGCCTGGTATTTCTCACACGTGCTGTGAACCGCCAGACCAAAACCCTAATTGATATCCCCCAATTTGTGTGAAGTTGAGTCAGCCTTTGTGATGATGTGTTGAAGGAGAAATATTCTCTTTAGCCGAGTTGGCCAAGATAGAGAGATATTCTCTGATTTGCAAGAATGACTAGGATGAGTCACGTGAAAAGGCATGGGATGCCTCAGAATTCGTGTGCAAAGTGTGAGAGGATCTGAGGCTGAGCTCCCTCTCTCCATGGCTGGTCACATACGTCATGTGGAGACCGCATATTATTGCTTGTGGGTCCCTTTATTGAGCATGCAAATCTCAAGAGAGCTTATCCAGGTTTTTGGATAGACATGTATAGTTCAGGCTCAATTTACTAGCCGTTAGTGTGTTTGAGAGGATGAGAAATATGCTTGAGCCCTAGGTAAGGCGTATGCCTATTATGGGGAATATTCGGCACTGTCTGAGATTTCCCGAGAGATTTAAATCTTCCTGAGATTTTGTGGAGAGATATGAATCTCTACTGGATTTTTAAAAGAGATGTGAATCTCTTTGAGATTTTGAGAAGAGAGGTGAATCTCTTTGAGATTTTATGGAAAGATGTGAATCTCTCCGAGATTTTGCGGAGAGATGTGAATCTCTCCGGGATTTTGAGAAGAGATGTGAATCTCTCCGGGATTTTGCGGAGAGATATTTTATTGACGGATCCGAATCTCTCTGTGGTCTGTTGGGACTCGTCTTGAAGAGAGAGAAAGGGCTTTGTGCGCCCGATTAATGTCTCTGCGATACTTTGCTGGCTCACTTGTATTTGACCAATGTCTCTTGCAGAGATGTGCTAGGAATCAACTATGTCCATATAATGGGGCCGACAAGACCAGTGTATCTCGATAGGATGTTCTAAGAGTCTGTCGAAAGGGCCCGGATGCAGAATAACCAGTTTATCTCACGGGGATGTACTATAAATTATTCAAAAGATTTGGTAAGTCGAGTCATATCCTAGAGTAGACATGACCAGTGTATCTCGCGATGATGTACTAGGAATCAGTCCCTGATCTCAAATAGGGTGAGTTGTGCTTACATGAGAAATGTATGTCTCCGCTCTGGGTCATAAGTACGCTTGGGACGTTTTTACGCATCTACAGAGCCTACATGACCAGCAGTATCTCGTCGAGGATGTATACTAGGAATCATGGCATCACAATCAGCTGCGTCTCGCGAAGACATGCTGGAATTGTGGCTTTTCTGGTTCATAAGTCTGCTGGGGACGTTTTACGCTCTACAGAACCTACGTGACCAGCAGTATCTCTTCGTGGATGTGCGCTAGGAATCACAGCATCACGACCAGCAGTGTTTCGCGGGTGAAAAAGTTGGGGTACAACAACCTCACCCAATAATTCGCTTAGCAATCTGTATGGACTAACTCCAATATACTTTTAAGAGAATCAACTAGACAGTCAGACTCAATCTTAATAAAAAGTATATCAAAGAGTTATATCTCAATTTATTGATTCAATACTTACTCAAGCAAATATAAATCTGCGAGTCTAATTGAATACAAGAGAAATTAACTTGAACGGTACCAAAGACCAATGTTCAAGTATCAATCAATTTCAATCAACAACCAAAGGTCGGATTTCCCAATTGATTGATTCAACGCACAACCTTTGATATTTCAATTATATAACAAAATATAATGCGGAAAAGAAATAACACAGACACCATAAATTTTGTTAACGAGGAAACCGTAATTGCAGAAACCCCCGGGACCTAGTCCAGATTGAACACACACTGTATTAAGCCGCTACAGACACTAGCCTACTACAAAGTAACTTCGGTCTTGACTGTAGTTGAACCCCAATCAATCTCACACTGATCCAAGGTACATTTGCGCTCCTTACGTCTCTGATCACAACAGGATACTACGCACTTTGTTCCCTTAGCTGATCTCACCCACAACTAAGAGTTGCTACGACCCAAAGTCGAAGACTTTAATATGTCTCCCACAGAAATACCTACAAGTTTTGTTCCGTCTTTTGATAAATCAAGGTGAACAGGAACCAATCGATAAACCGAACTTATATTCCCGAAGAACAGCCTAGAATTTTCAATCACCTCACAATAATCTTAATCGACTAGCGAAACAAGATATTGTGGAATAACAAATGATGAGACGAAGATGTTTGTGATTACTTTTCTATCCTTCATATCGGAGAAATTAATCTCAAGCCAATCTTACGATTGTACTCAAATACGATAGAAACAACAAGATCAGATCACGCAACTAAAGAGAAAATAGTTGGGTCTGGCTTCACAATCCCAATGAAGTATTCAAGTCGTTAACCTATAGGGTCTCGGTAGAAACCTAAGGTTAAAGGAATCGACTCTAGCTTATACAACTAGTATCACACAGGAGGTGTGGGGATTAACTTTCCCAGTTGCTAGAGTTCTCCTTTATATAGTCTTCAAATCAGGATTTGCAATCTAAGTTACCTTGGTAACAAAGCATTCAATATTCACCGTTAGATGAAAACCTGATTAGATTTAAGCTAATATATTTCAACCGTTAGATCGAACTTAGCTTGTTATAGACAAATGAATTATACGTCATTTAGGTTTGAGTAACCGTACCTAAACGTTTATAAGTCGTTGGTTCAACAGTAGTTAACCAAATGGTTAGCCATATGAGCACTTTCATATCAACCATATTCATCTTCACCATAACTAGTCCAAATGACTCAAATGAACTAGTTCAAAAGTTGTTCAATTGCCTAGATCTCATAGAAGTATACAAGACACAATCGAAGCAAAATCGGTTTTGATTCACTCGAATCGATTCATGAACTTTATAGCCAAGGTTTGCAAATATGCATTCCTTAGTTTATATATATTTTAGTTCACGAATAAACCAATTTTAGAAAGTAAAATACTTAAGTATGCGTACTTAAGTAACTGGATTTGAGTTTGTTTTGTTTCCCAACTCAGCAGAAATTCACGGACGTGAACTTTCCGCCAGTATGAGTACATGTACGGATACTTAGGTAACCGGATTGAGTTGGTTTTGATTTCCAACCTCAGCAGAAATTCACGGACGTGAACTTCCACCAGTATGCGTATGGTACGCATACTTACCCAGTCTCCTTCAACCATTTAGTACACACACAAGTATGCATACATTTGTTTCCCAGTTTTGGACTTATACACTAATGCGCGAACACATTATATGCTTATATCCAAGGATGGTTACATGTTCTAAACTCTTTATTTCAATCATTGAAACATTCTTAGAGGATGTTAAATAGAGGTTATTCATACACTATTTTTCATCAAAGCAATTTTCAAGATATTGAAATAATCAACATGACTTTCGTCACTTGTAAAGATGAACTTGGCCAAAGCGAAAGCTTACCAATACATATTTCGAGAAAATTGTAAGAGAGATAAACTCGGCTCGAAATAGCAAATGTGTATAATCAAAGTCTATATAGCAATACGACTTTTGTCTCAAGATAGGAGATAGAGTAGATAGACTTTTTGAGTGATAGATAAGTTCAAGTCTCCACATACCTTTTAGTCGATGAAGTTCCACCAATTCCTTGAGTAGTTCTTCGTCTTTGTATGATGAACGCCGTGGAGTCTAGAACTTAACTACACTTTCTATCCTAGTCCGAGACTTAGCTATAAGTAGACTAGAAATCAAGACTTATAGTTTTGGTAACTAAACTTGACAACAAGCTTGAGATAGCAACGCTTGCGAGTTCGACCGAGCAGTGCTCTAACAGCGGACGTACACTAGAAATTGTGGCTATGGATGCCTTGAGGACCAAGGGATTAATCTCTCCCGTGAGAGTTGAGTTTTGTCTATGGTCTTAAAATGACACTTTTGCCCCTTATCCAAATTTCACCATCTACAGCATCGTATATCTATCTTATGTTTTGTACGAATAGGTATGTGGTTGATCTTACTGGCTACTCTGCTCTCTCCAATCTAAACCCCACATCTGGAAATGGTGAACCCCACATATACCTAAATGTGAATCAAAACCTAGATGTGTAGTTTAGATTGGAAGGAGTAGAATAGGGAGGTGGAAAACATTAACATTTCTGGAAAATTTGCCACAAGTTGTCAGTTTCACTCTTTTACCCAGTGTAAAAGAGGTGTAAGAAATATTAAAGGTTGGGTGTAAACATCCCACAGCCTTATCCAATCAATCATCCACCCATGGCTACAACTTTCTAGTCTTCTTCCTCATTTTCTCACTTCTAAAAAAAAATATATCCAGTGAAGCTTTAAACCCTTTGATTCATTCCTCGTCTTCTCAACAATGGCAACATCATCACTTTCATTATCTTCCACCTCCTTCTCATCACCTAAACTTCTCTCCACTTCATCTTCATCTCTTGTTTCATTCACACCTCAAGTTTTCTTTCATAACAAATCTTGTAATTTCAACAGAGTTGAGATTTTGAGAAGAACCCATGAAAGTTTATCAGTTAAAGCATTAACTTTAGATTTTTCAGGTTCATTCTTTGAAGGAGGTGTTGGAGAAGATGATGAACCACCATCATCTGGTGGTATTTTAGCTACTGAAGAGAAAGAAGAACCTCAATGTCCACCTGGTTTGAGACAATATGAAACTATGGCTGTGCTAAGACCTGATATGAATGAAGATGAACGTCTTACTCTTACCCAGAAGTATGAAGAGGTAAACCCCAAATTGAAACCCTTAATTTTCTTTTAGTTGCGCCTGAATTTGTTTGTAAGATTCCACCATGGAAATGCAGTTCAGGTGTTTGTTGAATGTTCTTAGAGATATATAACTTGCATTGATAAGAACAAGTAGAATAATTAGGTAGATATGTGTGTTTTCCTGCTTGCAACAAGTTAAAATGGTGGGATCTATCAATTTGCTTGCACTGGGCAATAAGATTGAGGCTTTCACAATCAGGGACAAAACTGTTACATGCTCTGGAGTAGCAATTGTCACTGAAAATTCGATGTGTTGGTCGTTAAGATGACTTATATTCCTTAATAATGAAGGGTTGTTGGATCTGTGAATTTATTGTAAAACTGTCAGATAGTGATTCTTGTTTGTGGGGTGGAATTTTGTCTCTGAAAACGATAAAATTTGTGAATGCATTTTTCCACAAATTTGTTGTTTCAGTCTGTTTACTGTTCAGATGCTACCATAATGCTATAGGAATTCTGTGAATTTGGAAGTACTCCGAAGTAGTAAATGAACTTAATTTTCCTTGGCTTTATGAATGTATTTAATCTTTAAGCTTAACCAGTTTCAAAAGTTCCCCCTAAAGAGCACACACAGCTTTTCTGGTGTTGCATATTTTTCATTAGTACTTGCATCTTTTCGTTCTGGAGCAGGAGCAGTGTTTGTTCTATGTATCGAAAATTAGCTTTTCCAGTGTTGGGTATTTCTGATTAGTACTTGCAGCTTCAACATATGACCAGTAGCATTTGTTCTATGTTCTGCAAATATTTAAGAAGAGGGATATATAGTTTGGGAATTTAGCTTCAACCTATGACCAGTCACGCAAACGCATTGGGAGTATTGCATACACTACTCGTTGCACTATCAAAAGATTTAAAATGCTACTCTTTGTCACCCTGCTTGTTCATACTGGAGCAGTGCTTTTTAATTCTTTTAATGAACAAATCTGAAATGTCATTTGTTTGCAGTTGATTGTTGCTGGTGGTGGAATGTACGTTGAGGTATTTAACAGAGGAGTGATTCCGCTTGCATACAGCATCAAAAAGAAGAACAAGGCAGGAGAAACCAACACCTATTTGGATGGTATCTATCTACTTTTTACCTATTTTACCAAACCAGAGTCCATAACTGCTCTGGAGGCCCGCCTCATTAGAGATGATGACGTTATCCGATCATCCAGCTTCAAGATCAGAAAGAGGAAGTACTAGAATCTGGATTTCCTTTTACACCTTCATCTTTGAAAGAAAAGGTAACTTTAATGTACTTATGAGCGTTAATGATGTTTGTTTGTTTTCCTTCGGATCAGTGAAATCATATTTTGTTGTTATGTAGTCAAATTCATGAGTAATGACAGTCGAAGATGTCTTTCCAATAGCATTTAGTTCTAAAGAAACCAAACTTTTATTGTTTAAAGGACATGAAAGTTATGCTCATGTTCCCTAATCATTCATTTACAAAATTGCAAAACCGAAAACAAAACAATTGGCTCGATGCTACAAGGATTTAGAAATTGTATGTACAGATGGGTAGTGTAGAAAAATGGTTTTATTTTGTGAGCCATGAAAAGAAAAATGTAAATCTCAGTCCGCAGGAAAAGGCAGAATCACCCGGTCGTCAGATTGTGGGTTACTCCATCTTCTTCTTACCTGGAACCACCTGCAAACATGAAAGACATAGTCAACCATTGGAAAACTAATGGAAGCAGAGACTGCATCTGACGATATCCATATTAAGATCTTTTTTGCCTTCAGATGTCCTATTTTCGTCATGTTTTACCGCATTAACATGAGAAATTTCATGGTTTTCGTCTCTGTTCTTGTGTGTATGTCTTATCTTGTCTTATTTCTCTTCTGCCTATACTAGAAATATTGGCAAGCACTAGGGAAAACAATGAAAATGACTTAGAAGGAAGCCCAGAGATCAAATTAGATGTGAAATGGCAAAATGATACTTACATGGTGAGCGAAAACAGGTGGTGGAAATTGGTTTGTTGTTGTTTCCAGAGGGTTCAAAATTGGTCTGACCACAGCTGGAAGGAAAAGCCCTGATAGTCATAAAATGAAACCATGTTATGGTATTGATATGTCAAACAATCATATGCAGCGATGCAGATGCAGATTATTCATCTGACATCTTCAAGGGTTTACATTTTCTGTTGACTAGGCCTCTGAATCTGTTTCTCTTATTTTTACTGTATGGTTAATTCTTGTAACCTTAAACATGATGATCTTAAACACAGATTTAGGTGAAATGAAGAAACATCAAATTTCGACGTCAGACAGAAATCTTGATCTCAATGATCGAACAAACCATATGAAAATCTAAATTGAAAACATTGAAAATGTGATTAGAAACAATTGAGTAAATCAGTGGAGAATGAAATTACCAACTCCTGCAAGGAGACATGAAGCTGCAACCACTGGCTCCTGTGCCACAAACATCTTCAATTTCTTCATTATTGCCATTGTTGTGTCTCTAGATTTCTTTTCTCTGAATCTCTTTCTACCTGAGGTAGTGTATCAATTTGTTGTAACAGAATTTTGAGTCACATTTATCAAAAGATCAGAAAGAAAAGAAAAGAAAGATGGGCTGGGCTAGTTAGTGTTGAAGGCTTGAAGCCCATTTGTGTCAGACATTCCAAAGAATCACTCAAACAGGATAGTGTCTCTTTTATATATATAAATATATATATATATATACACACCAGGTATGGCTCAACCTTTTCGATTTATTTTTTGTTGTTTGGTCGGCTGGTCAACATTCTCCCACAAAAGTTTAGTTATTAACAAAGTTGATTCGATTGGACCTGTCAAACATTGAGCCTATAAGTTAGTTGTAGCCTGCGATCCTAGTATTTTGTGGTCTGCCAAATTAGTCAGGGCCTATAGCCCGGCCGTGGCTCCTTAAGGATGCCCTAGTGTTTTGTTGGTCAAGTCAACTTAGTCGGGGCTGTACCCTGTTAAGCATGCCCTAGTATTTTGTTGGTCGTGTCATATTAGCCGCGTGGCTCCTTTAGGATGCTCTAGTTTTTTGTTAGTCAAGTCAAATTTACCGGGCCTTACAGCCCCGGCTATGGCATATTAAGCATTCCCTAGTATTTTATTGGACGTGTCAAATTAGCCGGGGCTTACAGCCCCGGCCGTGGCTTCTTAAGCATGCCCTAGTCTTGTGTTGGTCGGGTCAAATTAGTCGGGCCCTTTTTTTTCTCTTAATAAGTTCCTCAGAAAACTTTTCCCTCCACCATCCTATAGCAGGTCTAGATAGTTTGTTCCTTCTTCTTTACTTTGTCTCCGTCTAACGATGCCCACCATTCAAGATGTCTATGTTATCCCTTTTTATCTGGTTTACAGTTTGCTTTACACATATCTTCATCTGCAGTAGTAAACAATCACTTTTTCTGATAGTATCCATTCCATAACATAATCTTTGACGCTAGACTCCAATCCACATCCAAATCCTGTTTCCACCACCAATTTTCCATGCACCACTATTCTTCCTACTATTTTCCTACTCCTATCCAAAGTCAAATCTTTCCTACCATCCATATTAAGCCTATCAAAATTGCCTTACGAGTTATGATATCCTAACTTCCGGTACCTAATACAATGTTGCAAGACGATATGGAGTTTGTTTACAAAAATAGCTGAGCAGAGACATGACTCTAACTAAAATAGGTTAGGTTTAGTCGGCTAACATAAGAAGAGGGAAAGACATGGTAAAGGTCAGTCGGAAGACTCAGTATTCCTGCAATAAAGAACGAAAAATTCAGAACAATATAAGAAGCAAAAGAGAGATAGTAGGGGTTATACGCCTGTACCTGGCGTTTTCATATCCCAATCGCCTATGTACAGTTTTTTACTGAGATCAGATAACGTATGGAAGCAGTTTATCGCCTCTATGCCCACATCTCCCTTTCCTAGACCTAGGATTTGATACATCAAACACAAAGGGAGTCTGCATTTGGATTCAAAGACCGAGAAATCGAAAAATAAAAGATTAAACCCCCAAAAAGAACTGAACTTAAATCAAGAGACACAAAAAGAAAAGAAACACTAACTGATCTAAGAAGGGTTGTGAACCTGTCATTCATATGATTGAATAGACAAAATAGTTGTGATGTGTACCTATGACAGGACATATTGGTTCAGAAGATTTTTTTTTGTTTTTTTTTGTGAACAGACGACACGGAAGTCTCTTAACCTAACTCACTATATCCCTCACCCAACTAAGATCAGAATCAGGACACCTCTTTGATTGAATCCGTTTGATATGAACGGAATACTTAAGAACATGCATAGTCTATATATGACTTTTTGGTTTCAGAATCAGGACACCTCTCTGTTTCCGGAAACAGTGCCAAACTAAGAAACTTCACGACAGGGAAATCAAGTTATTATTAACGGGACCCTAACAATATCGGGAAACCAAGGGATCCGACGCACGAAAATATCCCTCGCCCAACTCACAATCCCCGCCATCGGATGACGAAATCGATGGTCGGATTTGTCAGTTTAGACTGACAGCACTTCTGTTTATAATATAGATATATATCTTACCCTAGAAAAACACCCCTATAACGACGACTGAGATTTGCGAAACCCTAATCTGATTTCTCTGTCAACTCTGTTTGATTTTCCGTCATGAGCACATATACTATGCAAACACCAGGTTCAGTTTGTTGGGGAGATTTAGAAGATGATGGACAAGATTCGACCTCAGCGTGTCCGCCTGGAACGATTTGTTCCTGGTGCTCGTGCTTCCTTGCCTTAACTGGCTTGTGTTGCTAGTGTTACCAGAAAAGATTGTTATTTGGGGACAATACGTGTTGGCGTATGAGTGGTATTGGAGACTTTAGTGCTTGTTGGCTCTTGGGCGGCGAACGACAAGCCAGAGTCTCAGACGCTAGGGAATTGACTAACACTTTCCCTAAGCTGCGTCTAGGTGAAGCCAGCCCGGTGATAGGAGGGGAGACCTATCACTAATTGGCTTGGAAAGCAATTTTTCCGATTTGCGCGTCACCGAGCCCCGCCTTGTGTTCTCCCCGCACAGCCTAAACACAAGCCAGGATTAAAGGAGTGGGTTGTTGGGTCCGACGAGAACCCCCTAACAAGTATGCGAACAGGTCGATCCCCCTAACAAGTATGCGAACAGGTCGATCCCCCTAATAAGCACTATCTTTCAACAGAGCAGGCGTTGGACAGAGAAACATGGTGGGCGGCGATACGCGTGGAAGAGGTAGGTTTCAGGTACGAAGACTAACAAACCCCTTTTCTGTATTTTTTGTCAATTTCTTTGCCACTCAATCAGCGAACACGTAAAGGCAACCCTGCAGATTGTGAAGGGGAGAATCCCCTGTAGCGCTGCAGTTGGCAGGATTGTGAAGGGAAACACCCCGTAACTTCTGCGACAGGGACATGGTGTAAGCATATCCGCATTAATGGTCGAGAATTCGTCATCCCATAAAAACGGTGATTACTTACCATCTGGTCCATAAACAATCGCGGCGCGGGTAGCGTCAAGTATTTTGCTTGCCGTAGTGCAAGTTGTGCAAGGCTCTGACAGGCCGGCGTAAAAACTATGTTATATTTTTATGAGATATTCTCTAGTCGACCCGGTACTTACTACTGGAAAAGACTTTGGATTTGAATTTGGATTGGACAAGATTCGACCTCCTGGTAGCAAAAATGACACCAGGGTTCTAGGAGATCCCTTGGCACCTGGCACTTCCAGGTCAGGAACCTACATTCCTCCTGGCCAGAGAGATGGCGCGAGACAACTTGGATCAGAGATGAGACCACGGAGGAACGAAGAAAACTCTGTTCGCGTCACAAACCTCTCGGAAGGTACTCGTGAGCCTGACTTGCTTGAGCTGTTCCGCAGATTTGGTGCTGTCAGCCGTGTTTATATTCCTGTTGACCGCAGGACTGGCATGAGCCGAGGATTTGCTTTTGTGAACTTTGTGAACAAGGAAGATGCTGAGAGGGCGATTAACGTGCTAAATGGGTACGGTTATGACAATCTCATCCTCGGAGTCCAATGGGCGACTCCTAGGGAAAATTAGAACTAGAGAAGAAGCCTGTACCTCATTTTTCAATCTTAAAATCACGCCAGAGTTGGGTGTTACTTTTGTCCTAGTATTTCTTATTTATTTTGTTATCTGTTAATAAATTGTTTTACTACTACTATATTTTGATTTCTTTACATTTCTAGCTAGTTCTATATATGAATCAAACTTCTAATGAAGGTATGGCCTTGTTCTTCTTTCACATCTCACATCAAACAAAGACGGTAAAATAATCGATCTCTGAATTTTTATTTATTTTTTGATCGATCTCTGAAATTAAACCTGTAGAAAACGCACACATCGATATTTATATATTGGCTTCTCATGGCAAAGAAGAAACAAACTAGAGCTGCAAAAAAGATGCACATAGCTAAAAATCACGCCCCACGACTACAAGCAATTCTTTTAGCAAACTTTAGCTCATATTATGTGTGGTGGAGAGCTTGCCCATGCACTTAAACCAAACTTTAGCTCAGTTTTAGGACTTCAGCAATTAAAAGAGGGAATTCTAGTTTGTTATCCCAATTTTATGTTTATCTAACTCAAATTAGTATTAAACTACTTCTGAATATCCTAATTTTGGTGCTATCACCTCCTCAGTTAATGTTCAGAACTTGGTTGAGAGTTAATTTAGTGCAAAATGGATGGCCAAGAAAGCTTGGGATCTCTCTCTCTTCTAACAAAGTAACAATCAACTGTTTCTTTTTTCCTTCATCAGCAATCGATATCGATAAATTACAATCAGGACTATTAACCGTGTTTACAAATTTTCAGTTGAAAGGAAAAAAATATGACAAGTTTGGCTAGAATGCAGCTTATTTCTGTATCCATTTTGGTCGTAGTTCTTTTTTCATGTTATTGCTATGCTTTTGATTCTAACAATTATGCTGAAGCACTCGAGAAATCCATTATGTTCTTCGAAGGGCAACGATCAGGAAAACTACCACCCAATCAGCGAGTTACATGGAGAGGCGACTCTGGATTGAAGGACGGATCTACTGAAAATGTTAGTGTTTTTTCTTATATAATCAAGTTTAACTAGTTTTTCATGTAGTAAATTTAATATAGAGTTTGGTGCTTCTATGTCTTTGCAAATGCAGGTGGATCTCTCTGGAGGATATTATGATGCAGGAGATAATGTGAAATTTGGTCTTCCTTTGGCGTTTACAACCACAATGTTGTCTTGGAGTGTTGCTGAATTTGGTCGAAATATGAAACACCAAGCTGCGCATGCAAGAGACGCTATTCGTTGGAGCACTGATTATTTATTAAAGGCAGCTACAGCCAAACCTGATGCATTATACGTCCAAGTGAGTGAATCATATAGTAATAGAATTCTAGGTTAATCTGGTTCCTATCTTGTAAAAGGCGAGCGCCTTTGGAACCTAGGCGCCAAAGACGCACTAAGCGCAGGCTTAGCGCCTAGCAGAAAAGGCGCCCAAGGCACCAAGAAATGCCCAATACTGCAATTTTCTATTTTTTCTGCGACGCCTAGGCGCCAAAGGCGCTAGGCTCTAGGTTTGGCGCCTCGCCTTGCCTAGCGTCTTTTACAACATAGATCTGGTCATAGATATTCTAACTTGGTTGTTCTTGTTTATGAAGGTGGGAGATCCTAACGCAGATCACGAATGCTGGCAAAGGCCTGAAGATTTGGATTCCTCCCGGAATGTGTATAAGGTGACTACACAAAATCCAGGTTCTGATGTCGCGGGAGAAACTGCTGCTGCATTGGCTGCTGCTTCGGTTGTGTTTAAAAGATCTGATCCTCCATACTCAACCAAGTTACTTCAAACTGCGATTAAAGTAAATCAATTTATTACCCATACCAATCAAAAATCCGTCATGGACTGCAATTTCTTAAGAGTGTGCTATGGTACTGATTGGTTCAGGTATTTGATTTTGCGGACCAGCATAGAGGCTCTTATAGTGATTCTCTCAGTTCAGTTGTTTGCCCATTTTACTGTTCTTATTCCGGATACAATGTAAGTAGGCCTGGTTTATAAAGTCTATATAAATCTCAATCTTTTTCCCACAAAAACATAAGACTCATAATACCCATGTCAGGATGAACTTCTATGGGCAGCAGCGTGGCTATATAGAGCTACGAAAGACGATAAGTACCTGAACTATATTAAAACCAACGGCCATACTGATGGTGGAGACGATGATGACTTCTCTTTCAGTTGGGACGATAAACGAGTTGGCACAAAAGTTCTTCTGTCCAAGGTTTTATTTCTTTCTTGCATATTATACGGAGGTAGTATAATCTTTTATGAGTACACAAAATCTTCATTTTCCTAAACTTCAAGTTTATACGTTGCAGTTCTACCTGCAAAAGAAAGTTCAAGACTTGCAGTCCTATAAAAACCATGCTGACAACTACTTCTGCTCTCTCCTCTCTGGATCACCTACTTTCAGTACCAAATACACGCCAGGTGTGACGCATATGTACATTTTCCGAATTCTGTCGTTAGGTTTAATCTATCGGTTATTTATGCTGTTTCCATTGGCTCTGACACTAATTTGAATAATCGTAATGACAGGAGGACTTCTCTTCAAACAAGGTGAATGTAATATGCAGTACGTGACTAGCACAGCTTTCCTCCTCGTGACATATGCAAAGTACTTACAAGCATCAGGAGAATCGGTGTCATGTGGATCAAAGGGTTTCGCAGCGAAAGACCTCGTTGCATTAGCAAAGAAACAAGTAGATTATATTTTAGGTGATAATCCTTCAAAAATGTCGTACATGGTAGGATTCGGAGAGAAATATCCACAAAAAGTTCATCATAGAGGTTCTTCTATACCATCTATTCGTCAATTACCTAGTCAGATAGCTTGTAAAGATGGATTTCAACATCTCAATTCAGGATCACCGAACCCGAACGTACTTGTTGGAGCCATTATGGGTGGTCCTGATCAAGGCGACAACTTCAATGATGATCGAAATAACCACGAGCAATCCGAACCAGCTACTTACTTTAATGCACCATTTGTTGGTGCTGTCGCATACTTCGCAGGCTCACCACCAACATCAACCAGCTGATAATATAAATTTCAAGTGCGGATTTATAATTTAGCTAGTTCTCCTGAGTTTTATCTTTGTGAGATTTTTAATTCAATGATTTACCAGTACATTGTAATCGAATGAGTGTGATTTTCATTTCCTCAGTAAAATGAAGTTCACAATTTTAATCCCACTCAACCCATCTGCAGAGCCACACTCTATTTTGAAGTGATTCTTTAGATAAACTTCAAAGCCGCTGTAACTTTGAGTTACTGTAAAAATGTAAGCCAAACATGCTTTTTTTAGGTGCCACACTGGACCTAATCCCTCTGATCAGACCCAGCCAGTTGGACCAACACACTACTGTTGCCTTCGGTTGGCCATCAAGGCTAGGAAAGTAAGTAGACAAACGCATTATGCTTAGCTCTCACTGTGTACCATAAATACCCATTTGCTCCCATGCAATTTAGTGAGGAATTTATGCAGTTTCGGTTTCATCATGCAAGCTAAAAACCATAAATACTATTTGTTTCCATGTATTGTAATCAATCTCACCCATGCAATTTCTCCCGCTCTCTTTAAAACTTCTTTTTCAAAACGTTTCATTAGTGATTGATTAGTGCTAAATTAATTAATGGAGTCTATTAAATCAGTTTTAATGCTAATTAAACCAATTTTTCTACTATATAAATGCATATCTTCTTCTCATACTCTCTCAAATATATCTTTAGCCATTAAGAAAAATCTCATATATCTTTCCTACAAATATAGCCTATTAAATTTCATTGAATTTCATTTTTATCAATGATCATATACTTGTTTACTGTAGTTCAATTACACAGAGATTCTCATGTTTGTTGTATGCAGATTTGGTGAACAGAATAAAACTCTTCATAGCATTGGATACCGCAATTATAACTTCTTCTACACATTCCAATATAACTCTTTAAATTCAACGATCTGTTTTTCCAGATTTTTTTGTTAATATATGCGGGAAGATTTGGTTTTATTTCATTCTTGTCTTTTTATTTCGGAGAAGGTTCATTAAAACAAGAGAGATTTTAAAATGAAATCAAATCTTTTCTACATTAGTGCTATTTATTAACAAAAAGTTTTGGTTGAATTGTCATTAATATAGCCATTAGTGCTACTATGCACATATCTTAATATGAACTATGTCATCAGCTAATGAGAAAATGGTGTTACTGACAAGCTCAGATGGAAAGAGCTTTCTAGTAGAGGAAGTTATAATTGCGGTTTCTGATACCATAAGGAATGTACTAGAAGATACGTGCACAGATGATGACATCCCAGTGGCAAATGTCCGCGGCGTGGTTTTGGAAAAAGTCATTCAATACCGTGAAAAGTATTATGAACAACAAAAAAAAGGAGTTGATGTGCCTCACGATCAGGGTTTCAGGTAAGACCCGAGAAGAGATTTTTGCTGCCTTGAACATTAAGGGAAATCTCGACTCAGAGCGGAGATTGGATGACTGGACGTTGATCTACTGATGCTGAAGTTATTAATTGTTGTTGCAAATGTTGGGGATTGATCGCATAGCATTGCTGACGTTATGCAAATAAAAATGTACTGGTCATTATATTATCCAAGTATTATTGAATAATTTTATATTTAAAATAAAAATAAAAAGTAAATACAGTTTCTTATATATACAGTTTCTTTTCTAATTTTCGTTGGCAAAGACAGTAAAGAAAACTAGAATCTAGAATCTGCGGTACCATATGTACCTTTTTTTTGTTGTTGTTGTTGTTGATACAGTCCATATGGGTGGTGGTGCATGGCCGTTCTTAGTTGGTGGAGCGATTTGTCTGGTTAATTCCGTTAACGAACGAGACCTCAGCCTGCTAAATAGCTATCCGGAGGATTCCCTCCGCGGCCAGCTTCTTAGAGGGACTATGGCCGTTTAGGCCACGGAAGTTTGAGGCAATAACAGGTCTGTGATGCCCTTAGATGTTCTGGGCCGCACGCGCGCTACACTGATGTATTCAACGAGTATATAGCCTTGGCACGCTCAGCGTGTCCGCCTGGAACGATTTGTTCCTGGTGCTCGTGCTTCCTTGCCTTAACTGGCTTGTGTTGCTAGTGTTACCAGAAATAATTGTTGTTTGGGGACAATACGTGTTGGCGTATGAGTGGTATTGGAGACTTTAGTGCTTGTTGGATCTCTGCCCTGGGCGGTGAACGACAAGCCAGAGTCTCTCAGACGCTAGGGAATTGACTAACACTTTCCCTAACAAGTATGCGAACAGGTCGATACCCCTACCAAGTATGCGAACAGGTCGATCCCACTAACAAGTATGCGAACAGGTCGATCCCCTAACAAGTATGCGAACAGGTCGATCCTCCTAATAAGAAGCACTATCTTTCAATATGCGAACAGGTCGATCCCCCTAACAAGTATGCGAACAGGTCGATCCCCCTAATAAGCAGCACTATCTTTCAATATGCGAACAGGTCGACCCCCCTAACAAAGCAGGCGTTGGACAGACAGACATGGAGGGCGGCGATACGCATGGAAGAGAGCGGGCGTTGGACAGACGGACATGGTGGGCGGCGATACGCGTGGAAGAGGTAGGTTTCAGGCTCGGCGTATCCGACGATATGGTAGGATGGGAGATGGTCATGGATACGCCAGGTAAGAACTTTTCGATCTCGGTTCATAGAGAACCAAACCCTGTCACCTCATTTTGGGTGTGCTCCCCACACAAGACAAGGACCAAATGACGGTATTCTAAACCCCATAGGGAACTGACTAACACCTTCCCTATGTCAGGTTATGGTGAACCCAGTAAGGTAATAAGAGGGGACACTTGTTACCATCATGGCTTGGAAAGCAATATCCGTTTTTTTTTTGCTCCGCCTGTTTGTTCTCCCCGGACAGCCTGTACCCAAGCCAGGATAAAAGAAGCGGGTTTTTGGTAATGACGAAGCCATTGTGAAATCAGTCAACCTTTATGAATATGACAATTAATGAATTAAACGTGGGCACGTACGAGCAGAAGCGACGCGCTGAGCCGGATCCCGGGCGAGGTGATAAGTACACAGTAAGGGATGGGTCGTCAGCGCGTACTCAATTTTCAGAAATATTTTGTGACGCGCCGGCCTGCCCGGGTCTGGTGCCAAATAATCAAGGGATGCTACGTCGATGCCCGGATGTAGTGATGACAAATAGGATAGAAGGGTCCTCGCATGCACCGTGACGGGTGCGAGGGGTAAGGACGCTAGTTGATTCAACCAGGATTCGCGTAGGAAGCTGGAACGTGGGATCGTTATGTGGGAAGCTGACCGAGCTGGACGCTGTGGCGCGAAAGAGGCACGTGGATATCCTGTGCATTCAGGAGACTAAATGGCCGGGCGCGAAAGTTCGAGAAGCGAACGGAACCGGCTCCAGACTTTATTTTTCGGGCGAAACTCGGAAGAAAAACGGGGTAGGAATCCTAATTCATAAGGACTTGGCAGAGAAAGTGGTAGAAGTGAAAAGGAAAGGCGATAGGGTCATCCTCGTGAGACTCTTTTTAGGCAAAGTGGCCATCAGCGTTATCAGTGCGTATGCACCCCTTGAAGGTACTACCAAGGATGAAAAGAAGAACTTCTGGAACTCCCTAGACGAAATGGTAAATGGAGTCGCACAAAACGATAAGTTGTTCATTGGAGGAGACTTCAACGGACACGTTGGCTCAAGCGGTAGGGGATTCGATAGGATACATAGTGGATTTGGGTTCGGCACCTTGAACCAAGGGGGGGAGGATTTTCTTAATTTTGCAGAGGCATACGATCTCTTTATCGCAAACACTATCTTTCCGAAGATAGATTCGCATTTGATCACTTATAGAAGCCATCAGCACGAGACTCAAATCGACTATATCCTAGCTAGGAAGGATGATAGGCCGGAATGCTTCGATTGCAAGGTTTTACTAGGAGACGACGTTGTGACCCAACATAAACTCTTAGTAGCGGACTTCTATATCAAGACTTGCTACCAGCGGAAGAAAACTGCTAACACACCAAGAACTAAGTGGTGGAACCTCAAGGAAGATGCCGCGCAGACATTCAAAGAAAAATTGCTATCGGAAGGTGTGCTCTGCGAGGACGGTGTACCAGATCAAATGTGGAAAGAAACGGCTGGCCGGATTCGACAGCTAGCAGTGGAAGTGTTGGGACAGGCAACAGGAAGTGGTAAGCGGGATCCAAAAGAATCCTGGTGGTGGTCAGAGGAAGTGCAACAAGCAATCAGACACAAGAAAGATTGTTTCCGGAAGCTCCAAGCATCTGAAAGCGATGAAAATCAACGGAATTACAAGATGGTGAAAAGTCGGGCCAAAAGAGCGGTAAGTGTGGCAAAAGGTCGGGCTTTTGAGGATTTTTACCGTAAACTAGACACTAGAGAAGGAGAACAAGACATATACAGGATTGCACGGTTGCGTGAACGGAAGACCCGTGACCTTGTACAGGTAAAAAGTATTAAGGCTTCAGACGACCGAGTACTGGTGGAGGACGCTGAAATCAGGGATCGTTGGAAAGACTACTTCGACAATCTTTACAATGCAGAAAGCGATACACCAACCTCCACCATTGAGGGCTCTACCAAGAATGTGGAATCGTTCGAGGAGGTAAGGTTCGGTAACATCCACGAGAGTGAAGTCAAGGAGGCCTTGAAAGGGACCAAATTAGGGAAGGCCTTGGGCCCGGATGCAATCCCGATTGAGGTGTGGAAATTCCTGGGAGATGATGAGATAACTTGGATGACCAAGTTATTCAATAACATCTTCAGGTCAAATCGAATGCCGGACGAGTGGCGTCGAAGCGTGATCGTCCCGATATTTAAAAACAAGGGAGACATTTAGAACTGCTCTAATTATAGGGGAATCAAACTGATGAGTCATACACTAAAGCTGTGGGAACGCGTCATCGATCGGCGGTTACGAAGACAAACCAGCGTCTCACCAAACCAATTTGGTTTTATGCCGGGAATATCGACCACGGAGGCGATTTTCCTGGTTAGACAACTTATGGAAAGATACAGGGAGCAAAAACCGGACCTGCACATGGTCTTTATCGACCTGGAGAAGGCTTACGACAAAATACCACGTGAGGTAATATGGTGGGCTCTCGAGCAGAAGAAGGTATCACCGAAGTACATAAACTTAATCAAGGATATATACGAGGGTGTAGTTACCGGTGTCCGGACGAGCGGCGGAGTATCAAGCGATTTCTCGATTAGGATAGGGCTACACCAAGGATCAGCCTTAAGCCCATTTATTTTCGATTTAGTGCTAGATCAAGTTACAAGAGACATTCAAGGTGAGATCCCTTGGTGCATGCTATTTGCAGATGATGTGGCGCTTATCGGCGAATCAAAGAAAGATGTACAGGAAAAACTTGAATTGTGGCGCCACACTCTAGAATCGAAGGGCTTCAAACTTAGTAGAACCAAAACCGAGTATTTGAAGTGCGATCTCAGCGACTCCGGGATAGTTGAAGGGGACATTTTGCTGGATGGACAACCTTTACCAAGGAAAAAATCCTTTCGCTACCTGGGATCGTGGCTCCAAAGTGATGGGGGAATCGAGGAGGATATTCGACATCGAACTCAATCTTGCTGGGGGAAATGACGTCTGGCTTCTGGCGTCCTCTGTGACCGCAAAGTTCCGCTAAAGCTTAAAGGTAAGTTTTACAAAACAGCGATCAGGCCTACCATGCTATATGGTGCGGAATGTTGGGCGACGAACAATCGTGACACTTTGAAGATGAAGACTACCGAGATGCGGATGCTGAGGTGGGCATGCGGTCACACGAGGCATGACTGTATCAGGAATGAGTACATAAGTAAGAAACTTATGGTAGCGCCAATCAAGGAGATGCTCGCCCAGCATCGGCTACGCTGGTTTGGGCATCTCCAACGAAGACCACATGATGCTCCAGTGCGAGTAGGTTGCATTAGGCGCGCGGAAGGAAGGATGCAGCGCAGAGGCCGACCGAAGCTAACTTGGGATGAGTGCGTAAAGAAGGACATGTGCAATCGAAATCTGTCAACAGAGCAGGCGTTGGACAGATAAACATGGAGGGCGGCGATACGCGTGGAAGAGGTAGGTTTCAGGTACGACGACTAACAAACCCCTTTTCTATATTCTTCGTCAATTTCTTTGCCACTCAATCAGCGAACACGTAAAGACAACCCTGCAGATTGTGAAGGGGGGAACTCCGTAGCTTCTGCAACAGGGACATGGTGTAAGCATATCCGCATTAATGGTCGAGAATTCGTAATCTTATAAAATGGTGATTACTTACCATCTGGTCCATAAACAATCGCGGCGCGGGTAGCGTCAAGTATTTTGCTTGCCGTAGTGCAAGTTGTGCAAGGCTTGACAAGCCGGCGTAAAAACTATGTTATATTTTTTGGAGATATTCTCTAGTCGACCCAGTACTTGCTACTGGAAAAGACTTTGGATTTGGATTTGGATACAGTCCATATGTATCATACCATAGTAAAATATTGTTGGACACTTGGGCCTTGGCAGATATGAGGCCGGTAAGGCTCCGGGCTTAGTTCTAAGGTAATAAGCATATCAACAGAGAACAATCCGCCGGTATCACAGTAGTATAGTGGTAAAGTCACTAGGTGATGATACCAGTGACCTGAGTTCAGTAAATTATTTCAAGTGGGGGTTATTTGTTTATTAAGTACATTTCATTGAGATTACTTATTCAATTATAAGTACATTTCATTTCATCTTTTAAATCAGAACTTGACATGTTCCATTCCTCTTTAGCGGGAGACCATCTCCCTAACTTTTGCCCAGGGCGAAAGGGGATGGGCTTTACTACTGTAAATTAAAAACAGTCGAACCATTGCCTATTAAAAGGAACGATATTTTGGGGACTACTCTAAAGAGATGGGGGACTACTTTGTTATATTAATGTCCACCCTACATTTTAAGGGGTGTCCTAAAAGATTAGGGAAGACTAATCTGTCCTTATCCTAATTAAGGTTATAACTAATCCTAATAAGCCACTAATTTAACCACTACCCACTAATCTAACCCCCTAAATTAAAACCTAAAATCAGTTTCAAAACCTTTTTTCTTTCTTTTATTCTTCTTCTTCTTCTTCTCCTCCTCTTCTTCATAGATATCGACGTTAATCGTCGATTCGAAAAAATTTCATCGTCGATTAATCAATTTTTATAAACAATGCGTTCTAAGCAGACACCAAGAATTCCAGGATTGAGTCCGGGTCTGGCAAATATAGTGAATCTCCCAAATCAATTTGAAGTTGATAAACAACTTCAAGCAAAGTTGGGAGACTAAGTCAAGCATCCAACATCAACCAAGACGTCCGATTCGAGTAAAATGAAAATCCGCAGGTAATTTCCTTCATACCAATTCCTTTTAATTGTTTTTTGTTGAAGAAATCGATTAGAAATCATCAAAAAACCATAGAAAATGGTAGTTACAGTATAGATTTCGGCTAGGAGAAATTTTGAAAACCCTAGATTTTGGTAACCGAACTTTCAATATGAAGAACAGTTCGGCCAATTAGGAATTTTTAGGTAACCGAACTATGTAGTTCGGTAATCTCGCAAAAAAAAAAACGTAACCGAACTCCTTCTTTATATGAAAAATTTGAGTTCGGTTTAGTCGATAAATTTATATAGGTAACCGAACTTTGATAAAATATAGTTCGGTTACTTTGCAATTTCTATGTGGTAACCGAACTTTGATCTGTCAACACCAAACTTGTAGTTCGGTGACTTTGCAACTTATACCAGATAACCAAACTTTAGTATGTTAACATTTTGTGTTTGATGTAATCCCATGTTCAATTTTATTTGATAAGACAATATTCTGTTTAGCTAATAATGTTGTTTTCAATCATTAGGAACAAAGGAAAAAAATCTAATCCCCACCTAGATGAAGATTTGAGAACTCCCACCCCTCGTGGTAGAATACATTTGGATTTCCGAAACCGTGGTACTAAAAATGCTAAACATGGAGAGGGATCGTTACAGGAAGTGAACCAAGATAATGTTCGTAATGTAATCCAAGATGTCAATCAAGAGGTGATGGAGAATACAATTGATAATGTTATTGAAGAAGAGAATGATGATGAAGAAGAGCAAGGAAATGAAGACCAAGGAAATGAAGAGGTTGAACAACAAAGAGAACACGTTGAAAATGTAGTTGAAGAAGAACAAGGACAGGGCAAAGAAGGAGAAGGACAAGAGGAAGAGAAGGATGAGGAAGGAGAGGAAGAAGAGGAGGGAGAGGATGAAGAGGAAGAAGAGGAGGGAGAGGATGAAGAGGAAGAAGAGGAGGAAGAGGAAGAAGAGCAAGAAATTGTTCCTGTTAAAGAGAAAAAGAAGCTGAAGCCGCCTTGTGTAGATACTCACAAATTCCCCTGATAATTTGTGTTTGCCACTAGTGAACCCAACTTATGGTACTCCAAATGATGGAGGGGCCACATTGTTTGGCTACAAACACTCATGGGATGCGAAGATCTATGCGACAAAGGTATTCTTTAAGTTCATTTTTAACTAACAAAACGATTTTTTTTTGGGACATGTTTCGTCAAGTATTAATAGTGTTATGTTCTTTTCGTAGGATCATAATGATGCAGTTCGCCTTATTCGTCGTCAAAAGGCGTCCAAATGGGATCTTTCTTTGGAGTGTGACGAGTTTCAAGCAAAGGTTAAAGAATGTGTGTTATGGAGAGCTATTGAGTACGCACATGTGGATTTTGACGCTGTTGCCGTATCCGCATTTCTCGAGAGGCATTATCCCGAGACATATACAATGCATCTTCCATTTGGCGATATGGGAATTACTCCCGATGATTGCAAGAGAATCACCGGCTTACCAGTGGAAGGTAAATGTCTTCAAGAAGGCTACAACCCCTCGATGCATTATGAAGCTCTTGAAAAATTGGCTCTAAAATGTCTAGGATGGGATGCAAGAAAGGCTCAATGTGAGTTTAGACGTTCTGTGAGGTCCCCTAAACGTGGCGTGAGTATAATCCAAGAGAGGAAAATGGAGCATTGAAGAAGATGGTGAAGAAATTCAAGTTGGTAAAGTTGAAGGCAGCATTTGGAGGGACAAGAAAGAAGGTGGAGAAAGGAAAGTTGGTGATGGACCAGGAGACCCTTAGGCATCATGTCACCGCTTATTGGTTATATCACCTAGGAACCGTCATTTTTCCCGACACTTCTGGAAATAGGGTGGATGCACATTATCTACAGCTTTTGGAGAATCTCGATGAGATTAACAAATACTCTTGGGCCACTGGGGTGCTTGCTTTTTTTCTAGGGGAGATTAGCAAAGGGTCGAGGATTAAGACAACTCAATTGGAGGTTACTTAACTCTTATTCAGGTTACCTTTTACATTGTTAATTAGCAAATTTTTCGCTAAATTGTTTTGCTTCCAAATCAATTTTCATGTATGTGGTTAATATTTTCGTATTTTCGCATAGGTTTGGATTTATGATCACTTCCCTTCATTGGGATTGGCTAAGGAAAAGACACCTTATCCCTATGACGAACCTACAGCAGGAAAATGGTTGTTTTTTGACGCACAAAAGAAGTCTAAAGAAGAGCAGTTGACTTCGTTGAGGGAGAAATTGGATAAACTTACGGTGAACAATGTGGTATTTCACCCATACGCCGTACCTGATGATGTCCCTGTAGATGAAGAAGATCCGAATGGTTTATCTACCGTCTCGTCTTACAATGGACCAATTTGGTATCCTAATGGCTACGCAATATATAATCCAAGGAGAATACTGAGACAACTTTGTTGTGTCCAAATGGATCCCGACGTGGAGAATGAAAATTTCAATTTGTTGGTTCAAGGAACAAAGAACACCGAGAAATATTTTGTTCCAAAACATGAACCAACTCCTACGGTAGGACATTGGAATGCACTTGGTAACTACTACTTACCTTTAGGTGATTGTGTACCTTGTGGTGGAGATGTAAATGCATGTGATGAAGATTATATGGAGTTTTATCAAGAAATTAGTCATCCTTTTGTGATAAATAGAGAACAACAAGCTAAGACTGATAAGGCGAAGGCGAAGGCAAAGGAGAGGGAAGCTAAGAGAGCTCAGAAGGAGATGCCTATTTGTGGAGAATAAGCAAAAATGTTATGGGATAATGTGGTAAGAAAATGTCTTCTCTTATACTTCCTTGTTGTTTGGAAGTATTGAAAATATAGTTACTTATGCTTAAAAATGGAATCAGGTGAAGAAGGGTACGAAATTGTTAAAGAAATGGATGTCTTCTCTTATATTACTGGTTGCCGAACCTATCTCTGGAGACTCAAAATTTTGCTTTTGCACAAGTTGGAAAAGTCATTCTCTTGATGCAGAACTACACTCTTAGGTTTGTTTTAGAGTGGCTTGTGTATCATATATATGTTCAGTTTGTGACTGAGCCTTCAAATAAAAGTTTGGTTACCTCATTTTTTACCATGTTACCGAACTTTGTAGTTCGGTTGGCTCGCAAATTTTTATTTGCTAACCGAACTTTGAATTTTGAAATTACAATGTTCTTTATCTGACACAAATATCAAGTAACGGCGATTTATTTCGGAAAGTTCTGTAATAGTTCCTCATTGTCCATTACATGTGCTAACCGAACTATTTGCGCAGGCAACCGAACTTAAGTTCGGTAATCTCGATAATCATATGTGCTAACCGAACTATTATCTGTCAACTCAATAAAATACTAACATTAACTCGATAATGAATACCACACTTCAAAAAACATAGTATTAGATTGATAAGCATACTTAGTTCTATTACATGTGTCAATTAATCATCCTCAAGTGAAATTTGACCTTCATGTACAATTTCGTCCGATTTCTTCAAAGATTTCTACATCTCCATGTTATGCTCATACATAATACACCAACCCAACATTATATCGGGGTTAAATGCAGGCCAATAAGAGTTTCCAGATATTGGAGGCAGTGGACAATCGGGTTTTAAACGAAGGCCTATAAAGTGGTTGTTGTTAGTCAATGCCATCACACATCTCCTTCGTTTGAGTTGCTCGACACATACGGTTGTTTTCGGGGTGAAGGTGAAACTAACATACTTTGAGAAATAATGAACCAAACAATTAAATGCCTCGGCGATTAAGTGTCCACATATCGGCATGCTCATCAAATAATCCATTGTGATCGGATGGCCCCCATGAAGACGACGTTGATACTTAACAAATTTCTCATTGAGACTACCCACCCCATCGCACAACATTGTCTTGTAAAATGCCGGATTCTCCTTTAGTTTGGACAACAACCTTTGCCTTATATGAGTGATTGCACATCCATTATTTATCTTGGCACCTTCGATGAAAGGACCAAGTTGTTGATTGACAACATGAAAACCATTAACAAACCTCTCTTTGTGGGGTTCCAACCATTGGCGAAGAACATACGATAAAACACCGGGATAATCGGGACTATCCCAATGGGCGATAAACTCCGCAAGATTTAGATGATACTCTTCCTCGGTAAGAGACCAACACAATTATTCCCATTCACCGTTTAAAGCAACCCATTTAGCGTAATTAGATCGTATCGTTTTTCAACTTCCTCTTTTGCATCCGCTCGTTTATGTTCCGGTAGCATCTTAATCTCTTGATATCCTTTTTTCTTGGGTGGACAAATTATTGGCTTGCACCTATTTATCAAATTACACCATATATGGAACGTACAAAGCATTTTGTGTGCTAATGGAAACACTACCTCTATTGCATTCATTAATGCGACTTCATTGTCGGTGACTATAACCCCGGGAATATCATCACCTCGGAAGATTGCCTTAACTTGTTGTAGTGCCCAAATGTAACTAGGTTCTTGCTCATCCCTTAAGAAACAAAATGCCACGGTAAACGGTGACTGCGTCGAAGTACGCCCAACAATATTCAACAATGGCATGTCGTACTTGTTCGTCTTATAAGTACAATCCATTATGAGAACTTCATGAAAGTATTGAGCCAATTGAACACTCGTTGGATGCATAATGAAGAGTTGTGTTATCTCTCTGTCCGAATCCACTTCCTTTTGAACCGCGTAGTCTTTCTCTTTGGCCAAAAAAAAAAAATTGTTGCATCACTTGTCTATCTCTCCATTCCTTCTTTCTAATTGTCACAATTGCATTACAAATAGTGTACAAAGATGAGTGGTTATCCTTATTATCCTCCTTTAGTATTTGGAGCATTTGAATCGGTGAAAGACCAATTTTCCTCATTTTAGCTACCTTGTCCATCTCTTCAGGAGTTAGCTTGGCCGCCATGAAATTTCCTTCAAGATGCTCCGGACGAGGGTGGTTATGACAACCTTCCATAACCTTGTAGAGAACCCATCCACCCAATTCTTCGTTGTAATTAAATGCAAGCTTGAATGGGCATTTAATCTTCTTTGAGAAAGTTGTGTTCTTCCTATTTGTCTTTCCTTTATAAACATAACCCTTCTTCTTGTGGCTTTTATCGGGATCACCGCTTCTCTCACAAACCATTTCAAAGCGGGTTTTGCTTTCTCTCCCATTCAATACTAATATGCACATGTCTTTTAGTGCATGTTGTCTAGCCCAACTCTTTGCCTCTAAAGGACTTTTGAATACCAAGTCATTCATGTAGTGATAGGACGTGTCATCGTACAAAATATCAACAGGGGTAGGTTGATTTTCCATTGGTTCTATTTGATCAGATGCAACCTACGAGTAATAGCACAACGTCAATACCAACTAAAAATAAGAAATAATTAAATTTTCGGCAATGTAACAATAATATACGATCCTGCCGAACAAAAAGTTCGGTTATGAAAAAAAATTTGCGATCTTGCCGAACTTGTTCTTTGGAATTTTCTATGGTATAGTTCGGCAACATAATTACTACACTCGACTAAACCGAACTACAAAGTTCGGTTAGCTATTCAATGAACGTGATTTGCGATCTTGCCGAACAAAAAGTTCGGTAACAAAGGGACTAAACTCGACTAAACCGAACTATTAACTGTATACTCTATAAAATTAATTCGGCAACGTTTTCTGGAAAAAGATAACCGAACTCTCAAAAACCTCCATTAAAACAGAGTTCGGTTACCTGCGTATGCTGAAATGAGTAACCGAACTGCACATACAGGAGAGTTCGGCTACCTGTTTTGCAGAATTGCTAACCGAACTACTTTGATCTAGCCGAAATTTCTTCCTGAAATTTTCGATTTGGCCAATTTTTTGCACAATTCAAGCTACATTAACTAAATTTGATCCATACCTGAGTACCCATAACTTCATCTTCTGGTTGTGGCTGATAAATTCATCATTTGGGTCGTTAGGTTGAGTTTGGGGTAAATAGCTTTCATCATCTAACAAATAACTCATATCCGGATCAATAGAAATATTGACAAATATATTAGGAGATGAAGGAGGTTTTGATTCTGAGGAGGAGGTATCATCACATGAATCACTCATATCATATTTACTAAACTCAAAATAAGATTTAATGGGTTCTTCCCACTTTTTCTTCATCTTTCTTTCTTCTTCTTCTCTCTCAATAATTCTGATTCTAACAAAACTATCCTATTAATAACTCACTAATCACTAACTAATCAGTAATTAATCATTACACTAACACTTACTAATCAATAAACTAACTAATTTAATTACCAAGGATAAATTTGGTATTAAAAAAGAATTTACATAAGGGGTGACCCAAAATTACTTCAAATGTCTTACCAAAAATGAAAGAGTAGTCCCCACCTATTTTGAGTAGTCCCCAAAATATCGTTCTATTAAAAGATGCATCGATCATCACTTGGAATGGCAATGGCATTCATACCGTTTGCACTTTGCAATGTTTTGCCATCTCCTCGTTACCCATGGCCCGACTATTGCCTTTGGTTGGGCTAGAGATTATACTGGTTGCACTGGAATGGTAATAAAATAGTCTTAAATACCTAGACCCTACTAGCTAGCTAATTGCATGAGGAATTTATGCAGTTTCGGTTTCATCATGCAATTAACTTAAGATAACAGTTTCGTCCTTGGATTTCTCCATCTATATTAAAAAAAAAATTTGAAAAAATATAACGTTTCATTAGTGAGTAATTAGTGCTAGATTAATGAAGTCTATTAAATCAGTTTTTTAATACTATAATGAATCAGATTTCTATATAACACCTTCTTCTTCACCTTCTCTCAAATATCTTTAGCCATTAAGAAACATCTAATAAGTTATAAATATATCTTTTTTACAAATACAGCCTATTAATTTTCTTTGAGATGCAGTATATTTTGTTTTGAGTTAATTATCCTGGAAATTTAAGTATTTCTTTTTCTTAATTAATTACTGATCTTATTGTATATTATTAAATCATCTGAGATTCTCATTATGTTGTATGCAGATTTGGTGCCATGGAGTACATCGGATAGATAAACAAAAAATCTTCGTAGTATTGGATACGGCAATTGTAATCCTTTCTGCCGTTACTTGAAAATCCAACGTGGTTATTGAAATTTCACCACTCTTTTTTCTCTCAAACTTTTGCTAATCTAGACGTTGTTCTAAAATTTATATAAAATATTTGGTTTCGTGTCTCTATCTTGGTTTATTGGAGAAGAACATTTATAGCAGTAGAGATTCTGAAATCAAATCAAATCTTTTTTCATAAACTTTAAAATGCGTGTTGATTTGTAAAATTTTGAGGAAACAATAGTGGTGAAAATATCAACGACTTCTCATATATATATATATATATATATAGCCATTAGCTAATATGTATGTATATCTACTGTTTATCTGATGTCATCATCAGCTAATATGCATGAATCATCTAGTGACAAGATGGTGTTATTGAAAAGCTCCGAAGGAAAGAGCTTCCTGGTAGAAAGGATTACAATTGCCGTTGCTGATACCATCAAGAATGTTATGGAAGATACCTGCATAGACGACGTGGGTGGCATCCCATTACCCAATGGCCGTGGAGAGGTTTTGGAGAAGGTCATTCAATACTGTCAAAAGTACCATGAACAACAAAACTGGTCGTCCGAATATGCCAAGGTCAATCAACCAATGCTGTTAGATATACTTTACGCGTCTGATTACTTAAATATCAGGAGTTTACAAGAGTTGATGTGCCGCACAATTAGCCAGTTAGTTGCAGGAAAGAGCCAGGCAGAGATTCTCATTGCCCTGAACATTAAGGGAAATTTGGACCCGGAAGAGGAGGCTCATTTGCAAAGAACACTGACCAGATTGGGTTGTGTTTTTCAGAGTGGAGATTGGATGACTGATCGTTGATTTACCACATCCTTCTACATAGGAGTTCTACTGATGTTCGAGTACTGATGGCATAGATTTACTGACGTTATGCGAATAAAAATGTATTGGACATCATATTATATTAATGAATGAATAAAATGATACTATTTTTCTTATATATACAGTTTCTTTTGTTAATTTTTAGTAATGTCTGCTACTTTAGTCTGCAAAGACACTAAACTAAAGAAAACTAGAATCTGCAGTACCATGTGTATTTTGCAATAGTAAGCAACATAGCGATTGCGACAGAACAGCTAGCTCGAGGACGTAAGGTACTGTACGGTTCGGCTAAGTTTTTACGTAAATAATCTGCGTGTCAACTAAGAGCAAATCAAAACCAACAAGGCAACAAGTATAGCAAAAAATGTGTCATTATAGATACGTCAACAACCTAGGACTCAAGATAGATTTCAACATCTCAATTCAGGATTGCCGAACCCGTACGTACTTGTTGGAACCATTATGGGTGGCTCTAATCAAGGGGACAACTCTTACGATGATCGGAAGAACCATGAGCAGTCTGAACCGGCTACTTACTTTAATGCATCAGTTGTTGGTGTTGTCGCGTACTTCTCAGGCTCACAACCAGCATCAACCATCTGAATTTCAAGTGGGGATTTAGAAATTTAGTCCTGAAGTTTTTCCTTTTTTGAAAATTATTATTTTTAATGTTGTGAGATTTTTTAATACTCATCCGTTCTAGAAAAGTGATATTATTATTTTTTTTATTTTAACCTAGAAAGTAATGTATATTTTTTTCCAAAAACAAGGAGAGTTTGAATATTTTTAACTTCTAAGATTGCATTTAGCGAGTACGAATTTTCATTTCCATTCTTAAATCAGTATTTACATGTCTGCTGCAGGCTTATCATGACTTCCTCGTAGGAGGAAAAAAATTTATTTTCAACTTCTAAGATTGCACTCACGCATCTTCAGGTCGGCCGATTGGATTGTATATTATTTATATGTCATTACTTTTGAAACCCAATAAATATATCTTTATACAATAATAAATATGTCCCTACTTTTTAATAACCTTATCCATTTAAAATTAGATTACCTTAAAACCCTCACCCATATTATATTTTTCTTTATTTCAAAATGGAACAAATTTCTTCCTCTACCATTTCACCACCACCACTAGCACCACTACCACCAACATTCAACTACCATTCCACCACCACCGTTCAACAACCACCACCTACCAACCGCCACCACAACTAGTCCGTCGCCGCCACCACCACTAGTGCGTCGCCGCCGCCGCCACTGGTTCAGATATTTTTGTATCAGCAACAGTAGTTGATCCAAATAAAAATAGAACCAACAGTAGAAGTTGATCCAATTTAGGGGATCAACAACGTTAGTTGATCCAAAAAAAAAAGGATCAACAGTAGAAGTTGATCCATGTAAATGGAGTGAACTTGGCATGAATCGAACACGCATCATCTGACATGGAGTCAGTCATGCTACCGTTGCACCACAAGTTCAACATTGGAATTTTTTTACATGATTTAAACTACAAGCATAATTATACTAATCCAAGAAAATGTTGTCAACAATAGGAGTTGATTGATCGACAACAACAGTTGATCCCATAAAAAATTGGGTCAACAACGGGAGTTTATCCCATAAATGGTATCAACAACCATAGTTGATCCATAAAAAATTGGGTCAACAACAACAATTGATCCCATAAAAACATAAAAACAATAGCAAATGATCATCACCTATAGCTTCACCACCGTTGTGTCTCTCTGAAAAGTTCCCAAACCTAGACAAGCACCACCACCGTCCCAAAGGCAACAAAATCAAAACTCACAATTGGATCAACAGGATATTGTTTGTTGATTATTTTACCTTAATCAAACCAACAATTCCTTGGCTTTCCTACGGAACACTACATACATCATACTAATCCATGGTTGGATTCCCACGCACATGGCTACAACCAATATAAAAACCAACAAATTAGCTTCCTGTAGTTATGAAATATAAATTAACCCTAAGTAAACATCTTAGATCGAACCTATTATCTATAATACAAATAAGATTAATTAACAAAATTAAATAAACAAATCATTTAATACCAAATAAAACATTTCCCAAATCGTGATGATGATGGCAATGGATTTTCCCGTATAAATCCTCCTCCACCACCACTGATATCGCGAATAACAACACCTTATCATGATTTCTCTAGAAATCTATTGCAAAGAGTGTAAGTACTTCATCTTTAGGTTGTAAATCGATTTCGAGATGTGATTTCGGAATACAATTTTCATATTTCATCACGATTACGCGATTCGTTTTGATAATCTTCTTTCAATTTTTAGATCTTGTTTAACACGAACATAATGATAGATCTGGCGTTAATAATGGAAGACATGGTGGTGATGGGGGTGGCGACGGAGGCGGTGGTGGTAGTTGAAGAAGTGTTGGTGGTGAGTTGAAATAGAAGGAGAGATAAGAAAGTGATAAAGTTTTCAGATTTGGAAGGGAAAATGAAATAAAATCTTCGATATAAAAGAGGATTAAACAAGGAAAGGTCAAATGTGGAAAGAAAAGAAAATGTTAATGGACCCAGATGAGCTTATAGATGGAAAGGGATATATTTATTGTGTGATAAAAATATTTGTATAGTCCATCAAAACAACGTATATATATTCAGTTACCACATTGGATTACATCCACATTTTTCACACGGCCTCGTAGCAACAACAACTGTTGCCTTTGGTTGGGATACAAAAATAGCGGCTGAGGTGCTGCACTGGTGAAGTCCATCAAGGCTATTTGCCTGCAGTTTCGGTTTCATCATGCAAATTAAGCTATATACACAATTTTCTTTTCCAAGTATTAATCAATCTCACCCATGAATTTCTCCCTCTCTCCTTAAATTTTCCTGTTCAAATAATAAAACGTTTCATTTAAAATTTCTTTTTCAAAACTAAGAAACGTCTCATTAGTGATTGATTCCTGCTAAATTAATGGAGTCTACAGTATACTAAATCAGTTCTAGTGCTATTGGAATCCAAAAATTACTAAGTAAATAGAATCTTCTTTGCCTTCTCTCTCAAGTATCTCTAGCCATATACACAAATCTCAGAAACTAGAAAAATCTCACAAAATATATGAAATCTGTTTGTACCATGAGTAAAAGTACCACATATTGGACCAGATTGCTACTTTAACCACCATTTGGCCCTCATTCAAGTATGTCATTCAGCCAACCAACTCAGTATGCAGGCTACCGAATCGTCAGTCCGGTCAACTGTCAAAGTCAAGGCCCGATCAACTATCAAAGTCAATGCCTGGTCAATGGTCAAAGTCAATCTTCGGTCAATGTCAAAGTCAACCATCGGTCAATTGTCGAAGCCAAGTTGACAGTCGCGATTCCAGTCAAGTTGCCAGTCGTGCTGCAAACTAGTTTCCAGCCAACTACTCAGCCGAGCTGCCAGCCAGTCTCCATCCAGTCTCCAGCCATGTCTTCAGTCAAGGCAGTCTGCTAGTCAAAGTCAAGGTCGTTGGTCAAACCCGCAAGCCCATGTCGATTTGGCCCGTTTCCACCAATCAAGTGCAAAAACCCTGGAAGAAGATTCTGGAAGTTTCTGGATGACTTGCTGACCAAGTTACTTACTGATAGACGCATTTATGTGTTTATTTTCATCTCTATTGTGTATATTGTTAGTACCCATTTTTGTACTAATTTTGGTATTTTATCCCTTTGTAGGTGTTTTTGGAGAAATAGGCTTTTGCGGCGAAATTGGCTCGAAAAGTTGTTAAAGGCACCTGGAAAGACATTTGCTATTCGGGCTCTCATTTTGGATAAGGGGTAACCCATTTCCAGGCAGCTGCTAAGCACATACCGGGATTGGATAGGGGGACACTTTCTTCACGTTTTGAAAATGAAAATTTTGGCGGGAAATTTTGTCGTAGTGAAGAACAAAGAAAAGTTGCGATTTTGGGCAAGTTATAAAGAGATTAAAGCTCTGATTTTTCTTGGGCTTGCTTCTTAACCCTAAACAGGCGAGGTAAGGGTATTGGAATGGATCCAAATTGGCTAGAACCCGGATTGGAGGCGAAACAAGGTTGAATAATATCACGGGTAATTTTATGGTTTATTTTTGGAAACAAACGTGAAGAAGAGGAAAGAAACTCTTCTGAGAGATTTGATTCTATCACAGAAAGAGTTTGGACAGCTTGGATTGATTGAGGAGACGTGTAGCTGAGGAGAAAAGAGAAATATCGCAACTTGTGGAGAAAGAAAAAAATCAAAGTTATTCTCGAGTTTTCTTGGCCCTATGATGTATAAAAGAGTTGGTTCGAGTCCTAGAAGAAAACGAATATTTTTGGGGGAAGTTTAGAGCCTTAGAGAAGCGAAAAAAATCAATTGGAGGAGAACGAGTTCTGCTGCTGCCGGAGAAGAAGAACATACGACCCACATAAAACAGTCGCAGAAACTGTTGCGGTAGCTTTCATATTCAATACCCTTTTTAACAACTCTTTCAACAGTTAGCTTCAGTTCGCAACAGTCTATTCCTTTGTAACAGTAGGTTCTGTAACAATGATATTAGTTACAGAATCCGCTGCTTTAACACTTTTCACTCTTTTAATCAATTTTTGAACACCAAAGATGTATTTTGAGAACATGATCAATATGAGGAGCTAAACCCCTTAGCCGAGGCGACGGAGGAAGCCATTGTTCCATGAAAAGTGGTATAATTCTATTTTAATTATTTTTGTAATTTTTTATATGATTATTTGCATAGAACTAATATAGGAAAATCGATTTTTATTGAGTAGTTGTGAATTGTTTTGATGAAACATGCTAGGTTTTAATTTTTTTTGATGTTTCATGCTTTATGGTTACAACTATTACTTCAAAAATCTATTAGAGGCAAAATATTAGAATCACTTTAAAAGAAATTTTTTGCATGAATATTGATTAGAGTTTATCATTTAATTGGTCAATGGTGGAATCCAGAGTCTCGGTGTTTTCTTTATATTTTTGATACAATTTTATTTAATTGTTGAGTTTAGTTTGAGTCTAGAAAATCCTTCACAAGTCTTAGAGTTCGAATCATTTTTGCTACAACTACAAAACACATCACTTACAGAGGAAGTTTATCTCGAAATTATGGTTTAACCCATGTATTCAACTGTATAAATAGAGGGGAATCTCAACCCTAAAGGGACACGCCCAGATAGAGGAAAATACACCAGCAAACCCCAAAAGGGATCATAAATCATTGTAATCAAAAGATTAATAAAATATCTCTCCCTACGGGGATTCGTCCGTGGATGTAGGCAACACTTGCCGAACCACGTTAAATCCGTGTCTCTATCGTTCATGTTTAATTCGTGTTATTAACCCTAACTTTTATCATCATCACCAGATTAATCGTGTTCTGTGTCTGGAAATATTTCTGGGTACAAACATTGACGCCGACTAAGAGGAATCCGAGAAAAAGTATCGTGTTTTCCCATTGAGAAAAGTACAGAAAGCTTCAAAATCTTGTTCGTAAGAAGTAAGTTTGGACGTCGTCAACAATTACTGCTGCAGTCCAGTTTTGATCGCAAATGTTGTTGTCCAGATGATCGCATCTGCTGCAATCCAGTTAATCGCAGTTACTGCAGTCCAGTTGATTGCATCTGCTGCAGTCCAGCTTCGCAGTTTGAGATTTGCTGAAACTACATCACTACAAAGTTCGATGAAACTGTTGCCAGGACGATCGGTCCGCAACAAAAGATGGAGTGAAAGCATCATTAAAAATGTTGCCATGATGTTCGATCCGCAACATGTACAAGCCTAAAGCTTAAAGAAATTGATTCCCAGATAACGCAGTGGCAGCATGCTCGAGTTCTAAGTTTGTCAAAATCACCACCACCGTGTTTACTGAGTTGCCATGCTACATATCTCTTACTGTTTCCATTTGCTACCTGCACCAACTGCGCGTACGACAGAGATGGGAGGCGAAAACCCTAGAAAAACATCTATAAAAGAATCGCAGAAAATTCCAAAAAAGAGCACAAAAGTGTAGCAAAACCGTAGCGGAAAAGTTCGTAAGAAAAGACAACAGTTGCATAAACTGTTTCAAAAAGTCAGATAGAAAAGATAACAGTTCTTTAACTTTGGAAAAAAATTCAAGACTAAACATCACAGTTCAGGAAAAGCGTTGCGAAAAGTTCTCAAACAGAAGAAGAAGAAAAAAATAGTCTGGCGGCCAACCCCGGCGGCAAATTCCACCCACGTCAACGGTGCCGTTCACCCACATTAGATTGCTCTCACCCACATTAAGTTGCTGCCACCCACTTCAGAAGTTCCAATCACCTATATCAGATTTCTGTCACCCACGTCAAGGTCTTGTTCTCCCACATCATCAACGGCAACGACACATCATCTGCTGTGTCAGTAGGTACAGTTACATGTCATCCGACAGGAAAATGCGAGATCTTTCCACGTCAGCAGAAGAACGATGATTACAAAACCACGTCAGCAAAAAGGCCGATCATTCACCATGTCAGCAATAATAGTCCAGTCAGCAGTCGCTATGTAAGTAACTTGGTCTAGTCAGCGGACGCCACATCAGTAATTTGGTCTAGTCAGCATGATGTCATCAATAGCCGATAAAATTCTCAGGCGACGGTGCTCTTCTCTGGCTACTGCAGCAGCACCAGATGGCCGATGGCCTTCCCGGCGGATATGTCCGACCGCCACACCCGGCGGCCTCGTCCGGGGGCTTATCCGTCCGGCGAGTTGGTGGTGATTCAGCGCGTCGCGGGTTAGTATACTTCCATAGTCCTCGGATATGTACGCCCTAGCTTCTCTCAACTGTGGATGAATCCACCATTCCAGTCGAGCCAAGCCAGACCAGCTAAGCCCAGCCGCGAACTCAGCCAAGCCGTGGCTTACAGGATTATTCCTCCCCATATCATTTGGCTTGCAGGATGTTTCTGCCCCAGTTCGTGGGCTTAGCCAATTACACCCATTTCTTGGGCTTGGAGATCAATCTTGTTTCTATAATATCTTCTTCATATGACGTCCGAATTGGATTATTTTTGGCTCATTGCGATCGTATTTCAATATCTTACATCATGAAGGTAAAAATTTTATATTTGGAGAACAACATTTTTGGAGCAAGGTGCTCACCGAGCAAAACCATTAAAAAATGGATTACGTCATCAACATGTTAATGCCACATCGTCAACCGGGTGCCAAGTCAGCTAGCACCTAACCATATCAGTTGTCACATTAGCAACTTTTTATCATGTGATTTTCCATGTCAGTAGAAGTTACACCACTCCCGCCCCGTCAGCAATCTATCCACCCAGCTTACTCCATATGTAATTTTGTTTTTTCGGTAACTTCTTCGTCGTGCATCCTAATTAAGTGATTTTCGTCCCGTTGCGACTGTATATCAATTTACAACATCATTGAGGTAGAATTTCAATGTTTGGATAAAAATTATTTTTGAGTTTGGAGCAGCGACATCGAAAAAAACCCGCATTTAGTCACCAAATAAAGTCATTATGAAATCCTTAAAGTTGTGGATGTTGTTGTGTGGATTTGTACCCACAACATGACCGTGTGCAAAGTTAGTGAGTGCTGGTTCGATTCATAAACCTCAACACGCTCTTGTTCGGTGCTAGTTAAAGATGCTATAGTCCAGTTGATCGAACTGTTGTAGTCCAGTTTCTCAGCAACAGCTGCAGTCCAGTTGATCGAATTGCTGCAGTCCTTTTCCGCATAACTGCTATAGTCCAGTTGATCGAACTGCTGTAGTCCAGTTCCTCGGAAAATTCTGCAATCTAGTTGATCGAACTGTTGCAGTCCTTTTCTGCGTAACCGCTACAGTCAGTTGATCGAACTGATGTAGTCAAGTCCCCTTAGATATGATGCAGTCCATTTGATCGAACAGCTGCATCCCTTTTTCGTATAGCCGCTACACGAACTTCTATAGTCCAGTTTCTTAGCAACTGTTGCAGTCCAGTTTTCATCATAACTGCTACAGTCCATTTGATCGAACTGCTGTAGTCCAGTTCTGCAATAACAGCTACAGTTCAGTTCCAATATAACTAAAGCAGTCAAGTTTTAATTCAACCGGTGCAGTCCAATCCGGTAGAAAATATAGTGGCAAAGTCGATCCAAGTCGAGGTGCCGAGCCAACTGCACCAGAAAAGGCCACTGTTACAGAACCGAGATGCTCGGGCCGTCTTCTTCATCATGACGTCTTCGTGAAGCTACCCTTCATTCACCAGAATAGTATCAGCGTGATGCTACCTCCCACTCACATCATGACGTCGTATCTCACACAACATCATAACATCAACGTGCCTTCCAAGTCATCTTCAGCGTCGACAGTCACCTCTTCTACATTGAAAACGATCATCACCACTGGAAAACATCAACATAGCCGGTGGACATCCTAATCACCATATAAACAAAGTCGCAGTATCACTTCTCATAAGGTACGAATACAATTTAAATATTTTCGCATCATTATCGTGCATTCTTTTGTTCAATGAGACATCTATAGTGTGGCGAATGTTTTCGCATGCCAAGGCATGTGGAGATGCACACATCTCAATTCTACGCGCATCTGGAATAGTGGAATTGGCCTCCTGCGCGAATTCCAGATAGCAGAAAAACCTTCAATCTCATTCCCTGCGCGAGCGAGATGCAGCAAAGAAGTGCACCCTTGTGCGAGCATTAAACAGCGTGACAATCGATGTCTTCTGGGGGCGAGTTGCATATCACTTCAACGTGGATGACCATCACTTGGGGGCGAGATATGTAACACCTCATGGTCTAAAATAACTCTTTTTGGGCCGAGCTGTGTAACACTCCACACGCTTGGGGGAAAGTTACGTAGCACATAGATGGGATGCGAAATTCAGCTGCTGGAAATCGGAATAAGGGGAACTCGAAATTCTTAATCCTACAACGAGTTACAGGATTAAGAGGGGGCGAGTATACACCATAATATTTTGATGCAATTATCGCATACATCAACGTTAATAACTGTTACAGTCCAGTTCCTAAGAAACTGCTGCACTCGGTTGTACGCAACAAATGTAGTCCAGTTTTGCTAATGACTGCTGCACTCAGTTGGACGCAACTGATGCAGTCCAGTTTTTCTCGTAACTCCTACAGTCCAGTTGATCGAACTGCTTAGTCAAGTTCCTCAGCAACCGTTGTAATCTAACTGATCGTAGCTCCTGCAGTCCAGCTAATCGCGGATGCTGCAGTGCAGTTTTACTCGTTGCTGTTGCAGTTCAGTTTAGTTCGTAGCTCCTGCAGTCCAACTGATCACAGCTGCTGCAGTGCAGTTTTGCCCGCAGCTCCTGCAGTGCAGTTTTAAGTAACAAAATACCACCAGCAAAAACCCCATCTCAACTTTGATTACGGTAACTAGATCTATATCCAGTGAATCACTGATTCAAATCTAACTTATTCATGGGATTAAAAGCAATAAAAAAGGACTTGGTTTTCGATTCTTACTCAATTAAAGTTATTACTGGAGAATCGACGATTAATCGTCGTTGAAGAAAGAAAAAAATGGAAGAAGAGGAAGAAGAGGCGATGGAGGAGAAGATGAGAGGAAGAAGAAGAAGAATCCGAGTTTTTCTTTTTCTTTTTTGGGTTTAGGTTTAGTTTTTGATTTATTTAGATTTAGGTTTGGTAATTATTTTTCTTATCAAAGGGTATTTTTTTATTTTTAACAGTAAATTAGGTCACCCCTCATCCATATTTAGGATAGTTGAATCTATAGAAGCCCTCAAACCAAATCCTTAGAGCCCTAATAGGTTTCAATATTATAGTTACTGATTCACCTCCTAATCATTATCACGATTATTAAAAAAAACTCAACAGTTATATTTGTCACACCAATTATTACAGGTGCATCAGTGACTGGAAATAAATCTGTGAAAATCCACACCGTAATAAAATCCTGATTTTGGTGTAGTGTCTCTATCCAGTCAACCCAATAATTTAGGCCACGTGATGGGGTTTTCATTCACAAACTACTTCAAATTATATAGAAAAACCAAGAAGGGAATGATAACGGAGGATCGAGAGGTAAAAATAATTGAGACCTAGTACCTTCTCAGTGGACACCACTCCATGCGGATTCATGGAAATTATTCCATTTCTTTCACTTTCAAATTTAACATGAGAAGACAAAACTTTATTGGGTTTTTGATGAAAACATGGAAAAGAAAGAGAAGAAGAAATGAAATCTGTTAGGGTTTTTGATGTTTTTATACCTTAAACATAGGGATAGGATTAACCCTAGATAATCCAACGGTGAAAATTAAATTTAGTTTATTAATTATTATTGTACACGGGTTAACAGGTTTACCCGCAGGTTTACGGGTCGGGCACGGGTTAACCCGTTTTCCCACAATCCACCAATTCTCTACCCCAACCCGGATTGTTTATAACCCAGCCAAGCCGGGTTCGGGTTTTCATTGGCCGGGTACGGGTTAATCCGCGGGTTTCGGCTTGTTTTACAGCTCTATACACGAAGATTCCCAAGAAAAGGCTAGGCCTTCTCTGCTGGCCTGAACTCTAACAAGTCCTTAAAGAATAGTTAACGAATTTATCTGCAATTGGATTCTCTGCTAGCCTGAACTCAAACAAAACTTTTAAGCAAGTCACTTTTCAAAAAATTGTATGTTGCATTTGCAGTGGATATACGGTTCTATGGAATGCCTGGACAATGTTCTGAAATCAAATTTCTTTAGCTTCGTCGACTTAATTGTATGATTGAAGAATAAGGATTTTGCATTTAATCTTCTTGGGAAGGTTGGTATAAAGATAGCTTTTACGGTCTAATTCATCCTCTTCTCTATGTACACATAAAACTGCCACGAAAGGTTGAGCCGGGGCAGTAAGGCCACGGTGATACCTAGTTCCTATACAAAATCCCCTTTTTAATCCAAGACTCATTCGTGTTTAATTTGTTGACCCTGATAGAAAACTTCGAAGAAAAGAAAAACCAGTTAGAAAAAATTAAAGCAAATGAAGTTAGAAACTCAAAAGACAGAAGAGTATAAAATACCTTTTCTTCTCCTCTAGATCCAGTTAACCCAATAATTTAGGCCACGTGATGGGGTTTTCATTCATGAACTACTTCAAATTATAGGGGCTCTAAAGTTTTGGTGTAGGAAAATCATTGGGTGGTTTTTGGTATAGGAAAATCATTGTAGGAAAACCTATTATAGGGGCTCCAAAGTTTTTGGTTTTGAGGGCTTGCAAAATGACAAAAAATAGGGTCATTAAATAGTAAACCCCAAAACCCCTTACCAAAATGATTAATTAATGTTCATGATTAAGTTAACTAAATTAAGCAAGATTAGTGATAAGATTAGTAATAAGATTAGACTAATCATTTGATTTATAGTTAATATTTGAAAATCAATATCAAAAATTCGGATAACTTTTTTTTTTTTTTGAAAACTGAAGTTATATTTTATATACTGTTGGGAGTTCATATTTTCCCAACCGTATACGAAGTCAGGGTAAGTTACGGTTAGGAAGCCTAACCAAATACATTTTATACGGTTGGGAGTTCATATTTTCCCAACCGTAGAAAATTTATACGGTGAGTAAATCAATATTTTCCCAACCGTATTCAGTTCTGGAACTTATTTTTCATTCTCTAATTTAATCAAAGCTAACTTATTCATGGGATTAAAAGCAATAAAAAAGGATTGGGTTTTCGATTCTTACCCAATTAAAGTTATTACTGGAGAATCGACGATTAATCGTCGTTGAAGAAAGGAAAAAATGGAAGAAGAGGAAGAAGAGGCGATGGAGGAGAAGATGAGAGGAAGAAGAAGAAGAATCCGAGTTTTTTCTTTTTCTTTTTTGGGTTTAGGTTTAGTTTTTGATTTAATTAGATTTAGGTTTGGTAATTATTTTTCTTATCAAAGGGTATTTTTGTATTTTTAACAGTAAATTAGGTCACCCCTCATCCATATTTAGGATAGTTGAATCTATAGAAGCCCTCAAAACCAAATCCTTAGAGCCCTAATAGGTTTCAATATTATAATTACTGATTCACCTGCTAATCATTATCACGATTATAAAAAAAAAAATCAACAGTTATATTTGTCACACCAATTATTACAGGTGCCTGGAAATAAATCTGTGAAAATCCACATCGTAATAAAATCCTGATTTTGGTGTAGTGTCTGTATCCGGTTAACCCAATAATTTAGAACCGTGTTTTGGGGACTAGCCCAAAACAGTGGGGGACTACTTTCTTATTCAAATGTCCACCCAAAATTTTAAGGGGTGTCCTAAAAGATTAGGGAATACTAATCTGCCCTTATCCTAATTAAGGTTATAACTAATCCTAATAACCCACTAATTTAACCACTACCCACTAATCAAACCCCTAAATTAAAACTTAAAATCAGTTTTAAAACAAATTTTTTTTATTCTCCTCTTCTTCTTCTTCTTCTCCTCTTCTTCTTCTTCTTCTCCTCTTCTTTGTATACATCGTCGATTTGAAAAAATTCATCGTCGATTAATCAATTTTATAAAACAATGCGTTCTAAGCAGACACCAAGAATTCCAGGATTGAGTCCGGGTCTGGCTAGCATTGCGAATCTCCCAAATCAATTTGAAGTTGATAAACAACTTCAAGCAAAATTGGGAGACGAATTGAAGCATCAAACATCAACCAAGGAGTCTGATTCCCTCAAAATGAAAATCCGCAGGTAATTTCCTTCGTACCCATTCCTTTGAATCGTTTTTTGTTGAAGAAATCATCAAAAACCACTGAAAATGAAAGTTACAGTAGAGATTTCGGCTAGGAGAAAAATTTAAAACCCTAGAATTTGGTAACCGAACTTTGAATATGAAGAACAGTTCGGCGAATTAGTAATTTTAAGGTAACCGAACTATGAAGTTCGGTAAGCTCGCAAAAAAAATACGTAACCGAACTCCTTCTTTATATGAAAATTTTGAGTTCGGTTTAGTCGATAAATTTATATAGGTAACCGAACTTTCAATATGAAGAACAGTTCAGCCAATTAGTAATTTTAAGGTAACCGAACTATGAAGTTCGGTAACCTCGCAAAAAAATAATGTAACCGAACTCCTTCTGTATATGAAAAATATGAGTTCGGTTACCTCGATAAATTTATATAGGTAACCGAACTTTGATAAAATATAGTTCGGTTATCTCGCACTTTCTATGTGGTAACCGAACTTTGATCTGTCACATACAAACTTGTAGTTCGGTTACCTCTCAACTTATACCAGATAACCGAACTTCAGCCTGTTAACATTTTGTGTTTGATGTAATCCCATGTTCATCTTTATTTGATAAGACAATATTCTGTTTAGGTAATAATGTGGTTTTCATTCATTAGGAACAAAGGAAAAAAATCTAATCCCCAAATAGCCGAAGATTTGAGAACTCCCACCCCTCGCGGTAGAATACATTTGGATTTCCGAAACCGTACTAAAAATGCTAAACATGGAGGGGGATCGTTCCAGGAAGTCAATCAAGAGAATGATGATGAAGAAGAGCAAGGAAATGAAGACCAAGGAAATGAAGAGGTTGAACAACAAAGAGAACATGTTGAGAATGTAGAGGAAGAAGAACAAGGACAGGGCAAAGAAGGAGAAGGACAAGAGGAAGAGAAGGATGATGAAGAAGAGGGAGAGGAAGAAGAGGAGGGAGAGGATGAAGAGGAGGAAGAGGAAGAAGAGGAGGAAGAGCAAGAAGAGCAAGAAGAGCAAGAAATTGTTCCTGTTAAAGAGAAAAAGAAGCCGAAGCCGCCTTGTGATAGATACTCACACATTCCCCCTGATAATTTGTGTTTGCCATCAGTGAACCCAACTTATGGTACTCCAAATGATGGAGGGGCCACCTTGTTTGGCTACAAACACTCATGGGCTGTGAAGATCTATGCGACAAAGGTATTCTTTAAGTTCATTTTTACCTAACAAAATGTTTTTTTTTTGGGACATGTTTCGTCAAGTATTAATAGTGTTATGTTTTTTTTCGTAGGATCATAAGGATGCAGTACGTCTTATTCGGCGTCAAAAGGCGTCCAAATGGGATCTATCTTTGGAGTGTGACGATTTTCAATCAAAGGTGAAAGAGTGTGTTTTATGGAGAGCTATAGAGGATGCACATGCGGATTTTGACGTTGTTGCCGTATCCGCATTTCTCGAGAGGTACTATCCCGAGACATATACAATTCATCTTCCATTTGGTGAGATGGGAATTACTCCTGACGATTGCTCGAGAATAACCGGCTTACCAGTGGAAGGTAAATGGCTTCGAGAAGGCTACAACCCCTCGATGCATTATGAAGCTCTTGAAGAATTGGCTCTAAAATGTCTAGGATGGGATGCAAGAAAGGCTCAATGTGAGTTTAGACGTTCTGTAAGGTCCCCTAAACGTGGCGATGAGTATAATCCAAGAGAGACAAATGGAGCCTTTAAGAAGAGGTTGAAGAAATTCAAGTTGGTAAAGTTGAAGGAAGCATTTGGAGGGACAAGAAAGAAGGTGGAAAAAGGAAAGTTGGTGATGGACCAGGAGACCCTTAGGCATCATGTCACCGCTTATTGGTTATATCAGCTAGGAACCGTCATTTTCCCAGACACTTCTGGAAATAGGGTGGATGCACATTATCTACAGCTTTTGGAGAATCTCGATGAGATTAACCAATACTCTTGGGCCACTGGGGTGCTTGCTTTTGTTCTAGGAGAGATGAGCAAAGGGTTGAGGATTAAGACAAATCAAATTGGAGGTTACTTAACTCTTATTCAGGTAACTTTCTACATTGTTAGTTATCAAATTATTCCCCAAAATTTTCTGCTTTCAAATAAATTTTCATGTATGTGGTTAATATTTTCGCATTTTCGCATAGGTTTGGATTTATGACCACTTCCCTTCATTGGGATTGGCTAGGGAAAAGACAGCTTATCCCTATGACGAACCTACAGCGGGAAAATGGTTGTTTTTGGACGCACAAAAGAAGTCTAAAGAAGAGCAGTTGACTTCGTTGAGGGAGAAATTGGATAAACTTACGGTGAACGATGTGGTATTTCACCCATACGCCGTACCCGATGATGTCCCTGTAGATGAAGAAGATATGAATGGTTTCTCTACCGTCTCGGCATACTATGGACCAGTTTGGTATCCTAATGGCTACGCAATATATAATCCAAAGAGAATACTAAGACAACTTTGTTGTGTCCAAATGGATCCCGACGTGGAGAATGAAAATTTCAATTTGGTGGTTCAAGGAACAAAGAACACCGAGAAATATTTTGTTCCAAAACATGAACCAACTCCTACGGTAGGACATTGGAATGCACTTCGTAACTACTACTTACCTTTAGGTGATTGTGTACCTTGTGGTGGAGATGTAAATGCATGTGATGAAGATTATACTGGGTTTTATCAAGAAATTAGTCATCCTTTTGTGATAAATAGAGAACAACAAGCTAAGACTGATAAGGCGAAGGGGAAGGCAAAGGAGAGGGAGGCTAAGAGAGGTCAGAAGGAGATGCCTATTTGTGGAGAAGAAGCAAAAATGTTATGGGATAATGTGGTAAGAAAATGTCTTCTCTTATACTTGTTGTTTGAAAGTATTGAAAATATATTTACTTATGCTTAAAATTGGAATCAGGTGAAGAAGGGTACGAAATTATTGAAGAAATTGATGGCTAAAATCCGCAGTGGAGAGCCGATGTCGACTAAGGAACAAACTTACTACTACGGCGAGTGGGAGGGTCTTATAACTAAAAGAATGATGGAGCCAAGTAGGTGTAAGCAATTGAAGAGGGGTCGACAACAAGGAGAATGTTCAAGTCGCGCCATGGAGGAAACCGGACGAGTAGATGAAACCCCAAGTGATGAGGAAGTTCAACCTAAAACTCGTGGTAAACAAGGAAGTGGTAAAAGGGTTCGTCGTGGTGGTCGTTAGTGATTTCGTATGGTTTTAGTTTCAAAAAACTTCTTAGTTATGGATTTCGTAGTTTGGTATGTATAACAACTTTTATATTTGTTTTAGAACCTTGTTTTTGTTTTTAATTTAAATTGGGTTTGTGTTTTCAATTTTATATGGAAGAAATTTTGAATACAGGATTATTTTCCGCAACCTGAAATTTAAACACAGGTTAGTTCGGTAACCTGTAACTAATTAATGGTTGCCGAAGACAGAGTTCGGTTACCTCGCAACATTTAAACTGGTTGCCGAAAAATCCCCTGAGGCTTCAAGTAAAAAGTTCGGTTTTCTAAATTTCTAGCTTGTAACCGAACTTAATTTTCGGCGAACAGCTAAATACTACAAGGTTGCCGAAGAGAGAGTTCGGTTACCTCGCAACATTTAAACTGGTTGCCGAAAACTCCCCTGAGGCTTCAGGTTAAAAGTTCGGTTTTCTAAATTTCTAGCCTGTAACCGAACTTTCTAGTTCGGTTAGGAAAGTATTATATCAATGGTAGCCGAAACTTTCTCTGAAGACTCATATATAACATGAGTTCGGCAAACTGTATTTTTTCACCAGGTAACCGAACTTTAGTTCGGTTACCTGCACAAAATTACAGGTTGCCGAACTATTATCTGTCAACTCAAAAGAATACTAGCATTATCTCGATAATGAATACCACACTTCAAAAAACATAGTATTACATTGATAAGCATACTTAGTTCCATTGCATGTGTCATTTAATCATCATAAAGTGAAATTCGACCTTCATGTACAATTTCGTCAGATTTCGACAAAGCTTTCCACATCTCCATGTTATGCTCATACATAATACACCAACCCAACATTATATTGTAGTTAAAGGCAGGCCAAAAAGAGTTTCCGGATATTGGAGGCAGTGGACAATCGGGTTTTAATCGAAGGCCTATAAAGTGGTTGTTGTTAGTCAATGCCATCACACATCTCCTTCGTTTGAGTTGCTCGACACATACGGTTGTTTTCGGGGTGAAGGTGAAACTAGCATACTTTGAGAAATAATGAACCACACAATTAAAAGCCTCGGCGATTAAGTGTCCACATATCGGTATGCTCATCCAATAATCCCTTGTGATCGGATGGCCCCCATGAAGACGACGTTGATACTTAACAAATTGCTCATTGAGACTACCCACCCCATCGCACAACATTGTCTTGTAAAATGCCGGATTCTCCTTTAGTTTGGACAACAACCTTTTCCTTATATGAGTGATTGCACATCCATTATTTAGCTTTGCACCTTCGATGAAAGGCCAAAGTTGCTGATTGACAACATGAAAACCACAATTACCATCCGGAGGAACGTCGTCGGTGGATATAACGTATTCTCGAATGTATAGAGGTAGATCATTTAAATAGTCTTTATTTGGAGCATCAAGCTTCACGTCTAGGAAAGATGGTTGAATAGGGCAAATTGGAGACTTAAGCTTCACGTCGCCGGAAGATGGTTGGCTTGGTTGAGATGGACACATCGTACCTTTTTTCTTCAAATCTCGCTCACTTGTTTCGCCTTTCTCCTCAATACTCCTACCCCTTTTCTTGGTTTGCTCCAAGTACATTTCCGCGGTATACTCATGGGCCGATGGATCTCTAGTAAATGGGGTTTGCTCACTTTTCTTCTTACGTAACACCTTTGCATATTCTCTTAGTTGTTTTTGAGTTTCTTTTTTGCTTGGCCTACCTTTGCGTTTGCCTTTTGACGGTTCATAAACATTCTCCGAAGTTTGTGGATATATGATTTTCCTCATGTCATCCCAAAATATTTGTTTTTGGAGCTTGTTCATGCCACGATACATCTCTAGTACGGTTCTACCCATGTCGTTATCACCAAACTCCTCTCCGGCTTCTTCTCCCTTTGGAGGAGGGATGAAAGTTAGATGCTTCCAATATGGATCAATGTCGCTTAAAGGGATTACGCCATGCTCGTAGTTGATTATCATATGGCGACAAGGGAGTCCCATAGACTTCTTCATGTTACATACACACACCTCATCCCTCTTGGTTTCCCACTTATCAATCAACTCGACTTCTATGATCAACAACTTCATACATTGGCGAGATACGTTGTAATGGATTCCCTTGAACAATGGGTGGTCGGCGTATTTTCCGGTCATTTTGAATATACGGCTTTTTTGGAATTTCTCTTTAATTCTATCAATGTCGCGCTTGAAGTAATTATCCATAGCATTCCACACGGTTACGAAATTATCAACACATCCAAACAGATTCTTCTTCAACCGATGGTGAGCCGACTCTACTAAACTTGTCGCTTGATTTCCCAAGTGTTTATATTGGTTGGTATAGGCATTAACGAACCTCTCTTTGTGTGGTTCCAACCATTGGCGAAGAACATACGATACAACACCGGGATAATCGGGAGTATCCCAATGGCCGATAAACTCCGCAAGATTTAGATGATACTCTTCTCGGTAAGAGACCAACACAATGATTCCCATTCACTGTTGAAAGCAACCCACTTAGCGTAATTTAGAGCGTATTGTTTTTCAACTTCCTCTTTTGCATCCGCTCGTTCATGTTCCGGTAGCATCATAATCTCTTCATATCCTTTTTTCTTGGGTGGACAAATTATTGGCTTACACCTATTGATCAAATTACACCATATATGGAATGTACAAAGCATATTGTGTGCTAATGGAAACACTACCTCTATTGCATTCATCAATGCGACTTCATTGTCGGTCACTATAACCCCGGGAATATCATCACCTCGGAAGATTGCCTTAACTTGTTCAAGTGCCCAAATGTAACTAGATTCTTGCTCGTCTCTTAAAAAACAAAACGCCACGGTAAACGGTGACTGCGTCGAAGTACGCCCAACAATATTCAACAATGGCATCTCGTACTTGTTCGTCTTATAAGTACAATCCATTATGAGAACTTCATGAAAGCATTGAGCCAATTGAACACTCGTTGGATGCGCAATGAAGAGTTGTGTTATCTCTCCGTCCGAATCCACATCCTTTTGAACCGCGTAGTCTTTCTCTTTGGCCAAAAAAAACAATTGTTGCATCACTTGTCTATCTCTCCATTCCTTCTTTCTAATTGTCACTATTGCATTATAAATGGTGGACAAAGATGAGTGGTTATCCTTGTTATCCTCCTTTAGTATTTGGAGCATTTGAATCGGTGAAAGATCCATTTTCCTCATTTTAGCTACCTTGTCCATCTCTTCAGGAGTTAGCTTGGCTGCCATGAAATGTCCTTCAAGATGCTCCGGACGAGGGTGGTTATGACAACCTTCCATAACCTTGTAGAGAACCCATCCACCCAATTCTTTGTTGTAATTAAATGCAAGCTTGAATGGGCATTTAATCTTCTTTGAGAAAGTTTTGTTCTTCCTATTTGTCTTTCCTTTATAAACATAACCCTTCCTCTTGTGGCTTTTATCGGGATCACCGCTTCTCTCACAAACCATTTCAAAGCGGGTTTTGGTCTCTCTCCCATTCAATACTAATACGCAAAAATTCTTCAACTCCGAGGTTAACTAATCACTAACTAATCACTAATTAATCATTACACTAACACTAACTAATCTAACTAATTTAATTACCAAGGTTAAATTTGGTATTAAAAAAAATATTAGATAAGGGGTGACCCAAAATTACTTCAAATAACCACCTCCAAATTGGAAGAGTAGTCCCCCACTGTTTTGGGCTAGTCCCCAAAACACGGTTCATAATTTAGGCCACGTGATGGGTTTTCATTCACGAACTACTTCAAATTATATAGAAAAACCAAGAAGGGAATGATAATGGAGGATCGAGAGGTAAACTCTGATGATTGATCGATATGCTTTAGAGAGGTTTTGCATGAATAAGCAAATGTTTTTGCAGATGCAGCTTCCATAAAACTTGATTCATGCTGTGGTACTGCACGAGAAGCTTGGGGACAGTCACTCTTATTGTCTCTTTGTTCTTACAGTACCAATTGTGAATATCCGATAATTCCTAAAACAATTTCAGCGCACAAATAATTTCCACAATATGCTCAGCCCTGGTCGCGTTGGTCACATGCCTAGTTAGTAATTCTGCGTTTCATATGCGAATAATTCACGAATTTTACCGTGTCATTCGTTCCAGAATAACACGACCGTGTTACTGAACTCCCGAACCAAATACGCGTGTTTTGTGAGCTTAGCGAATAGATCGTGATTTTTAAGAATCCGCGAATTAATCAGACATTGGATTCGCCAGCTGCTGGATTGTTACCCAATCCACATTGGATTGAAGTAAGAAATGTATATAGAGGAGAGGTGAATGAAGTAGAGACAAGTACATGATAAAATTAAAATACAAATTCTTCAACTCCGAAATATATAGGAATCTAAACAACGGACAACAAGCAAAACCCCAGAGAAGCAACCAGCAATTATTGATATAATAAGGCGCGGAAATGCGGGTTTAATATGTGCCTATACCACTCATTACTTCTTCTTGAAAAGCAGTTGTGCGTTCATCCATTCATCTCCATCGTTGAATGAGAATTGTTCATACCCTCCGATGCAGGATGTCCTGATGTGGGCAATGACGCCATTTACTGCTTCTTGGCTTCCACCAAGTCCTGGTAATAGAATCTCTTTTACAGCTTCCATATTTTTATCTAGCTTCTTTCTCCACGCATCCCTGCAGTCCACAAGAGGAAATTTGATTACTTTCCAAAGAGTTTGATCTGCTGTTCCATTAAGTAGGATTTATTTTTGGCGTCAAGAGTTTAAATTTCTTAATTACATAGTACGAGCAAAGTGCATTCCGTTAACAACCCAATGATCCACAACTGAAACATCATCCTGTAAATAGATAATACTATTAGAAACTCTGCAAATATATTCGAAGAATGAACGCAATTGGTAACTCGTGCTTTACCTGGAAATAGAGGAAACTATTAGCAGCTAATACTGTAACAGAACCTGCGGGGAAGATGTAACCAGAGAACCAGTCATCCTCGTCGATTGCCTGAAAAAAACCAAGCCTTAAAAAAAGGATTCAAATCATAAAATTCTGATTATTATTTCAGGCCCTTGGTTTATTATCTGACCTCGAAAAAGTGATTAAATGTTTTATGGCAGGTATGATCCACAAAGAGAAGGCTATCTTCTGTCATCCAAGTTGATAGTTTCTTCATAAACAGTTGTAGGTTTTTCATGTGCTACAAAACATGAAAAGAGAGCTTTCGCTTATTAGGCCGTTCTATTTTTTTGCTCGATACTGGATACAAGTGCTTATGAGACGAGTATACCTCCATGGCTCCAATCAAAAGTATTCGATCGTATGTCTTGTCAGATTCGTACTGCGTAACATCTTCCAGTATGGCGTCTACGTTTCTCAGCCCAAGCTTCCTATGGAAAGATGTACCCGCCATGTTAAATGATTAGTGTATTGAAATACTAGTCTTCAATGAGTTACAGTTTCATAGAAATTTACTCTGCTTGCTTGAGTATGTAATTGAATTGTTCCTTTGAATTAGTGAGCCCCGTAACATGACAGTTCTTATATTTTTGAGCAACATATAGAACTAGACCACCATGACCACAACCTATGTCAAGAACAGTTTGTCCATCTTTGATTTGTGCTCGCTCGCAGTATAATTCATATGCAGCTTCTTCTGCTTCGTCTATTGTTGCTGTTTCATGTTTGTAGTAACACCCACTGCGTTGATTGTTTTAAGATAATGAGCAGAAACTATATGATACAAAACATAGTGCATTGCAGAATACAAATATTGTTGCGTGTGTGTTGTACCTTAGTTTCATACTTTTTCCAAAAATTGCTTCTAAGAATTCTGTTGGTAATTCATAGACTTCCTTTGTGAATGCCTCAACCTCTCCTGACATGGTCATCTTTTTTAAGGCTACACAGGAAAATGAGTTTGTCAGATTATTATGTCAATAATATCGAACTTAAAACAAATAAGTTGTATGAGCACCAAAATCTTTACCGATCAAATGAAAACAGAAAATAAGTTTTATAATTTAAGGGAAGAGAGGTATATACATTTGATGAATTCAAGGTTGAAGGAGAGTTGTTCTTGATGAGATGATTTGTAACCCCATTGAAGACGTTTCTCGAATTGAAACTTAATCAGTTTTTTCAATTCCTCGTCTTTAATCTCTCCTTTCAACAATCTTCCTAGAGTTTCCTCCGTGGATTCTTTCTTCACCTCTTGGATTGAACTCATCATGGCTAGCTAGCTTGGCAGAGTGGGTAAACGAAATTCTAGAGAGAATGAGAGAGGTGGTGTGTTATGAGCAGAGGACTTACTACACAGCTTTATATAGAGATCATTCGATTTTATGGCACAACACAACAAGCTGAAAGGTCACCATAACACACAAATTAGCACAACATAACACGGCGCACGAATTCTGCGCGCGTTGTAAAGCTAACCATTGCACCTGGCACAACACAATATAAGACATGCTTCTACAAGTGTACACTGACTCCACGTGTAAGTTGTGGATATCTAAACACAATCATTCTTTAGAATTCAAGAGTATAAATTCCCAATCCTACCGCAAGTCACGAGTGCAGTAAAACAAACTTATTACTGTCATAAGAACTAAATATGGCACAATTATTGGCTCTCTTGATGGACTATTGCCTTTACAATAAAAGAAAAGCCAACAAGTTGCAATTTGGACATTGAGAACGTGACAGAGGACTTGTGCCTTGTGGTACATTTATTTAGGGATTTTAGCCCCACATTTCTTTGATAAGATTCTTCCCTGAAAAATTCAAAACAACTATTAACCATGCATGCAAAAATTAATGAAAACTATGTCGACTCGAGCGTAAATGTTTGCGGTATTATATGTAAGTGGTCCTGGCATGGCTTGAAGCTGAATAATAAACAACAATACCAACAACCAAGCTTTTTAGTCCCAAACAAATTCAAGAAACCCTTTGGTTTTATTCACTCGGTCAGTGTCAGACCACCCCCATCAAGATACAAATTAAAAAGCTATTGAGGGATTAGATAATTGATATAGTTCCCAAGTAAAATTGACTGCATCATTCATGAATAACTAAGAATCTGGAATCCTTACAAGTTCTTCACGGATCAATTTAGATGATCCCAGCAATCAACTGGTACGTCAAGAAGATCTTCAGACGTTTGATGGAAAAAATTTCCGTTTTACAAATAGCATTACTACTAATACAAACATGAAAAATGAGCATCCTAGAGGAGTATATATTATTTTGAGAGGAGATATCAGAATGCTTGTGCGTCAATTCCAAAGGGTTTTTTGAGTATCTACCACCACATTCCCATACACAATCCCTTTTCAACCCAAGACCCATTTGCGTTTAGTTAGTTGACCATAATATAAAACTCTGAAGAAAAAGAACCACCATTAAGTAAAAAATCAAAGCAAATTAGACAGAAGAGTATAAAGAAGATACATTACGTTTTCTTCACCTCAAATTGCAGGAAGTTCTCCAAAAGTATGAAAGGCTGGAGGACTTTGGACCATCCATTCCAGTGTGGTTGAATTCTCTATTGTGATTACTTCTGCAGGAGCTACGACGTCATTCCTTGCGGCAACTACTGGAATATTACAGAACGATTCTATCTAGTTCACCCAACCCAATAGGCCAAATGATGCGGTTTTCATTCACCAACTACTTCAAATTATATAGAAAAACAAAAAGGGGAGATAATTGATCCAGAGGTAAAAATAATTGAGACCTAGTACCTCCTCAGTGGACACCACACCATGCGAATTCATGGAAAATATTGGAAACGTTAACCTTTTCTTTTTTACGTCCAAGTGTTCTATGGATAATGGAAATTATTCCATTTCTTTCACTTTCAAATTGAACATGGATGTCAGGAAATCACTATAAATGAGCCCAATCACCAAGGTGTACGTAGCATTAAATAGACCGAAAACTACTAACAAAAAGAAATAGTAAAGGTAGGATGGGTTTAAACAACCATACTCAAAAACTCCATTAATTGGTCGATATGCTTTAGAGAGGTTTTGCATGAGTAAGGAAGTTTGTTTTTGCAGATGCAATTTCCATAAAATTTGATGCTGTGGTGCACGAGAATCTCGTGTCCCTTCAGGCTTGTCTCTTTGTGCCAACAACCCCAATTGTGAATTTCCGACTAGTTCCTAAAACAATCTCAGCAGATTAGGTTGTGTTTTCCAGGGTGAAGATTACATGCATGCTCAGTAATTTTAGTGCGACCATTAATCACAAACATTGCATGCTAATTGGTCCATATGAATATAAGATTTGAAAATGTACATCACAAGTTTTTAACTACCAATTCATGAATTGTTATTTTCTTTCTACTATAAATATTCCTTTCACAGCACTTGCTACAATCCCGTAAACGTCTGTATGTGAGTATTGTATTCGTTGTTTCACTTTTTTTTCTTCTTGTTGGGGTATTGGAGAAAACTTAGTATAAGGATGATCATAGATATTTGGAAACTACAAAACATCGCTACCAGTAACTCATTCTTAATAATTAAATCACGTACATTAAGTCTCAATGCAACAGACCCTTTGTAAAGATTCTCTGCTGTCATATGGCTTCTTTAAATCAGGATGCATCCCCTGTAAACAGTAAGTTGTTCACTATCCATATTTGTTAGTGTGACCAAGAAGTTCTGTTGAATTAGTAATATGTTAGTATATCTCTTATTTGGTTTGCGCTTTGGCTTTCGAGTAGCACTATATACACCGAATAGTTTTGAGCAAAGTATATACACCGATTAGATGAATGAAATAAGTTAATTTTTCGATACAGTCTAAAGTCTTGTTCATCGGCCACATATTATAAAGACAAAGTGGATATAAATTCTCAAATGTATTATGATGAAGATGATATTACAACTCAAGCAAAGTAGAAACCATAATTTAGAGCTCTCACAACTTTCTCTACAAGATAATACACAGACTCAAAAAAGATCTCCCTCTTTACAGGACTCTCCTTCCCTTTATATAGGCATTTACATAGTGGATGACAGCTATCAAAGCCCATCACTTCGCCTTTCATTTTCGGGTTTTGGCTGTTCTTACAAGACCTTGTCCCCTTCTATCGCGTTGGCATTATTAAGTGAAACTTTTTTCGCAGAAGGTGTCACACTTTTCATGTGAACCTTATCTTTGAATTCCCTCTTTTATCGCACCACTGCCATGATGTCCATGCTTAGTGACGTACTAGAGTTTTGTATCGCACTTACTATTCTTCGTACTATTAGGTGCTCCTAACGGGATATGCGATATTTTGTATCCACAATAGGCACCATAAAAAAACAAAGAAAATCAAGAACTATAGTCTTGTACAGTTTTCTTTGATAAAAATTGTCAACGAAATCTTCAGTTCTTCGCAATGACAATGTCCTCAAGGAGTCTTAAGTTTTAATTATGTATTTGCATGGACTCCCTATTCCTCGTAGCTTACTTTATTTCGTGAACGATTTTATGGATAACAAGTTTTAAAGTTGATTAAAAGCAGAGGAAAACCATGGGGAAATTATTCGTAGAATCTTAGTTATTTCACCTGTCGCCATATTCTGTTATTTATTTATTTATTTTTTGAAACATTGATATTCTGTTATTGATTCTATTATTCAATAAACTGAGCAACTTCATGTGCTTGTTTCTTCTTCCATTTATAGTGTACCTTCAAGTCATGGTAAGCAGAGCCAGACTTTACAAATGAGGGGACTAATTTTTTTTTTATCAAACATTGGTAGGCTAAATATGAAAATTATGTGGACTAAACACAGAAAACATGATAAACATAAGAGTATTTCTATGATTTTAGGGGGCTAAAGCCAGGGTTAGTCAACCCTTATCATCAATTTAATTCCATATATTGTGGTGTGACACAATTTAAAAAAAGCATGACAAAAGCTTAGAGTGTTTTGAAACAATTGTGGAGCATGATCATTCCTTACTAATGTTAACGAAATCGTTATTCATGAGTACTGTACGTAATGTATAATCCCACAAATAACTATGACATTTAGGACTATTTATTTGCTGAAATTATAAGGTTTCCAGTGGCATTCACTTTCATGGTCCAAGCTTAAAATTCCTCATTAAAATAAATGTACTATGCATTATCAGTTTCTTTATCTGTTTTTTGTTGGGGTATTGGAGAAAACTAAGCGAAGGGATGACTGATAACTCCCCAATTTGTTCAAGTACATCCATCAGATTTCTTTGCCTCCAAGTTTTTTTTTTTTATCGGAAAAGGAGATTTTATTCAAGAAAGGAGGAATTTACATAGTTACTACCAGTGGTAGTAAAAAAAAAAAACAACAACAAAGAAAAACAAACATCAGGTAAACACAGTGTTCCAATTATGCAATTATGCATTGTAGAGGAGAAATTTAAGTGCATCTTGTCACCTGAATTAGCATCCCAAGTTAAGACAAGTGACTTAGCATCAGAACATAAGTCTTCATCTGTTTTGAAGCAATACTTGTCTTCAAAAATTCAACAGATCCTTTCTCTCCATAAAACCCAAACAACAGTCGCCGGGATCAGGTTCCAAACCACTTTACCATTACAAGTTAAGTTGTTGTTATCCCATGTATGTGCAAGATTCATCATAGATTTAGGGAAAACCCAGGACCAGTTTTCATTAGGAGTAATAGAAGACCACACCTTTTGAGCAACTTTGCAATGTAGTAAAATGTGATCCTGAGATTCATGACTATCACCACATAGACTACATGACTGTAGATATCCATTCCTTTATGACGCAACATATGCTGCAAATTTAGTTTTCCATGCACATCACACCAGAGAAAAAATTTCACCTTTGGAGGTACCGCCGCTACCCAAATGAATTTGTAGGGGAAGTTATCCATTCCTTCATCACAATTCATCTTAGTATACAGGGATTTTACTGACAAAATTCCACTAGGATGGAGACCATCTTCTAGTGTCAGGAAAAGCATCAAGATCTGGTGGAGTGGCGCAATATATTCAAGCAATCTTGCAAAAGAATTAGCTTCATCATTTGATAAATTCCTCTTCAAATCAAATTATCAAGATTCATTCGTTATAATGTGATCAGACAAACTTGCATTCTTCAATCTATCCAACCTGTACAAGTCATTGAAGGAGTCTATTAAGCAATAGTCACCCTTCCACCAGTCGTGCCAAAAAGAGATTTTTGCACCTGAGTGTATGGTGAGAGCATAGTTTGCTATTACGAGAGCACCAACTTCTGCAATGTTCCTCCAACATGAAACACCATGTGGAGTTTTTTTGTTTTTTGGAGTCCAAAAAGAATAGCTGCTTCCATATTTTTCTTCCACGAGCTTGTACCACAGATGCGATTTTTCAAGACCGAATCTTTAACACCATTTGGACAGTAACGCCTTATTCATAAGTTTGAGATTTAAGACACAAAGACCACCTTTTTCTTTGGATGCCATGACTAACTTCCAATTCACCAAGTGAGAGCTTTTGCTTCCAGAATTATGCTCCGAAAGAAAATTCCGCATTTTCTTTTCCAGAATATGAATAATGGAACATGATGCTTTAAACAATGAGAAGTAATACAATGGAAGGGAGCTAAGAATATGTATTAGGAGAGCCATTTTACCTCCTTTTGAGAGAGATCATTTATTCCAAAAAGATAATCTTGCATCCACCCTTTCTAATATTGTATTCCAAATAGTTTTACAGTTAGACTTGGCACCTAAAGGCATTCCTAAGTACATGAATGGTAATTTATCAGTCTTGCGTCCAAAATCAGTAGCCCATTCATTTAATTCTGGCACATCTCCAATTGCAATTAGTCTCGTTTTAGATGTATTAACCCTGAGACCTGCAATAAACTCAAAACATTGGAGAATAAAGAACAGATTTGTGAGTTCATCTTTTCTACTATCCACAAAGAGGATTGTATCATCAGCATCATATAAGTGATTCACAACTGAACCTCCTTCCACAATTGAGAAGACACAACTGAGGATTTGCCTCCAAGTTTGGTAGATCCTTTCTCCTTGTTTTTTTCTAACTACCTCCGATGGCTAGATATACGACTAACTTTGAATCTTTAAAACTTTGAAAAGCAAGGATTTACTGTGTAACTCCTTATACTAACTGCTCGCTAACACTCTTCTTGTAATTATCCATTTATGTTAATTCAAAATTTTAAAATCAATGTTCAAGGCAGTGCAGACCTATTCCCTAGCTAGTATTCTTCCCCGTAACTCTGGTGCTTAGCCCGACACAGTAAAGCTCGTAAGCTTTGAATATCCAGATGTCAGCAGCGACTGAAAGAATTTCCAAGAGTAAACCTTGATTGACCTTCGCATCTTCAGCAGGAAAATACAGCGTACTAGGTTTTTTTCTCGCGCACTTTAATCATGATGTTAGGAAGTGGGATACCGCCATCAGTTCCTATATCAAAGAATTTCTTTCCTTCGACGCTTTTCAACAATAACATCTTATACGTGTAAAAGTCAGGGCAATATGTATATACAAGGTCTTTCACCATCCTTTCTTTTTTCTGAAACTTATTTTGCTGAATGTAATAACTTTGGTGACAGTACAATACTGCTCATATCTAGCCGAAAAATGTTATTGTCGACACATATTTCCTCAGTGACATTCTTGTTACATTTGATTTCGTCGCATCGGTGATTTCCACATCGAAAATCTTCACATCTGAACTTATTAGTGTCACTTTCTTCCTTTCCATGGCCACTCCCTGAAGAGACGAGAGACCATGGAGGAGTGACATTGTCACGCTAATAAAAGAAAGTGACACTGTCACTCTCGTATCTTCAAGGAGTGGAAAATACTATTTCTATACGAGAAAGATTTGGACGTGGAAAATATTATTTATATACGAGATAAAATATAAAAGAATGTTATGGAAGACATGTGTCAAACAATGGCATTTCCGCCTCCAAAATTGAGCATTTCCGCTTCCAAGCTTACTAAAATACAAATTTTGCAGAATTCGTGAAACTCAAACAGCCATTCCTTTTAGATAGTCCCATTCATGGTTCAACTTCATGTGATTGTAGTCGTGTATTTATGTAGAAAATTAATGAGGGTACATTAATCAAATATATCCCTCCACATAATAAATATGCCAGTCATCATTTAAAATATCAACATAACCAACATAAAATATCAAAAATGGGCTCGAATAAAGACTTTTGTGGAATATACATGAAACGTGATATATTGTATAGTGTTGTGTAGTGATTTATACATGTTATGATGTGCTTTCTTAGCATGTTGTGCTGTGCTGTGCGGCATACTTATCCATGTCGTGCATTGTGCTGTGCCGATCAATATGACTATTATTCTAGCACGACACACCACACGAAGCTAACGTGATGTGCTGTGTTGTGCTAGATCACGTGTTATATCGTGTTCAAATTTTAATGTGTTGTGTTGTGTAGTAAACGTGCTAGCATGACACATTTTACACCTCTACATGTACCTAAAGATATACACTGGTTTGCACTAGAAAACGCATATGCATCATATCAGGTTTTATTTTTCTAAGGAGAAGGTTATTTTAAAGAGAAAAAACCTTTACAAAAAGTATAGGGAATTATACAGTCATAAGAGTTTCCCAATTACTCCAAATGAGATTAGGAGAACAAATTTGTATGTATCGTAATCACAAGACCAAACAATTACAAGTTGTTTAACAAGATCAATAATCTCAGTCTCCTCCTTTCTAGTTCCAAAAACCCTCATGTTCCTTTCCTTCATCATATCAGGGTTCAAAACTTAGAGAGTTTTTTGATAGTCTAATGCATTTTCGATATAGTTTATGTGCGCACGCTAACTAGAAAAGAAAAATGGGAAAAAACTAGATAGCAATTGTGCAACATCATTCCTTGAGCAGGAAAGAAGATGAAAAATGTTTATTCGTTCTCGAAAATAGTCAACTTGGGATTTCATAAAAATATTAATAAAGAGATTTGGGGGAAAAGGCCCGCCCAATTTGTCGGTCATATTTGAATTTTTTTGAAAACAATTTGAAGGCGAGATTCCCTTTCTTTAAAACCAATTTTATAGTATAAAATTGGTTTTAGACTAGTATATGATATATTTTTCTAATTGTACCTATATAGTTAGTAGTATCTTTTTCCTTTGTTTTATATTGCACGTTTTCTGCCTGTATAGTTAGGAGCCTAAATATAAATATTTTTATAATTTGGGAGTCTAGACTTTAAAACCATTGATTAATTCGTAAGGCATGATAAAGCCATGGATTTCCATTTAGAAAATATAATAATAAAAAAAACACGTTAACCTCCCCTATACATAACTGGTAAAAAAAATAAAAAAATAATACGATAGGAAATACATTTAATTGAATTTTTTTACATATTATTATCCCTATGGATACATTAATTGTATTATCCATATCGGAATATTGTTTGAGCATCCTTCAGCTGAAACACTAGCTATACCATGTTTAGCCAGTGACTGGGCAACATTATTTGCATTTCTATGCACATGTGTGCATTTCCAAGTTGCAAAGGAATTCAAAAGATAGTACTACAATCGATAATTAAATTTCTTGTTGTCCACTTGATTGCATCTAATCCACCATTCAAAGCAGTGATAACATTTTGACAGTCACCCTCCAAATGCAATGCTTGTACTCCTTAATTTTCTTCTTGCCCAAAGTACTGTTTCCAATAATGCTTTAGCTTCAGACTGTTCAGGATCTATTGGTTTGTGATGTAATTTTTATAATGATGTTGTAGTAGTAGGTTCGTTAAGACTTGTGAAAGCAGATTTTTTTAGATTTAAATTTTATAAATGAAAATACTAAACTCAAATAAAAAGGTGATGAGAATATTTTGGAGAAACTGGGGTTAGGATTCCACCATTGGCCGGTATTAGTGATTTTAATAAAATAATAATTATACAACCCAACGTTTAATTTGATTCTAATAGTCTTGCCTAGACATGTAGATTTTCAAAAGAATAACTGTTAATCCAAGCATAGAACATCAAGACCCTAAAGCAAGCATGCTCTATCAAGAGAAAATACAGCTAACTAATCAAAATCATATAACCAATTCTTAATTCAATGCAAAAATCATAATAGAGTTGTTATAATTAATTAAAAATATAAATGTATCACTTTTACCGAACAACGGCTTCCTCCATCGCCCTAAGGATTGGGTTTAGCTCATCATGATGAAAACACGCTCAAAAGATTTATTTATAGCTCAAATGTTGATTAAAAGGAAGAAGAGAGATTTGATTTTCTTTGCTTCTCTAGTTCTCTAAACCTCTCCAAAACTCCCCTCTCAAATGTGCTCTCTAGCTCTCTATTTATACAGACAAATACACATTACTCAAATATATTCTTCCATAACTCCAAAATCTTCTGCTTTTTAATTAAAAATATTTTCAAGAATTCTCTATATTTCTTTACTAAACCCATATCTTCTTTAATTTGAGGAATAAAATCCAAGATAAAATTTTCTAAGGATATCTAACTTGTTTAATACAAGATAACTTCCTTTTTCTTCAAAACTTCCTATTTATAAGGCAAGAAGATATTCTTATCTTAAAGATCATAAATCCTTGAATGTTGAAACCAAATTTCCCGCCAATATTTTTTTTTTTAAATAAAGAAGTAGGTGGTGCCCATATCCAAATTGCAAGTGCCTTTATCAGCTCGGTTGCCTTGGGGGCGCCCTTATCCATTTTGAGGGTGCCTTTAGTAATTTACTGGGGTGTAAAACACCACTTTTCGAGCCAATTTCGCCGCAAGAGCTTATTTCTTTAAAATACCTACAAAGACATAAAATAACAAAATAAATACAAAATCGAACACTAACAATATATACAATTGAGACATATTAGACACAATAATGCGTCTATCAGTTTATTCCTACAACATCTAACTCCACTGTATTACCTGCAAAATCTCTTAGATTAGACCAATGCCAACATCATTTGTTTCATCTTTATATGCTGCATCAATGTTCAGTTTTTTGTATGGATTTTCAGGCCTTTGCCAATCTCTGTTATTTCGGATTCTAGTTTGAAAACTAGGTATGAAAGCGGTCATCTGGGACAATTGAACTCTCGATCTCCGATGTCACTAATCTAATACTGAGCTTACAATGATATATTTGAATTCACCAAGATTTTTTTTTGTTCCTCGGGACATAAGGTGACGTACACGTGAATTATCGAGTTTAAATTTAGGTAACAAGATATATTCATTAAGGGTTTTGTTAACTTGTGCACCCAAGCACAAGATAACACCCAATCATTGCATTTCGAAAGTGCAAAACCAATTTAAAAAAATAAGAGAGACGGTGTGACTTGCATTGAAGAATACAAAATTAACATAGATTTACACCATTTGTCTTATTAAGAGTGAAGTTTTGCATTCTTCAATGCAAGTCACACACTCTCTCTTATTTTTTTTTAATTGAAGCACTTTAACAAGAAGATAATGCCCATCACCAGTATAACCATCCTCAACCAGAACCATTGCAAATGAATTCCTAAACAACGAATTGAATCTATACCCATGTTTTAAAACTAACTCATCAACATTTCTCCCATGGTAATCATCAATGACAACTTACCATTAACAAACTTTCCACAATCAAATATGGAATGAGTAAAATCAAGATGGAGATAAAGAAAATTCTTACAATTCAGAACGAGGTGAGTAATGAAATCCTCGGACAACTCAATTCGCTCTGGTGTTTCAACTTCTTCAAATGGTAAACTCCTACCAATAAGTGAATCAACATCTTTAGATTCAACAAAGAAATATGGAGGAATTAACTCTAATTCATGAGAATCATCATTTTAATCTTCCAATGGGGTTGACGAATTTCGGCTGAAATCAGTGACCAACTATGTGTTAATTGAGTCTTCAACAATTTCTTCGCTGTCAATTACATCCTTCATCTTCATTATTTCTGCAACCTTGGTAACTTTGATTGAAGTTTCCTCCGATGTTGGTACCTGGTTTAATTTTCTAGTGTGAATCTCTATCTTCCTCTCTGCATGATTGATGAGATCCAACAAATTTAGGAGATTCTGGTTCCGATTTGGTGAACTATCTCCTAATTGAATTAGGTAATCCAATTGAAGATTAATTACTTCACACCTTGCACTTATTACATCCCTCAAATCATCCATGATTAATCCAAGGAAAGACTGTCTCTGATACCACTTGTAGTGATCTACTCTACAAATAAGAATCAGGCTCAATCCTACAGGATCTACACTGTAGAAATTGAAGATAAACCTCAATTGAGGGAAGAAGAAAACACAACAATAATTATATTCAATAATCTTCAATTACAGGAACTCAAGGTTATAAAGAGAAAAGGACTATTGCACTGGCACGTGCCACTTGTATGACTCCTACTACTACACTTACTAACTAACATACTATCTTCCCTTAGTAAGTGGTCAGCCCTTAACCGGGACATGACAGAGGTAGCTTTATCAAGTAAGTATGAAGAATGGTTTCGGAGAGAATACGGGGATAGGCTTTACGCATATAATTACCCAGCAGGGAGGTATGAAAACTAGGGAGGAAGATATAATAACGATCGCAGAACAGGGTATAATAACAACCAAAGGTTCGAACGAAGGCCACAGTACCCACCATTCGATGACGTGAAGCTTCCTAGGCTAAACACCCCAATAGAAAAAATCTGGGAGACTGTCATGTTAACTGAAGAGATACCATTTCCAGGGAATTTAGGGCGAGAACCCTCACAAGGAGGAAAAAGTGGTGACTTTTGCGCATATCACCGGTTTCATGGCCACATTACCGCGAATTGTAGAATTGTGCAAAAGCTTTTGTTAGAATTAATCGAGAAGGGAAAATTAAACCAATTTCTGGATGTTTGCGAATTACCAAGAGCACCACCACGACCACCAGCAGTCATACATCGCATCGAAATCGGCCAGAACTCAAGGAAGATAAATTAAATTATACATTCTGCTAAAGACATCAGCGACTTTAATGACAACTTCTTAAGTCGAGTATACAAAAGTGACCGCAATGGTGAAGAAATTAATAAATATGGTAACAAAAAGTCGATCCCTCGAGGAGTGGCAAAAGCAACTGATTTCCTTCAAAACAAAAGACGTACCAGCAGGGGGAGGAATGTACTCTGATCCATTAGAAGTCAACATGACTATGCAGCCACACTCTAAGTGGGAAGAAGATGAAGAAGAGAAAAAGAGACCATGGGCTATAAACAAGATTCTAGTGGACACAGGGAGCTCGGTTGATATTTTATTCTATCACGCGTTCAGAACCATGGGATACTGCGAGTCAGACCCGATCCCCTCCACATATACAATCTACGGATTCAATAGTGTCATATTAAGGCCAAAGGCGAGATTACTATGGTCATTCCCGCGGGAACTCTAGAGACAGTAGTCACATTTTGTGTGGTAAATGTAGAATCACCATATAATGCCATCATTGGGAGGCCCTGGATCCATGGAGTAATGGGGGTCACGTCATCTTATCATAGACGAATCCGGTTCCCCATGCCAACTGGCATAAGAGAGATCATAGAAGATTGTACCAGCGCAAAGAGATGCAATGAACTGGATGTAAAACAATATGAGGGGAGGGCAAAATTAAAGGAAAAACAGAGGTAAAATATGAAAGATGACAAACGGGCGGAAAGGCTAATGATCAACATGATAAGGGCAGAAGAAACCGTGTAAAAGTGAAAGAAAGTCAGGAAAAAAATCTTATGCGAAATACAGATGAGAAAAATCAAGCTCAATGCATTACGATGAGTGCATGTCAGCGACAAGTCAATAAGGTATCAAAATACGGTGAAGTAAGAGCATTTCGCAAGATTAATCAGTCACAGAATTTACCCCCTAAGAAAATAATGGAACCAAACACCCTCAAGAGTTATAGAGTGCATTCATAAGCGCACACGCACAACTAAACTTACTCAAAACAGGAAGAAATACACTATTTAACGTGAGGAGATAACAGAGCGAGAGCTGGAAAGACTTGGTGTCGAGATGGAAGGCTCAGTACAAAGGAATCTCGAGTCGCACTGGAAGCAATTACTCCACCCACAATGAGAACAAAGAAGGGATCGTAGGCCATCAACAAAAAACCAAAATTGACCTCGTGAAAGCAATGGCTGAAGGCGAAAGCAAGGATATGCGTCGCGCAAAAATTACCATCTAAGAGATACGTGCAATGATGAAATAATGTAACAAGGAAAGTGAGCTATGTACCAACCAAATAAACATAAATATGAAGCAAAGTTATTTCTATACGCGAGTAAGCCAAAGGCGAAACAAAGTTCACACTGAATCTCTCGTAAGACCTCAATAGGGGGCAGCAAGTTACTATTTAAAACCTCTAACTAGGGAGGATGGGTACCTAATTTTGGTGTGTCAACTTAGTTCGCGTGGTTGTGCGACGGTGTTTTAGCACGATCACGTAAGAGGAGACCCTAAGCCCTAACGCGCGTCATGTTGGGAAAATCCTGGAGAGGTCACTTATATTGAGACGAAATAAAAGCCTATCCGTCGGAGGCCACTGAGAACGAACCACTCAGCGAATAAGTTCTCCGGCAAGGGGTGTAGAAACATGACCAGTAGAGTAGAAGGAGTTCCTGGCTTGGATACACTTGGTCCAAAGAAACCCAACTTAGGGTGTGATTTCGTACCACAAGCCACATAGGCGAAGGGCATGAGGTCACAACAACACTTGTTATTGAATAACTGGATGGGAGGAGCCCAACTGAAATGGTTAGGGGTGACCTCCTTGAAAGGGTAATTCAAGGGGAATATAAATGGACGGCACCCTCCATTAGGGAGCTGAGTGTCAAGACGCCAATGTGTTGGGACTTGTACTCATGGGAGTATCTAAGACCTGGCATATTGTCGCAGAAATGACCTGAGGAGGTAAAAATACTAACACAGTTAAGGCGAGATCGATGGCCAATGACTCGCAAGAGCACATGGAACTGAGATTTCGTCGCCCAACAGGTGGAAGACCCTACCCAATGCGACCATAAGTCCTTTAAGTTCTCTATATGGAGGAAGGCAATAAGACCTTACTTAGGAGGCAAATAAGACCTATAAAGATTATGCGAATAAAGGAACACGAAAGAATCTGAGGCAGCCAAAGATCATGCGGAGGCACGAAAGAAACACATTCCTCTCCAGCTAAGTATTATCTAACTTACGAGTTACGATATTTCAATCACCATAGCATGCTAAGAAATATTTGAATGCATATGTCATCACGATACCATGTGACACATGTTAAATCCAAAAATGACATCATGCATATCAGACTCCAAAAATATGGCACAGCCTCATGCACGAATAGTATGATAAAAAATATGTACAAATCTAATTTCTGCCCTAACTTATTACCCACATTGCCAAAGTATTCACCCTCATGATCATATAAACCATATTTGTATAACATGATAGAGTGCAAGTCTTCCTGCTAAGGTGGAAAGCAGAGGGAAGTATGGGAATACTAAAATTTATATGCTTTCCACCTCCTCAGTCAAATGCCATGAAACACGCTAAGGCGAATTTTGAATTCTAAATACATAACAACAATAGAGTTAGAGCTGCTTGTTTAGACATTAAAGAACAGGGAAGCAGGGAATATTCACAATTCAAGCTATGCCCCCCCAAGATTGGGAGCACCCAGATAAACATTCAGAAGAAGCGAAAGATATCCGTGAGCAAAACGAAAAAGAACGGAAAAAAAAGGGCAAAATCTAAGAATCAACGACATTAGGAGTAACTGAAGGAGGGTCAGCAACTTCAAGTACAGGTGGGATGGTTTGCACCAAAGCATCAGCACCACTATCTTTGGATTGGGAACAATCCCCCGAACATCGCCAACATTGGCAGGACCAGTTTCCTCATCATCAAAATGCTCGCCTTCGGAGATGTTCGTGTTCACATCTTTATCTTCTTCATCGTCGCTGACAAGAACCTGAGGATAATTCTTGCGGGGAAGTCCAAGCTAATCACAAACCCAGTTAACCGCGAGTTGTGTCTCTTCATTCACGCGACGCTTAGTCGCCTTTGAATATTTCCTGCAATCCTTCTCTATAAATATTGATGTTCCTGCTCCAACTTCTCCTTCGACCTCCGCAAATCATCCCGTTCTTGCGTAAGATCAGACACCATACGCAAAACTGTGGAAAATTGCTGAGAAGCAAAGTCTCGTGCCTTTATAGACTCCTCCAACCTCCGCTTCAGCAACGCGATTTCTTGTTGAAACGACTCTGTCAAATCCAAAGGAAAAACAAGTCAGAAAGGCATGACTTAAATAAATATAGAAAACTGAGGCAGCAATTAGGGCAGCCTTCACGACTACCTTCTTTCTGGGAAGCAACTATACAAAGGTCACGCGAAACTAAAGGTTGACAAGTAACATCTCGAAGTAACTGCAAATCTTCTAATGCTTTATCTCTACATCGACAAGCTTCATCTTTCTCTCCCGATAACTTCACCAACTTAGACGCTAAGTCATTAGACACACCCTTCTGTGACCGAAAAGAATTCTCTAATAAACTACGGTCTCGTTGCAGCCCATAATACGCACCATAAAAAGAAAGCTTATTATCCTTCAAGCCGCGGTTGTCATCAGACAAGGTTCGATTCTCATCAAGAAGAGAGCGGTTCACCATATTAGACACCTTAAGAGCTATGACAAGTTGACAAGACACTGAACAATGCTAATCCGAGCGAGCACGCCAACCAGAATTATCAATCTGAAGCCCCACAACTTGCTCGCGTAAGCGCAAACGACCATTCTCCAAAATAGCAATATGAGTCCTCAGTGTTATACACTCATCTCTAGCATCTTTCGCGGAAAATTCGAATTCATACCGTTCGGACGTACATTTTCGGTTTAAAGCTTAAGTACGAAAAACATAAGATCAAGAAGGGCGACGTAAAAGTAAAACGTGCATAAAAGATGTAAATTTTGTAGAATCTCACCTTTAAGCTCTTCATTCTTCGCACGAAGCTTAGCAACATCATTTGCTCCAGAAGAAAGATCAGACACCTGCTTTCTCAAGTCATCAATAATTTGTTCAGACTTGCAGCGCTCATCAGTTTGAACCAGACGACGGAGAAATTCCTGCAAGTACAAAAACTTCAGGACCATGATCAACATAGAAAGGAGTAAAAATCAACTCGAGAAAAACTTACCTCTGATTCGATGGCGATAAGTTTGTCACGCTTGGACAATTGGGATGACTCAGAAACAACCTTGGGAGGCGACATACCAAAGGCGATAGAAATTAGCCCAGACCACTGCGATGCTTCAGCGACCGCAATAACCACCACAATGTCGGATACCTGCTCATCCTTCGCAACACCAACATCGGGGGAAGAACAAGTTGTTGTCGCAGTAGCGCCTTCATAAGAACGGTCAAGAGCAAGCGTAGACAAAGGCCTAGGGGAAAGACTGACAGTCCTCTCACCTTTTGTCTGTGCGACAGTAGCCGGAGGCATCAGAGTCAAGGGACTCACCACACGCACGAGGGCCCGGTCGTGCGAATCCCTTCTCTTCTGGGAAGAATCCCCTTTACCCGGAGAAAGTTTCCGTTTCAAAGACCCCTTTTTCGTCACCCTTTTCCGATCACCAGTGGGATTCACCGGAGGTTTAGATAAGTTTTGCCCAAGGAAACAAATTAAAGTATGGGAATACTGAAAGAAAACAAAATACCAAGAACACTAACAGTAGCAGAAATGGCATAAATGAAAAAACCCGAACAACATAGTCAGATCCTTAAAAACTCAAGAAAAATACAGATACTTACTAAGGAGATAACTCGTTAGAGGAAGGGATAGCGGATTGACTTGACATGGTGACGAATCTTTCAAACAGACGAACTTTATGAGAACATGCTCTATTAAAACAAAGAAGGAGAAGTAACATGAAGAAGATAAATTTCTCTCTCTCTCTCTTCGAAAGTATTTATTGAAACAGGCGAACCGGCTGAAGCAGTAACCAGTCAGGAATTGGAATCTTGATGTGTCAATCGAGAAAAGGTTAAGTTACTGCACGTGGAAATAACCATACGGAAAAACCGGAGAAATGTCGGGCGAAAGAAGGCGAAAAGTCACAAACACGAAGTTAGGATTCTCGCATTATTCCACTTACAAAATAACAACGCGAGAAGAGGCAAAATGTTGGGGCGAAATATCACACAAGGCATTACTTAACTTCGCCCAAAATAAGACGGTCCTAAATACGAAGTTACCACGATAATCAAAGATCAAGGCGAAGAATAGAAGCGCGATGATCTAGAAAGGACACGACAAGAACAAAACGAAGACCGGTTCAAAAGGAGCTGCATGAAAGACATGGCAAGTAGCGCGAGACGTAGCGACGTCTTCCCAAAGCTTAGCGAATAAGATAAACTGAAATAAGATCAGTTAACAGAGATTTTGCATGTGATCCTCAGTTGTCTTCTACTAGTCATATTGGCATATATAAGGGTTCAAAAATGATAGAGAAGAGGTTCAGTGGAGAAAGAAATGCTTACAAAATCATAAAGAGATAGAGAGAAACACCATTACAACTTAGCTTTCATCTTGCATTCCTCCATTGTTATATGTAAGATCATCTTGAAATCATTGTAAGAGATCCATATGTTCAATACAAAGTGTTTGTGAAGATCATTCTAGTGTCAAAGTAGTGAATAATATCACTAATGTTTGAGTTAATCGTTATGATTTAAGCTTTGTGTTATTATCATTACAAACGGATGCAGTTGTGTGATTTTACCTAACTACAAGATTACAACAATTTGTAGTTGTGTGATTTTATGCAACTGCAAGATTACAACAATTTGTAGAGACTGTTTTGTTTGGTAGATGATTCCAATTTGTACTACATTGTGTGGTGGATCCTCAGTACCTTACCTGTATATGGCATCCATTATTATTTCACGGATTCAGACCAATGTTGTTCTCAGCTACGGACTTGAACAGTGGCACACTACGTCTTAGTCACAAACAGATATAGATGGCTTTTAAAACTAATTGTTCTTCTATCGATTAGAGTAGTATTAAGTATTAAATGCAGCAGCAACAACAACAGCTAACTAGTATTCCCTTCCTTCATAAATCACACTACTTTGAGTTTGAACATTTTCCTAGCTAGATTACGATGTTTGAAAAATCCATTAATAATTGTAGGAAAAGACTCATCAGGGATTTAGAATCACGACTATAACAATCTAATATCTAAAATCAATATATGAGAAATCCAAATGTTTGGTAATATAATGCAGAGAGAATCTAGGTAGATACTTGTACACGGCAACTACTGTATGAAATAATCTAATAAAATTCCCAAATAAATTTCCAAAATGCTAGAAATATATACCCCAAAAGTTGAGACCAAAGTAATACACCGCTTACGTATTTTGCATGTACTGGTTATTCGTATTCAGTCATGGACTACACAGTGAGCCCTAAAGTGTTTACCCCTCCGGATCTAGGACTTCGATGGATGCCATATACCGGTATGAAATTTTAGGGTATAAAATCGGGATCTTCCTAGCACTGTCAAATAAAATTCAACCTTGGGGCACTAACATTAGTGTTCTATTGGTGTAAGAGAATTTCAACCTATCATTTTTTTTCTTTTTTTATAAAAAAGCTTTCGTCTAAATTTTCATCCTTTTCCCCCAGGGTGCTTATAAGAGTATCAGTGGGGGGTAAAATTAGCATTTTACTGTAGTAGATTATCTACTGATGGATAGAAGAATGAAAAGCGTGGCAAGCCGACGTAAAATTACTAAATTTTTCGGAGATTTTCTCTTCAGCCTACCTGATACTTGTTACTGGAAAAAGGCTTCGGTTCTCGGTTCTCGATTCTCGGATTGAGGATTGAGGAATGAAAGTAGAAAAATGGATCGAGTGGAGTGGATCATAACTTAGGATTACACGGCTCACGTGATGAGAGAGAAAGAATAAGAAGAGTTAATTGTTTGACTTTACTGTTTCAAAATTCAGAAGAGACTCACAGAGTCAGAGTCCACCACCACCTACCTAAGAACCACCGTCCACCCTTTAATCATTTTGTTTTTTCAAAAGAGAAAGACAATTGTCCGTTTGTTTGTTTGTTTGTTTTCGCTGGGTTCTAAACCCAAAAAGGCAAATGCAGATCTTTGGTTTGGCTGGCTTAGCTTGCCCACCGACTTGCTTACCATCGACTCTACTCCCCGGTAATATCTACATTTTCTGTCTTTTAAATGTTTCGAAAGAGAGGTACACTCGCCGTTTGAGTTTATAATGATGGGTTAGCCTCATGTCACAAATCATGAAAAATTATCAGTCTCTTCTTCTAAGTTCTAACTAGAACACTTCCCAAAGAGTTTAAACCCCACCTTGAAGATTTGTCTATAATCGATCAACCAAACAGCTGCTTTTAAAACAACAAACAAAGTTGAATTTGATGATGAGAATTTGTGTAGACTGTTAATTTGTTTGGTAAAATGATGCCAATTTGTACTAGATTGTTAGTGGTGGTGGTGGATCCTCAGTATCCTTAATTACCTATATTTTCTATGGCATCCAAAGGACCAAAGCCAAGTCTCATCTACACCTCCAAACAATCATGTCATGTGCCATGGACCAAAAACATTTACCATTCATTATTTGAAGGTGGGATATATTGGGACCAATGTTGTTATTCTTCTTCTATGGATTTTTTATTATAGCAGTAGCAGTAATAAGTTTTAACTGCAGCAACAACAACAACTAGTATTCCTTCCCTCATGAGCTGTGAAGCACTGACACGCCGGTATTGATGCCGTGTCCGTGTCAGACATATGACGTGCGTGGGACACCGACACGACGCACGTGTAAAACTCTATACTCTATTTTACTAGTTGGGTGATCTGGTGTGTCATGGAAATTAGTATAATAGTTAATTTTCCTACATGTGGATTAACTTAGGGTTTTTTCATATAATTGTGTGATTAATGTATTTGATATACTATAACTCTATGATTTTAGTATATAATAACATATAAAAATTATCTTATTAGTATATATATAAACGTGTCCGTGTCCTGATGATTTTGAATTTTGGCGATCCCTATGTGTATCCATGTCACGTGTCCGTATCAGTGCTTCCCAGCTCATGAGTAATGGCACACTAGCTACTTTGAACATTCTCTCATAGGATATTGTAGATTAGATGTTCTGTATGATTGTTATTCAAAATGCAGAAAGAACCTGGGTGTAGACAGCAAGTAGTGTAGTAATAATTAAATTAACATTCCGTTCTGTTGGTGAAGAAAGATTTCATTTCAAAAAAAATTTTTTTGTTCTTTTTCAATCTTAAGGTTCAAGGACCAAGAATCCCTCGACATTCATAATTAAATTCTGGGAATGAAAAGATAAATAATACTGACCAGTGTATTTGGATACCAGGAATAGAAATTGGTCTATTAAGAATGAATACTTGATCACACACGGGTGATGTTTTTGCCGGCAGACAAAATAGGCGTTCCACAAAAAGAGAAACCGTTGATGTTTATTGCGTTTGGTAGGTATGAAGTAAATAGAGTCAGACCCCAGAACTGGTCTGGTCTGTTGTATTTTGTAACAGTAGTCACTTCTACTTCTACCAAGCAAGTCCTCTTGTTCATCTACTACCACGATCATCCATCCATTCCCCACCTCTTTTCAATTTGTCTCATTTTAGTCTTTTCCCACTTCACTTAAATCCCTCCCTCCAAGTTTTTTTTATTTTTTTTTATCATAAAAGCAAATTCATTACTAGAAAAGAAAGTTACACAGATTTATCCAACTCAATAATTGAGTGGATGCATCTTGGTGGGTTCTCAGCCCAAACTTGGTTACATTGATACTTCTTGGCATATTTGGCTAAGCCATTAGTCGCTTCATTACCTGTCCTAGGAAAGAAAACACACTTAATACTACTGATAGATTCTACTATCATACTAATATCCGGAAGGGGATTATGGTCCGGCCAATTTGAGTTACCAAAATTTGAAGTCACAGCTTCAATGACAGTTTTACAATCACCTTCAATGATAACTTTACTCCAACTTCTACTCTTTATCCACTCCACTGTTTCTAAAAGAGCTAGACCTTCCCCTTGTTCAGCATCTCTAGCCTTTGTCACTTTCACAATGGCCTCCAGAAATTATCCTGCACAGTCTCTTAGAATTAGACCAATACCATATGTTTTCGAATGCTTGTCAAAAGCTGCATCAAAGTTTAACTTCAACCAGTTTTGAGGAGGTTTTTTCCATTTTTTCTTAGTTATTCTAGCCTGATGTCTGCTAGTATGATTATTCTCTCTACCTAGAATGTTATACTTAGTGCAGAAATTTCTAAGGTTTATGATAATGCTGTTGGGATGAGAATTTTCCCCTCAAAAACAGTGACATCTAAACTTCCATATTTGCCACATAATCACTGTAGCTAAAAGGATACTTTTCTCTTTTTTAAAAGAGATGCTGCTTAGTTCTTGGCTCCAGCTTTTTATCCAATCTTGCAGGGACTTGAAGTGTCGAAAAGAGTGCATTGCTTCTGGGAGAATGGTAAATCAAATAACTTGAGCCATGACACAGTGTAGGAAGAGATGAATATCAGTTTCCGGAACTTGTTTACAGAATGGACAGGAATAATCTTCCATTGGGATGTATCTTCCCACTTTGGTTCTTGTTTGCAATATGTCTTTTAAGCATCTCTACAGAAAAAGATTGAGCTTATAGGGAAGCTTTAGGTGCCAGAGTTTTTGTGCTTCACTGCTTATATTGTCTCCATTGACTTCTTGTACCAAAGCTTTATAAGTGTATTTGACAGTGAAAGTACCATTTCTTGTTAAGCTTCAGTTGATGATGTCCCCTGCATTTGTTGGGATTCTTATTTCTTGAATTTTCCTGCTCTCAGTGTGACTGAATTTCTGGTTTATACTTTGAATATCCCACTGTTTGGATCCTTGCTTATATAAACTCTGAACAATGCCATTCTCTCCATAGTGTTGAACAACATTTGTGAGCTGAGTATGATTGATATTTGCAATCCAGTTATGTTGCCAAATTTTTATCTTGGCTCCATCTCCAACAGACCACACATAATACTTCTTAACAATCTGCAGTCTTTTGTAAATGCTCTTCCAGATCCATGAGTCTTGTGTTGTAATTTCATCACACAAAGGGTCTTTGTTGTGGAAGTATTTATCCTTCAGAATTCTATCACAAAGAGAGTTTTCAGCTGTAATCATCCTCCAAGCCAGCTTCGCAAGTATAGCCTCATTAAATTTTGTGGTATTTTTAAATCCCATACCACCCATTCTTTTTGGTTTGCACACAGAACTCCATGAGATTGGACTCATTCCTTTCTTGTTGTTAGCTCTCCACCAATATCTTCTTTGAATTCTATCAATGGACTCAGTTACATGTTTTGGCATTTTAAAGCAACCCATTTGGTAGTTAAACATGGTACCTAGCACAGACTGCACTTGAGTTGATCTGCCAGCTTGATCAATGATTTTTCTTTGCTAAGTACTTAACTCGCTTTGCACTTTTTCTTCTATTGGCTTGAAGCTCTCCCTTTTGTTTTTACCTAGGAATAGGGGTAGCCCAAGATATTTTTCATTCAAACCCATTGTCTTCATTTGAAGTAAATTTGTAAGATGATGAGCTCTCTGAGGTTGCATGTGCTTGCTGAAAAATACACTTGATTTGTTGAAATTTATAACTTGTCCAGATGCAACACTGAATTTGTTGATGATGCTCAGCAGGTTCCTTATTTCTTGATCTTTGCCTTTGCAAAATAGAAGGCAATCATCTGCAAAAAGCAGATGATTAATGCTTGGGATGTATTTGCTTGGTTTAATGCCTTGAATTTTCTTTGTGCTTTCAGCTTTGCATAACATTCTAGAGAATCCTTCCATGCGGAGAATGAATAAGTATGGAGATATTGGATCACCCTGGCGTAATCCTCTTGTTGGAGTGAAAGGTTGACAAGAAGAGCCATTGAGGAGAACAGACACTGAAGTTGTCCAATACATTGGTTAATCATTTGGCACCATTTGTTGTAGAAACCCAGTTGCTTCATTATATCCATTAAGAATTTACATTCAATTCTGTCGAAGGCTTTCGACATATCCAACTTAATACCAACTTCTCCAAATTTATTTCTACTCTTCTTCATGTGATCCACAATTTCATGAGTAATTATAGTGTTATCTGTGATGTATCTATTTGGGACATAGGTTGCTTGAAACGGGGATACAATTTTTTCTAGGATAGGTTTGAGTCTGTTGGCTAGGATTTTTGAGATTATTTTGTAATTTATGTTGCACAGGCTAATGGGTCTGTAATTTGATGGGGTTTGAGGGCATTCAACTTTTGGTATGAGTGTTTGAAAGACATAATTGAGCTCTTTTAGGAGGTAGCCATTTCTGAAAAAAATTTGTATCATAAGGATAAGGTCATTACCTACTATGTTCCAGCATTGTTGATAGAATCCTTCCTGAAAGCCATCTGGTCCAGGTGCATCCCAAGGTTTGATTTGAAAGACAGTATTTTTGATTTCCTCCATGTCTAGTACTCTTGTTAATCTTGCATTATCTTCTTCATTTATACATGGGCTGATAAGGCTTAGAATTTCTCCATCTCTTTGTGGATTTGATGAAGTAGTAATAGAACTGAAATGGTTGTTGAGGAGTTGCTCTATTTCTTGTCTATTTGAATGCCACAGACCCATATCATCTTTGAGAGAGTCAATATGGTTTCTTCTTCTCCTGTAGTTGGCTCTTGAGTGAAAGTACTTTGTACTTCTGCTCTCTTTTTTCAACAAATTCTCCCTTGAATTTTGGTACTTCAAGTCAGAGTCCATTTTGTACGAGTGTCTGAGTTCTTGTTTTAGATTCTCCATAGTGTTGATGTTGATGAAACCTTGAATAGCTTGGTCTTCTTGAATTTTCTTCTCCACCTCTTTGATGTGCTGATGAACATTGCCAAATACTTCAAAATTTCATTTTTTGATTTCTTGCTTAGTGACTTTTAACTTTGTGACAGTTTGGTAAGCAGCAGAGCCTTGTTGTGTTTGGCTCCAAGCTTTTTCAATAACTTCTTTACATGAATCTTGTTGAATCCAGTTTTCATAGACCCTGAATAGTTTTTTGAAGTTTTTTTCAGCTGGGTTTGTGTTCATTAATATGGGAGTATGATCTGAGCCAAAAGCAGTGAGATTGTAGTTTGTTGTTGCAGGAAAAGTATCATGCCATCTTGTATTTGCCATTGCTCTGTCTAACTTTGCCTCCACCAATTTGTCATTCTGTCTATGATTGCTCCAAGTATATGGATATCCTGAGAATTTTACTTCCAATAAGTCAGTCTGAAGAAGCCAGACTTGGATTTGTTTGTTGATGCTTAATTTCCCATTATTTTCCTTTGAGTTCTTCTCTTGTAGATTTATTGTGATGTTTAGATCCCCTATTAACATCCATGGAATCTGCATGTTCTGGCTTCTTGCTGCAATTGACTCCCATAGCTCCTTTTTTTCTTGATATCTTGGACTTCCATACAGGCAGGATAGCAACCATTGAGAATTTTGAGGACTAGCAGTTACCATAACTTCTATCTGATTTCTCTGTTCATTTATTAACTGAATTCCCATACCATCTTTCCAAAGAAGAGCAATGCCGCCAGAAAAACCAATAGATGACTATGACCAATAGTTAGGAAAACCAAAATATCTTATGAAAGAGTTAGTTTTTTTACTATTTGTTTTGGTTTCTGAAATGAAAACAATATCTGGGTCATTATTTTGAATGCATTATCTTAGATGGTCTCTAGTATCTTTCTGGCCAATGCCTTGGCAATTCCAAGCTAGGATTTTCATTTGTGCAAATTTTTTATTTAAGTAGTTAACTGGGAGAAGATAAAAACTATAAATGTAAAAGATTTGTAGAAATTGGTTTAAATAGGAAACTTGAGCTTACGGAGTAAATTGAGAGAAAAAGAAAATGGTTACCTGATCTTCTTGCCCTACTTGTTGATGGTACTCAGTAATTGCATTGCAGTGATGGTCCCAGTCCCCTCCAATATGTCATGGTTCAACTCTTGAAAATCTTGAACATTCTGGTATACACTATTATCAGCTTGACTGTCAGCATCCATATATATTGGATTGTCAAAATTGATAGCTCTTGAAACATTTTCTCTAACTCTTTTTCCTCTTCTCTGATTAGAACCTTCACCCTTCTCAGAATGACTGCCAACCTCCTCAGAGAACACAACAATGACATGATATCCATCTGAAGGTCTTTGGAATGGAACTTTGTTGCCTGCAACAGCTTTCTTCTTGGATATCTTCCTGTTGGTGGTGATTGGCGAGCCATCTCCATACTTTGGATTCATTGACATAACATCCTGAATGGACAAATTGGTTTGTCCAAATTTGAAGAGAGCTTTGTCAACTAGATCTCTGACGAAGTTTTCTTTCCTTTCACACTCATTTTCATCATGGTCTAGAACAAAACAAGCTGGACAAAGGTTTCCTGGCTGTTTTTGGTAATAAAAAGGGATCCATTGAGTGTAGCCAACACCATTCTCAGTTAGAAGTCCTCTGATTAAAGGAGTTTTGACATTGATCTTTATAGTAGCTGTAATACCCCGATATTCGGCAGTGATTGGCCGAATGGAATAGAAGTAATGATTTTTTCTTTCCTAACACCGAGGCCTTTTCAGCACAATTGGCTCCAGAGTTGGCAGAAAAATCTGTAGTTACGTGTGCTCGGGCGGGAGTTATCCAGGGATGGGTGACCTCCCGGGAAGTTGCTGCTGGATTACCGCAACGATGCCCATTGAAAACCCCACACTGTCGGATAACCGCATTGGCTAAGTGGGGACAGTATCGGTGGAGGGACGGGTCATTACAATTTAACAATATCATTGAAAACCCCACTGCCGAATATCGGGGTATTACATTAGCACTTACAACATTTGAGTCCACTGGATTTCCATCTTCAGGGTCGAGAGCTATGACTTCACCCAAGATTTTTGCAAATTTGAGCATTGTTTCTTCTTCGAAGAGCTCTGGAGGTAAATCTTTGAAATCTACCCAGAATTCTTGAGTGCTGAAATCCATCTTTTGTATTTGAACAAAAGAGTTGTATGGCCTGACCATAAAAAGACATCCATTCACAGACCAGGGAGCATTTTCAAGAACCTAATTCACTTGATCCCGATTAGAGAATCTGACAATGAAATGATTTGGTGCATGGTTTCGTATCTGGATTTTCTTGATTTTTTTGGCCCAAAGATTTTTGAGATGGAATTCTAAGTTATCTGGCTTCAAGGGTTCCTCAGCAAGAAGTTTCCCAACAATGCTTGTAGCCCATTTTGAGATTCCTCTATCTAGGTTGACACTAGAGTAAAGAAAGGTTTGGCGAATTTTCTCTAATTCGGGGTTGTTGAGGTTTGTTGCTCTTCAAGGTACTTCAATTCTCCACCTGGATCCATAGTATTGAGAGCTTGTTGAATTCTTGGTGATTGGTTTAGAAATGAGGTTATTGTTATGATTGTAGATATGATGATGAGAAATGATTTTAGTCTTCTCCTTATTATATATCGATTGCATGGATTTGAACTGAAACGTGTTGAATATGTCATAATATTATTAACACTTATCAACCAATAAGAAAGGGTACCAGATTTTTGAGCTTCAGCAGAGTAATGAGAATCGAGTCCAAAGATAGTTAACTCCGCCATGTCTTGAATTGAGCAGAACCTTTGAAGAAAAAAACAACCTTTAAGGAGGACAACCTTTAGCAATGACTACTTTGCACCATCACAAGGCAACAAAGACCAGGTAAAACCTTAACACCTGCAAGCCATAAAATCAAACCAGAAGGGTAAAATCGAAACACAAGAGCTTTAATTCAACTTAAATCACTGACATGCAAAATCTCGATTTAGGTAAAAAGACCAATTTAATATATGAAGAAAAAAAAACGAGATTCAGACAAAACTGAAAAAGCTAGAACTGAATTAAAGCTAATAAACGGTCAAGAACATTAAAAGAGGAGGTGGGTAGTTACAGAAGTCACATATTCATTAATGACGAACTGAGAGATTTGAGTTGACTTTCCTTGACTGGGTTTGACTAATCGCCTTTGGAGCAGAGGTATCCACTCTGAAAGTTCTTCATTCTAATGTATAATCCTCCTTTTTCCTCCCAGTATCAACTCATTCAACATTAATCCATCAACCGTTAATAAAAAAGTATTTCCATTATACGCATTAATTAAAAAGATCTACACCTTAATAAACATTAATAGAAAGGTACTTCCATTATAAAAAGATTTCTTTAACTTATATAAGATTTTATCTTGGTGTAATACTATAAATGGAAGTTCAAAATTGCACATAGTTGTGTCAATCAAAAAAATTCTATTTGGTTAAAAATGAGGGCTTTTTATCTCATTTTTCTTTTAACAATTATTCATTTTTCACTTCTATCAAAATCAGTCCTCACGGTGAATCCAAATAAATGGTTTAGTATGAAGATGATTCATATAAACTCCAAAGAATCGCCTTTATATACAGGTGATCATTTAACACGGGTCGAAAAGTTCCAAAGACTCGCAGAACAATCCAAAGCTCGAGCAGTTTACATCGAGTCACAAATATTACTCCAAAATAACACAACACAATCCATGAATCCGGATAATGTACGTATTCCTGTAGTTTACGACTACACAGGGTTATACGTTGCAAAGGTTGGTTTGGGTACGTTTCGTGGTAGACCGATACCATTCATGGACTACTATTTGATGATTAATACAGATAGTGAACAGACATGGCTTCAATGTGAAGGTGCCACAAAAACTTTCAGTCAAGATATGTCAATTTATCCTTGGAGATTGTCAACTACATATCGTCTTGTTCCTTGTAATGCACATCCTCTTTGCACGGGAGATAAGTGTAATGTTGATGGCTAATGTACTTATTTAGTACGCTATGCGTCTGGATCAGTTACATCTGGTATTGTTTCTACAGAAAAATTCGTTATTGGCTATGATACTGGTGGCCTTGAAAATATTGAATTACACATAGGTTGTGGTTTTCTCCAAGAGAATTTCGAACGTTATTTAGGCAAGAATCAATTACGTGGAAAACGTGATCTTATTGCAGGAATACTTGGTTTAGGATCCGGAGAATGGTCTTTTATAAATCAGTTAGGTGCTGCTGGACAAGGAAAATTTTCCTACTGCTTTGAAGCTATTAACTGGAAACTTGAGGGATCGAATACATATTTAAGGTTTGGTACACATGCGAAAATTGGAGGTGCATTTCAGAAAGTACATATTACTCCCATTGTAGTGACTCCGTTTGTGACGACGCTCTATTACTTAAATCTATAAGATATTAGTGTAGGTAACAAAAGAATAGGATTTCCTAGAGGTACTTTTAAAGTTAACGATCAAAAAGAAGGTGGTACTTTCATAGATTCTGGTACTGCAATGTCCGTATTGCATAAAATTTATTTTGAGAGAGTTGCAGATTTGGTGAAGGCACATTTTAACGGGCTTGGAGTTGAATATATTGGTTCAGATGATAGATTTGATGTTTGTTTTCGTCTACGTTGAAGATTTGATATTAGTAACTATCCTTCTATTACACTACATTTTCAGCATGCTGATTATGTTATTCAAGATTATAAAGCTAATTTCTCAATGTTATTGGTTGAAATTGTTTGTTTTGGCATTGTCAAAGGGATGATGACTAGTGGGCCATCTTTTATTTTAGGAGCATTTCAACGAGCTAATAAACGCATTTTGTATAACCTTAATGATCGCTCACTCTCATTCGCTTCAGAGTATTGCGAATTAGATTCATGAAGGGACAATGTCATGTAATTTGGCAATTATGTAAGAATAAAATCATTTCATCAGCAATTTATTTAATTATAATTGAATCTCCTAAAACTGATACAAATATGTTTGTTTTAGATATACTTTTACAATTGTAAGTCGGCCAAATCGCTTGCACAATATGAAAACTCATGTTAGCTAACTATCTTTTCCTTCTATAATTTGTTCATGGTTAGACTTTGGGTTCTCCAAATGACCTACAATACACAATATGAATCACCAACACACTAACTGACTTGCTTACCATTTACTTTACTCCATGCTATCTACATGTTTCCGAAAGAGATACATTGTTTGATCTGAGTTAATAATGCAGGAGAATGCGCGGTTAAAAGGGAGTTCAAACAAGGTTATGATTATCGTAAACCAAACATCATTCCTCATGATCACACTGTCTTTCTCTAACAAGAACTGCAAACACTTGAAAGCTTAAAACCCCACATTGAAAATATGTATGACAACAAAGTTGATGAGAATTCGTAAAGATCCCAGAGACTGTGTTGTTTGGTAGATGATGCCAATTTGTCCTACATTGCTATGTGGTGGTGGATCCTCAGTACCCTACCTATATTTGGCATCCAAGGCCAAGTCTCATCTCATCGATCTACATCTCTAAATAATCATAATGCCATGGACCAAAAACATTTACAATTAATTCTACAAACCCATCCATTATTTAAAGGACTGGAACCAATGTTGTTCTTAGCTACAGACTTGAACAGTGGGACCATCAATGATGAAGAAGATGGGTTCTGGGATTTTCAAATCTTTATAGTCCAGAGGAATTGTCATTATGGTTATGTGCATGCGCTATGAGACCGAGAAAAACAATAACAAACTGGCTAACAATGGTGAAACATCATTCAGTGAGCATGTTCTTACTAATTCGGTATCCATGAATGTTATGTATGTAATTCATATGTCCCACAATCAGTATATATTTTGCTATTTGCATTCTCTTTCGTCGTTGAAAGCTTCTTCTTTTTTTTCCAATCGTCGTGGAAAGCTTAAAGCTCCTTGAATATATTACAGTTACTTCAACATTTGCTCGTTTGGATATTGGAGAATACCAAACATGGGATATCAGGTGATTCTCAAACTCTCAGTAGATTTCTCAACAAAGAGTTCCGAAATACCCCTTAGAGAATCATAAACATGGTATCACAGATCATAGAAATAGAGAAGAGCTGCATCAAGTCGACTACTCTTTTGTCATGAAATCTGACAGTTTGTGGCTCACATACCTTGCTAGGTTTGGTTTTTCAAACCATGTCTGTAGGATCAAGCAAGAGAGGAGAGTACATACGGAAGCAATAAAAATGACTACATTGATAATCAATTTGGTGTACAAACTCTCATGGCTCAACAACCTATTTATAGTTTCACAAACTTGACGATCACTCAAAAACACTTTCCTAATAAACACGAAATTCTAAACAAAGAATCTTCTAGAAAACTCTAACGCAAACAAACTCTAAAACCAGAAATACTTGTTCCACAAGTTTACTTTATGTCCAAGATAAATCCAACGTGTCAACAACACCTGTTGATCCACTCAGACTGTGTCCACTACAGTTGTCGATCCATGTTGTCTTCTTCATACTGCGGCAAGTACAGTTGTTGATCTAGTCACACTGCGTCAATTATACTGGTTGATCCAAAACCAAAGTCTTCACCATATCTTGGTTTAACTTCCAACTAAAGTAGTTAATATCGTATATCGGTATCGTATCGGCTCGGTCCGATACACCTATACAAAAGATTATATCGGTTATTACAGGTGATACATCATTAAGACCAAGAATTTTAAATATTTATAAATTTTTCAATCTAAAATTTTTGGTATCATATGATCCATTAATTCTCAAGATTAAAAGCTTCACTATACAAATTCAATCATATTCCAACATCATTACTGAATTTGATTGAGTTTTCAAGGGTATAGAGGAAGAATATAATTAGAAGGAAAGGTTACGTTTATAAATTTTAATATATAAGTAATTTATTCTACCAAATTACTCTTGCCGATATTATCAGTGTACAGATGAACCCGATATATAGGTTTGTATCGACAGATACGAGCGTTTTTATCGTTCCATCCTTATATCGCCGATATTTTAGATATCGTACAGCTTTTTTCTGATACACGATAAAAACCTATAATATCGTCCGATACAACCGATATTGACTACCTTGCTTCCAACATCCTCCCTTAAACTAAGATATCCCTAACAAACCCGAAACCAAATCTCATCACCGAGCATTGTAGCTCATCTTCTACATTCTTCACTGAGCATTGTATCTCAGCCTCAACTCTTGTTAACCTAATTTACAGGCAGGATTTCCATATAAATTACTTCACTCGCAATTTGTAACCTACTTTACAGGAAGGATTTCCACACATAGCATTATAGCTCTACCTCACTCTTCACATTCCACACTGGAATTGCTTCACTTCTCACGAGCACATCCTTGTGACGTCTCTTCCATAACTCATAGGCTTCACTCACCTACCTCTTGTTGAACTTCACTCTTTCATCACCTCTTGGTGATTACTTCTCTTTCTTCACAACCTTATTGTTGTTTCTTCTTCTCTTTTGTTTCAGTCACGCTTTTTTAAGCCGAAACTTTCACACTTCTTTGTTTCACAATCTTGTCACGCTTCTGCCACAAATGTCACCCTTTACATAATAGCCACACTTTGTAGGTACTCCAAGTTTCTGCCACAAACTCTTCAACCACACTTCTGACACCAACATGTTTGAGCTAAAACTCCAACATGCTACTATCCTCCCTTAAGCTCAAACTACGTTACACTTCTTTACCAAAACACGCAAACATAACCACTGTGAACAAGTAGTAACCCTTTGCAATGAACAACTGTAACCAACCATCACACACTAGATTTTTCCAACAGTGGATGGTAGAGTTACCTTCTTGTCCTACAAATAATAGAAAACTTTATGGATAGGAGATAAAACTTTATTTTTACTAATATTTAGGATTTTATATTCAAAATATGTCTTAAAAGTGATGCCACACATGAAATATTCACATTCACCGTTGGAGAAGCTCTTAGTGATGGATATAATTAATGGAAGTAGAAAAAAAAATGATTGAGGACTGAGGAGTGGATCGAAACTTAGGCTTACACTGTTCACGTGATGAGGGGAAAAAAATTGATCGCGCACCTGCGCAAGAAAAAATGACCGAGCACCTCTCTCACCATTGGATGATCAAGATGTAACGTCATCTACTAATAAACTTAACCATAGTTAGGTTGGCCAATTTACCTATATCTTCCCTATTCTTCTAAATATCTAGTATATTTTTTTTGTTCACCTTCCTATCTATCTTGATTCCCTCCTTATTTTAGGCGTCAAAATCTTTTTGTCAAATGATAACGTAAGACTGTTCTTATATAATAGCAAACTCCATACAACATCAGGCGGGTCTATATCTTCATTGTTTGTTAGGTTGCTCATGAAACAATATGAAAACAAAAAGGTTTTTGTTTTGGCAGGTAATTAAATTCCATTGGAATCGACAAAACCTACTTGTAAATTGGAATCAAATAAACATCATCATCTTAAAAATCACGTAGAACCACCATTTTTTAACAATCAAAAAATTGAACAATCGTAAGTCCTTTGGTCAATCAAATTGTTTAAAGTTTCTCAGACATAACAAAAACAAATTAACAATGAAGAAAAATAACAAGGAACACAATCTACTGGTTTATTCCAACATTTCAATGACGAAACAAAAATAAGCCGATCAAAGCAACCACGAATCACCTACAATAAAGAAGATTTTGTTAATTCCATAGAGTATTCTAAGGTTTGAGCCAACTAACTTCAATCTTTAACAGAAATTTGTATTTCGTAAGTAAATTAGCTTGGATAACTTTGTTGCGATAGAAAATGCGGCTAAATTGGCCTACATAACTAGGGTTAAGTTTATTAGTAGATGATGCCACATCTTGACCATCCAATGGTAGGAGAGGTGCTCGATCATTTTTGCTTGCCCAGGTGCGCGATCAAAAATTCTTCCCCTGATGAGATGGAAAGAATAATTTAGTAGGAAGAATTAAAAACAAAAAGTTTGTTTGACTTTATTTTACGAAAGTCAGAACAGACTCAGAGAGTCAGAGTCCACCACCACCAGTCACGCCGTTGATTACTTCAACTAATAGTCTAATCCAACCCATTAATCATTTTACTTTTTCTTTTTCAAAAGAGCCAAGAAGAAGAAACAAAGGACCCGAGTTTGTTTGTTTGTTTTGGCTGAGATTTTTGGTTTGGCTGGCTTTACAAACCTGGCTCACTTAGCTTGCTTACCATCTACTCTTCTACTCCATGGTTTTTCATGTACATTGTCTGTCTTAGAAACTTTTCCAAAAAGGAACACACTACCACTGTCTGAGTTTTAATGATGGATTGGAGGTAAAAACAATTATGACTTTAAACCAAAGATATCATGCCTGCCTGCCTCGTGTCATGAACCATGAATCATTTTTGTTCTAACCAGAGAGTTGGAAACACTTCTCAAAGAGTTTAATTAAACAATCCCACATTGAAAATTTGTCTGTAATGGTAGATCAACCAACGTGCTTATAAGAAAAGAAAACAACAAACAAAGTTGAATTGGATGATGAGAAGAATTTGTGTAGACTGTTAATAATTTGTTTGGTAAATGATGCCAAATTTGTACTACATTGTGTAGTGGTGGTGGATCCTCAGTACCTCCTTACCTACACCTCCAAATAATCATGTCATGTGCCATGGACCAAATACATTTACCATTCAGCTGATCACAGACTTGAACAATACTAGTATACTTGTCACAAACAGATGTAGATGGCTTTCAAAACAAATTTTGTTCTTCTATGGATTATTGATTTGTAGCAAGTATCAAAAGCAGCAGCAACAACAACAACGCACACTGGCTACCTTGAACATTCTCATATAGGATGTTGTAGATTACGATGTTTGGCAAATCCATCAACCAATAAATCTAGAAAAAAACTCAACACTGATTACAATCACAACTACAAAAATTTACTAGTAATATACGGTAATACCTAAGGTTATATCCAAAATCAATATAGGAGATATTTCAAATGTTTGATTGTCATTCAAAATGCAGAAAGAATCTAGGTAGATACTAGACAGCAAGTAGTAGGGCACTGTAATGAAATAATAATTTACTATACTTTCGACCTTGAAACACTGTTGTTAAATGTTGAAGGTTAAACCATGATAGTGTGTATATATAAGACAGTATGGATCAACAAGGATAGTTGACAAAGTTTGAGTGGTTTAACAAATATAGTTGACACGGTGGATTTAGTTTGGACATAAAGTAAACTTGTGAAGCAAGTTATTCTGGTGTTAAAGTTTTTTTGCATTAGAGTTTTTTTTAGAAGAATCTTTAATTAGAGTTTGATTTTTGTTAGGAAAGTTTATTTTAAATAGCCGTCAAGTTTGTTAAACTATTTATAGGCTATTATAAATCATGAGTTTTGTTCACAACAATTAAGAGAAGTATTATTCAATATCTCGTCTTATTTTCATTAACCCGGTGATATTAGATTTTCTACATTAAACATTCTTTTTTCTATCTGGACCGGAGGATCAAGGACCAAGATATACCTCATCAATCAAAATTAAATTCTGGAAATGAAAAGGTAGGTACATGCTTATAAAAGTGGATTAATAAGATATACCCCAGTAAAGGGATATCATACGATTAAATTCTCGTCCTTTCCCACCTCGAGGTTCGAGTGAAAGAATCTACATACTGGCTTTAGAATTTACTCTACTCCATTTACTGAACTACCCACTAACAGACTTGTTTACCATTTACTCTGTCTTCGAACTTTTTTCGAAAAGAGATACACTCTGGGTTTTAATGATGGAGGTTGAAACAATTATGACTGTAAGCCAAAATTATGTGTGCCTCATGTCATGAATCATCATCGCAGTATCTTGCTCTAACTGGAGACTTAGAAACGCCTCTAGTGAGTTTTAAAGGAACCCTACGTTGAAAATTTGTCCATAATCAATAAAACTGCTTTTAAGAAACCAAACAACAAATGGTTGTCATTAAAGTGGTAAAAGCATTAGATGACGATATTCATGAATGTACTGCATAATGTGGTACTATAAATATGTCTCACTATTTGCATTCACATTCTTAGTTGAAATCCTAGAGTTCCCTAAATGTATTACAGGTTACTTCCACTTTTGCTCTTTGGGGTATTGGAGATAACCAAGCATGACATATCCGGTGATTCTCTTCCATCATTCAGTATCAGATAAAAGGCTTTTATGAATCAAAGGTCACCACGGACATGTGCATTGACAGTAGCAATACTCATCCAAATGTGAGCAGTACCGTGCTGTCCAAAGTCATTACATTCTGCGAATCACAGAACCACAGACTTCGCAGAATTTGCGAAACTCATCCAGCCATTCCGTTTTGGATCTTCGTTGTGCTGCATGCCTGACTACTTGGATATCAGGAGCTCACCTATTGCAACAACATGCCAAGCAAGTGACTAGGCACGTCAAGTGGAAAACCAATGAGGAGACGCGTTTTGTTTTTGTATCTTTCTTGTTTCTAAATATTGAAGCGATTGAAGCAACTTGTTGAATTGTGAATCATCTTCCTTAGAGAGTATTGCCTCTCTTTGGTTGTTTTATATTATCATTATTAATGACTTAATATTTTCAGTTAATGTAGAGAATAACTAGAATAACTCTAAGAAAGGTAAGGGAATAATATCCCATCTATTACACCCCCTTAGTCGGAGCGGGAGAAGAGCAGACGCTCAGACTAGAACGAAAACGAGTAAACAGCTGGCGAGGAAGGCCCTTGGTAAAAATGTCAGCATATTGATTTTCCGAGGGTATGTGTAAGACGTGAATGTCACCAATGCGAACGCGATCACGTACGAAATGTATGTCAATCTCCACATGTTTGGTGCGTTGATGTTGAACAGGATCTCCAGACATATAAACTGCACTGACATTATCACAGTATACAATGGTGGCACGTCGTACAGGAAGATGTAACTCAAGAAGTAGGTTGCGAAGCCAAGTAGTCTCAGCAACTGCATTGGCAACTCCCCGATATTCAGCTTCAGCACTGGAACGTGAGACTGTTGCCTGACGCTTGGAAGACCAGGAAACTAGATTATCGCCGAGAAAGATGCAGTAACCTGAAGTTGATCGACGAGAATCTGGACATCCCGCCCAATCGGCATCGGAATATGCAGTTAAACCAGAAATTGTGGTAGCAGATAGAAACAATCCATGATCAAGAGTACCCTGAAGGTAACGAAGGATCCGCTTAAGGGCCTGCATGTGAGGCTCCCTAGGATCATGCATAAACAGACATACCTGCTGAACTGCATAGGATATATCCGGTCTAGTGAAAGTAAGATACCGTAGAGCTCCCGCCAGGCTTCGATATAGAGTTGGATCCTCAATTCTTGGACCAGAAGTTGCACTGAGTTTCGAATGAGTATCCACCGGTGTTGCCACGGAATTACAAGTTGTCATGGATGCCCGTGCAATAATGTCTTTCGTGTAGACTGATTGAGACAAGTAGAGACCTGAAGAGGAGCGGTGAACAGAAATACCCAAAAAATGATGCGGGCCAAGATCAGTCATAGCAAACTCTCGTTTCATCAATGCAATAAAACGACAAAGAAGTTGATCAGTATTTGCCGTTAAAATAATATCATCAACATATAGTAGTAAGTATGCCGTCTCGGATCCGGATTGATAGACGAAGAGAGAGGGATCACATACACTGCCCCGAAAACCACAATTGGTAATAAACTTGGCAAAACGCTGAAACCATGCACGAGGTGCCTGCTTTAGACCATAAAGAGATCGACGTAGTCGACACACATAATCAGGGTGAGCAGGGTTAACAAAACCCGGCGGCTGATGCATATAAACTGTTTCAGTCAAATCCCCGTGAAGAAAAGCATTCTTGACATCTAGCTGATGTATAGGCCAGGAGCGTGAAGTTGCAATAGTGAGCACAGTGCGAATAGTAGCCGGTTTGACAACCGGGCTAAAAGTTTCAAAACAGTCAACCCCAATCTGTTGGGATTTACCATTTGCAACAAGACGTGCCTTATGACGCTGCAAAGAACCGTCGGCATTAAACTTGTGGCGAAAAAGCCACATAGAACGAATAACATGTGCATCTCGTGGCCGTGGAACAAGTACCCAAGTATTAGTTTTCAACATAGCATTGTATTCATCTAGCATGGTCGCATTCCAGTTAGGGTCCCTAAGAGCATATAAGTGAGAACGAGGCAATGGAGAGATCACAGACTTGGACTGGACATGAAGATTGAGTTTGGGATTGGGGCAGAAAATTCCACGTGAGGCCCGAGTAACTGGACGAGTATAGGGAAGGATGGGTGGAGCCGTAACAGTGGAGGGCTGAACAGAAGTTGGAACTGGAGAGTCCTGGCTGGGAGAGGCGACAGAAACTGTAGGTTGTTCAGGCGAAGGAATAGTAGCTGGACTCGGCAGAATAGAAGCGGAAGGAGCAGTAGGCATTGTAGTTCTGCGCCTGTGTGGAGGAGTATAGGGAATAGGTGCACTGTGTACAGCAGGCGAAGAGGTTGAAGATGCCGCTGACGGGTAGGCAAGATTGTCAGCTAAAGAGTGATGGATAGGCGAAGTAGAGGAATCGGACTCTGTTGAATTGGTGGGAGCAATAGTTGCAAATGGAAAAACAGTTTCGTCAAAAGTAACATGACGAGAGATGATTATTTTATGAGTGGCAAGATCAAGACAGCGATAACCACGATGATTGATAGGAAAACCAAGGAAAACACATTTAGTAGAGCGGGGGCAAGTTTGACTTACCTTTTTTTTGCTAATAGTCAGAAGAGACTCAGAGTCCACCAATCTACCTAACAACCACCAGTAACGCCGTTGATTACTTGCATTAATCCCTTATTCCCTTTTAATCATTTTCTTTCTTCAAAAGAGCCAAGAAGAACAAATAAGGGACTAGAGTTTGTTTGCTTTTGTTTTTGTTCATGGTTCCAAACCCAAAAAGGCAACAGTGCTTCTATTTCTATGTGAACCTTGTTCTATGACCACACTAAAACCACCACACTCATAATTGGTGAGCTCCATCATGTAGGGAAAGTCAGGATGTCTCATTTATAAGATTTACTATATGTGTGGGCGGTTTACATGTGGTCTAACAAAAGCCTCGATTCACCAAGAATTTTTGAAAAGGCAAATGTAGAAATTTGCCAGGCTTTACGAACCTACCTGACTCATCCATTGAAGGATTTGCTTACCATCTACTCTACTCCATGTCCATGGTATGTATATATTCTTCTGTTTTAAAAATTTCCACCAAAAAAAATATATATATATATAAATAATAACCTAGATAGTTTGAGGCCTAGTCCAGTTATTTGGGGCTTATCAAATTCCTCTCCCACCTTACACAAATGGCTATGGGGTGTCAACCTTGATAAAAAGACTAATTTAGCACCAAATTAATTCCTAAAACTAACACATTTAAAAACTAATTCATTACCATTTTCAGGGGAAAAAAACTCTAAAAACTTAACCAAAAAAACTTTCTATTCTCATATAATCCTTCCAAATTCCATAAACCCTAATATAAAAAAATTGATCTTCTTCTCCAACGATCTTCGATCCAACCAAGAAAAGGTAAATCTCCATCAGCCCATTCTATGATTCGCATTTCTTCATTAATTTACATGTTTAAAACTTCGATTTTGAAAAATCAAAATCTCTGATTTTCCGAGAATCGGTTTATGTTGACATATCGTATCAACCGATTCTGGGTTTTGTTCTTCGGCCATGAAGAGCATGCAGAGGAATCGGTTTATATGATGACTAACATCGACCGATTCTGTGTAGAAATCAGAATATGAAAAGACATCACCAGAATCGGTTTATTAGTGCATTAGAATAAACCGATTCTGGGTAGTTTTTTTTTGTTGAAATTTGTGCTCATAGAATCGGGTTTTATTGATGTGTTAACGTACCGATTGTGGAGTTGTCTCTTCAGATTCCATTTCACAATCGATTTTTATATGTGCACCACATAAACCGATTGTTAGGGTTTTATTTTCCTGTGTGTTATTGAAGTTAGAATCGGATATTGTGTGGTTTGATTTTTTTGTTGTTGTAGATATGGACTTCAGTCATCTGATCTTCTTTAACCGCCCCATGGAGAAATAGGATGGTGCCAGAAAACCGGAGATCGTGGAAAGGAGCAGGCACAAGTTCGTCTTTGGAAGGGAGACCAAGTTGGAGCAGGCGTTGAAACTTTTGGACCATCTTTCAATGGAATAGCTGATTTGAGGCCATCCGATTTGCCAGAAGGAGGAGGAATGAAATTGCAGCACGGGGGGGAGGCGGACGCTGGGGATGATGTCATGTGGGAAGAAATGTCTGTTGTTATTGCAGCGGGTGCTGCTGAAGATGTTGTTGCCGATGCCACTGTTGCCGCTCCTGGTGCTCCATAATGCTGATACTGTCTTTTAGATATTATATGTTTAACTTTTAAGTTTTTAATACTTTTGGTGGTTTAAGTTTTAAGTTTTTAATACTTTGTTGGGATGGTTATAGTTATATTTTGGATGATAATGGTTTGAACTTAATGAACTTAAAGTTTTAATTATGAATATGTGTATAATGGGTATATCGTAAAACAAGTATATGCATGCTTCATACTTTGTTTTGCAAACGCATGCACACAATTTGGCTATACGACACCCCCACATAAACCGATTATTGTGGATTCATCATGGAATCAGTTGATGTGAGTGTCAGTATAATCCGATTCTTCAAACCTTAGAAATGCAGTTTTTCTGGATCTTTTTCCAGTAATCGGGTTACATGTGATAATATATAAACCGATTATTGTCGGTGAAAATTCAAATTTTTACATGCACATAATCGGGTTGTGTTGACAACCATAAATACCAATTCTATTTGGCATGAAAACACAATCGGTTTTTATGGACATTCAAGAAGATCGATTGTGCCAAATTATTTCAATTTTTTTAAAAAAAACTAGTTGTTGGGGTCTTTCTCTATATATATAGAGACCTCATCCTTGGACCCATTTTGCCCCAAAATTGCTCATTTTATTCCCTCTCACTCCATATACTCCACACCTACTCATTTCATACCTCCACATAAAAGAAATGACATCGTTTGACTCCGTGGAAGATTTGGTAATCACCAAAGCATGGTACGCCGAAAGTCGAGTTGATCACTCCTCGTCCGAGAGCTTTTGGGTGAAAATATATAACAAATTTAGGCAAGATTATGGGAAACTGAATAGAAGAAGTCTTCAGCAAATCCATGATAGGCACCAAGTCATCCTAGATGCGATAGTTGCCTTTATAGCTATCCAACAACGGATTTTGAACACTAGCCACTTTAGCATGTCCCTTCAACAATTTGTGAGTATTTTTTTATGGTTTATTCTACACAATAAAAAAATCATAAGTTTTTACCTTTCCATTATATAATCAAACAATTGAATACTGATATTAGATTGTTATAGTTGTAATTTTATGACAAAAAGCATTGAAAAAAATCTAAACCGAAAAAGAGAAACGAGGATCAAAAGATCAGACTAGAGAAATCAAAGAGAAAGAGAAAGAAATCTAAAAGGGCCGATCTGAGCAGAGGAGATTCAGTTTAAGAGAGTCTTCGTCTGAGAGGTTTTTGTTTTTTTAGGAGAGAGGTTCCGACAAACATTAGATTGAGGCCCAGTATTCATTAACTTTTTCATAAATTTCTCAATCATAAAAAAAAAATACTTTTTCATAAATTCCAGTTGCAGTGACTGAAAGCATTGACAAAATGCAATGGGACTTTTTTTGGGGGGGAAATGAGAATGGCAAAAAAGGGGTATTTTTAAAATATTGGATTGGACTTTGTATACCAAAAAGTATGGGAGGAATGAGATTTTTGAATCTAAGGGAATTTAACTCGGCAATGCTGGCCAAAGTTAGATGGAGACTGCTGAAGGAACCTAATGGTCTGTGGGTGTCAATTTACAAAAGTAAGTATTTCGCAGAGTCAAGTCTGCTGAATAAGAATTACAACTCATGGGTTTGGAAAAATTTAATGAAGGAAGTGCGGAAGATAAGAGAGAACACTGAATGGTGGGTGGGGGATGGTAAAACTATTAGAGTTTGGGAAGAAGTATGGTATCTAGGACAGCAACACCAAATGGTAGAACCACTTCGCCAAATTCAGAAGATCACCCATGTGGAGGAGCTAATGGATAAGTCTTGAGAGGATTGGACTTGGGATACAATGAAGTTAGAACTGTATTTTTAACCACAAGTTTGTCAGAAAATTAAAGGGACTAAGATAAACAAAGGTAAAAAAGATGAGTTAAGATGGAAACTTGAAAAGAATGAGAAGTTTTCTATCAAGTCCTTGTATAGGAAGATTATGCTAACGGGTCAGCCGGAGGATACCCAAAGGAAACAATTTTGGAGAAAGGTTTGGAGAATGAACAAAATTCCGAGAGTGAAGACTTTTGTCTGGAAATGCATTCATTCCATACTTCCCTTGAACAAGAGAATTGGTAGGGTTGTGCCGTATATCAACAAGATCTGCCCACTGTGTGAGAAGAAGGATGAAACTCTTACCCACATCTTTATGAGATGTGAGTTTACAATCAATTTTCTGAGTCATATGGGTATTAGACTCACAGTCTATACTAATAACCAAACTGACTTCCATTGTTGGTTGCGGGATTGGTTCAATAGAGGTAGAATAGACAGGTTAGGATTCATTGAGTGGACTGACTTTCTAGCAATTATTTGTTGGGAAATATGGAAGAGCAGGGGTGACTTAGTGTTTAGAAAAATTAAGCCTAACCCTAAGAGAACATGTGTTAGTATTACCAATATGGTAAACTGTAGCAGAAGAATTAGGGAAGTAGAAAACCTGAACTCTGAGGTCCAAATAATAACCAATTCTAAACCTATAGTTACTAACATACTAGCTGTTAAGATTAGCATAGCTTTGTGTATAAGTAATCATAACTCGGAGGGAGGAATATCACTAAGTCTATCAGATCATGCAGGGAGGATATATGAAGCAAGATGAAGGTACCTTGAAGCAGGTGCAGAGGAAGACTGTGACACCTCGTGTTTTTAGCATGGCGCATGCTGAAAGATGCGTCATGGCGTGAGATGAAGCTTCATCTCATGTTTCTGTCTCGTTAAGGGGACTATTGTCCTAGGTCCAATGTTGCATCATGATGATGCATTAGGCCAGTTGGGTAGATGGCCTTGAGCGTTGCAGTGCAATCGTTGCGCATTATGTGGACAATTGGCTTAGAACAAATATTGCACAATCATTATGCATCAGGCCAGAGAGGGCTGGCCGAATGAATATTGCGCAATCAGTGTACGCAATCATTGTGCGAAATCATTGCGCATGAATAGTAAAAGTTAGAGTTAATGAATGATTTTTGGTCCCCCAATTTAAGTTGTAAAAATGTCAAGTTAACATATATAGGGAGGGGTACTTGGTTGAAGGTGCATATGCGGACCATGCACTAAGTAAGCTTCATAGCTTAGTCGGAAGAGTATAAATGATGCGTAAGCCTCATTTATAGCTGCGTAGCATTGCCAATAGGGCATATGATGAGAAGGCATCACTATGCCATGTTGCAGACTCGGTGATGCATATTCCTTATGCATTTTGACGGAACAGCCTATACGGACTAGGCCATTATCTTTATTGCTTGGCCACGGCCTCGCAAACGAATTGGGTTAAGTTTTCTGTCCCTTCAAGGATGAACTACGATATGTGCTTGATCCCTTTAGAGTAGGGAAGGGTACGTAGGCAGCCGCAATGAATTGCAGCATTGCCGGTCCAGCACGTTGGCCCCTCATATCATCTAAGCTCGGTAGCTCGATGCAAGAGATGATTGTGGCCAAACTTGATGAGGTAAGTTGCATTTCACTCCTTGGATGCTCATACTTTCTATCAAGCTACATAGAGTTGGTAAGAGAAGCCAGTGATGCATGCAAGAATGCATTGGCCTTGGCCTTATAGCCTTACACCCTTTAGCGGACAAGGGTAAGTTTGGAACGGTGTGGAAGTTAATTTAGCTGCATCATGCTCCCCGAGCATGTTTGCAAGGGAAAATGGACGTGCATTTTCCTAGCTTTAAGGCCCGGACTGTAGCTTCATCAATGGCGCATCGTGGGAGTTATGGCTTTCGCGCACTAGGCGTAATTTTCCAGTGCGTCACAAAGACAGCAGATGAAGCAACTTCCATGACAATCAAGTGGGATCACCAAATAAACCATCCTTAGGCCGAAGTTGAAGGAGACAATGGGAAACTTCTTGAAGCTCAATGAAGTTAAGATTCAACTAGGAGAAGCGAAGAAAAACTTTGAAAAGCTGCATACAGGCAGAAACAAAAACTTTAAATTATGTATTAGGAAGCTCAATGAACTTAGTCTGGTTCCCGAGACTGCAAATTTCATGGCAAGAAAGATGGTTGTTTTTTGTTGTGAACATAAACTCAGGTCGCAGTGGAAAGAGCCACTCATTAACACTTTTTTGGTACACCTTCTACAGGATGACATTGTAACAAACTATGGAATGTATCTCCTTTATTAAAAAAAAAAGATTATATAATGCAGAGATAATCTAGGTAAGTACTGTATGAAATAATCTCTGATAAAATTCGAAAGTGCTACAAATACCTCTAAAGTTGACACCAAAATAATACCTGCTTAGTGTTGAACCACACCGCGGGCCCTAAAGGGTTCACTGAGCTTTTCAAATCTTTATAGCCCATAGGAATTGTTGGTAGACTCGGTACGAGACTGAGAAAAATAGCAACAAACTGGCTAACAATTGTGAAGGATCATTTAGTGAGCATGTTCTTACTAATTCGATATCCATGAATGTAATGTCTGTAACTCATAATGTCCTACTATAAATACATATCTCACTAATTGCATTCACTTTCGTCGTTAAAAGCTTAAAGTTCCCTGAATATATTATCGGTTACTTCCACATTCGCTCGTTGGGATACTGGAGAAAACCAAGCATGGGATATCAGGTGATTCTCAAACTCTCTGTTGAATTCTCAACAAGGAGTCCTCAAATATCCTTTAGAGAATCGGTAATATGGTGTTCCTGATAATAGAAGTGGAGAAGAGCTGTATCAAGTCGACTACTCTTTTATCAGTAAATCTTTCAATTTTGTGGCTCACACACCCTTCTTGGACTTGGATTTTCTAACCATGTCTATGACTAGTGGAGTAGTAGTGGTGTGGATATCATCCCCCTCAGCTTCTGTTTAGTTTATTTTATTTTTTCTTTCTCTCACAAAAACAATTAACCTCAAAATCAAATTGGTTTTTGAGGTTAATTTAACACCTAATTTGTTTTTAATTTAATCATAATTTGGCTTACACTGTTCACGTGATTAGATAGAAAGAAGAATTCTTAAAAATAAAAAGTTTGTTTGACTTTACTTTTTCATAAGTCAGAGGAGACTCAGAGAGTCAGAGTCCACCACCACCACCAAACATAACAACCACCAGTCACGCCGTTGATTACTTAAACTAATAATCAAATCCAAACCCTTTAATCATTTTACTTTTTCTTTTTCAAAAGAGCCAAGAGGAAGAAAAACAAACGACCAGAGTTTGTTTTTGCTGGGGTTCTAAACCCTACAGTAGATCTTTGGTTTGGCTGACTTAGCTTCTACTCCATGGATTTTCATGTACATTTTCTTCGAAATTTTTCCAAAAAGAGACACACTACCACTGTCTGAGTTTATGAATCATGAATCATCATGACAGTTTCTTGTGATAACTAGAGCTCATAAAAAACCTCCAAAGAGTTTAATGAATAAAACCCCACATTGAAAATTTGTCTGTAATCAATCAATCAAACCCTGCTTTTTAAGAAAAGAACAACAACAAACAAAGATGATGAGAATTTGTAGAGACCGCTTAAATGTTTGGTAAATGGTGCCAATTTGTACTACAATATTGATTTGTGGTGGATCCTCATGATCTTACTTACCCAATTGCATGGCATCCAAAGCCAAGTCTCAGCTACACCTCTAAATAAATCATGTCATGTGCCATGGACCAAAAACATTTGCCATTCATTCATTATTTGACCATGGTTGCCTACGTAATATGAGTTGTGCAAGGCGTGGCAAGCCGGCGTAAAAACTATGCTAAACTTTTCGGAAATTCTCTCCGGCCTACCTGGTACTTGTTACTGGAAAAAAACTTCAGTTCTCGGTTCTCATTATTTGACCGTGGATTGAGACCAATTTTGTTCTTCTATGGATTTTTGATTATTGTAGTAGTAGTAATAAGTATTAAAAGCAACAACAACTACTAGTATTCCTTCCCTCATGAATCAAAATCACACACCACTTTGAACATTCTCATAGGATGTTGTTGTAGATTACAATGTTTGGCAAATCCGTCAACCAATAAATCTAGAAAAAAGACTCAACACTGATTTACAATCACATATATAACAATCTTCTATTACTTGTTATATTCAAAATGCAGAAAGAATCTAGGTAGAGCAGGTAGTAGTAGTACTGTAATGAAATAATAATAATTTACAATAATTGGTGCACAAAAATTTCAAACTATTTACTACTATTTGTTATTCATTTTTCTATATGGAGGTTCAAGGACCAAGATATACCTCACCAATCAAAATGAAATTATGGAAATGAAAAGGTAGATGCTTACTTATAAAAGTGGATTAATAAAAATAAAAGAATCCCAACCCAATTCTCGTCCATTTCCCCTGTAGAGATTCGAATGAAAAAATACGTAGAAATTTTTGAGCAACCCAAATTTGGCTTCTCTTTCTTCCGTAAACTTATCATTAAGATGTTATATATATACATATGTGGCCCAAAATAAGATAATATACGGTTAAAAATAGTAGTTCCAAATCAGATTTGTATTTTTACATTTTCAGATGGACCAAATTAACCTTTATTTTTGTATTATCAACATAATTTTTTTTTAGAAAATTCCGTTCGTAAACCGTCATGTCATTTAACAAAAAATTTATTAACCTTAATTACGGCTAAATATAAGTTTCCCTTTTACTAATATCTTCCATCAATTAATTGGTTACCTTATTCTACGGTCAATTGATTTTTCACTTATTTTTCTGTCAGTCTTTTCTTCTTTAATTAGTCTCCACTGATGATCTTTTCACAGATTTTTTTTTTGCGAAAATAACTTCTAAATTATAAGTAAAACAAAAGATCAAACAAAAAATTCATCTAAAGGATTTACATCAGACAAGAAGCTTGGTTGGAGCCTAGCCACAAGCTGGGCTCCAACCCTTTTTTTTTTTTTTTTTTTTTTTTTAAGCATTTCGTGACCATAGTGGATCTGAGTTTTGCCGTTTTTTTAAACTTTGTGATCAAATCGAAAATGAATAAACAACTAATTGATCACAAAGTTGATATTTACTATGAAATATCAATTGAATTATGTTACGTTTGAGAATGGTAGCATCAATTTTGAGTGATTAGGTGGTGTACAGTACTCAATTCCTATTCACAATTAATCTCCATGGTGCAATATACTTGCTAATTTTGATTAACAGTGACTGTAATTAGGCTGGGTTTGGTAATGCTTTTATTTTTCTAAAAGCACTTTCGAAACCTATATATTTCAATAATTTTTGAAATTGTTGTTTGGTAAAAAAAATCAAAGTGCTTTTTACCCAAAGCACTTCCTAGATTCCTCAATTTTTAAAGCTGGGGAGGAGGAGCTTCTAAAAGCTACAAAAGCATAAGCTTTCACCAAAATTTAATGCTTGATTTATCCTTTTTGTCCCTATTTTATTTTGTAAATGACAAAAATTACCCTTAAATATTTATATACAATCAATTTGTTATTTTTTATATTTTATTCTTTAAATATTATTATATTTGATTTTCAAACTATTTTATGATACCATTTCATTTAATTTGTCAAAAATAAAAAATAAAAAAAATTAAATAATTACTTAATCTTAGTTTGATTTTTTGTTTGAAAATTATATATATATACAATTAGTAAATTTAATATTTAATATATTTATATTTAATATTAAAAAAAATTAATTATTTTTATCCAATAAAATTGAATAAAACTATTTTTCAGAGATATGTCTGTTTTTTTCATTTGCCACAACAACAATGGTTGAATATGAAATTTTACCAAACACATTTTAATTGTTTTTTTAACCAGCTTTAACTTTTATTAATATTTTATCAAACGTCTAACTGCTTTTTTCTCACAGCACAGCACAACAACGCACAGCAGAAAAGTGCTTCTATAAAAGCCACAACAATACCAAACTAAGCCTAAGACTGACTGCAAATTGGATTGCCATTTTGTGTGATAGTTAAAGTCATCACTCTACCGTGAAAATTACTGCTATCGTTCCTGTGATAACTGCAATTATCATTCAAAATGATAATTATAATTATCATCAAATGTGATAATGACGGTTTTCACTGGAAAATGTGATTTTCATTGATGAATTACCTGTGAAAACAGAAATTTTCATCCATGACATCATCTTGAAAATTGAAATTTTCATTGAAGAATTCCACTTTTCACCAAAATAAAATAAAAAATAATTTTCACCTATGACGTGGCTGTGTAAATTGAAATTTCCCCAATCTTTAATTTTTTGGGATTTTGGTTAAGGAAAAGGAATAAAGAGGTAAAAAAAGTTATTCTAAGGTAGTCAAAGAAGTTATTTAAGGGACTTGAATTTATGACGACTGTTTTTTATTTCAAAAATTAAGTAAATAAATAACTTTTTTTATGGAGATAAAGAAGGTAAAATGATTTATTTTAGGGAGGTCAAAGAGTTATTTTAGGGATTATAATTTATGACAATCATTTTTTTTCTTTTAAATAAAATTAATTTCCTTATTAGGTAAAAGGTTATTTTTGTAATCTAAAACATATTATAAATAATTTTGGATTTGTGGTATATTGAATTTTAATCATGGGTTTTTTATATAAGAAAAAAGTAAATTGGGCTAAAAAAAAAAATCCCCGAAAAAAAACTTTATCTGTTTCAAAACCCATAAAAAATAGCATACCTGTAAGGTAACTTTTAACTTTTTTCCCTGATAAAGAATTTGGCGACAAAAATGTACACCGGCAAGCAATAACTTGGGTGTGCAGTTGTGCACCCTGCCTGCCACATCAATCGATCCGCTAAGACCCTCCTCTCCTTCCTAAATATATTTTATATAAGAGTGCAACACCACCAATACTAGATCACAACGGTGACAAAATTCTTCTTCGGGCTGCCTGTGAAGTGCACACAAAATAGGCGTGCCACAAAAAGAGAAACGGTTAAATGTTTCATTGCGTTTTGCCGGAACAGAAGTCAGAAGTGGTGGTGGGACCCAACCAATGATAAAGAAGATGGGGTTCGTTCTTCTTAAATTTGTGTCCGCAACCTATTGGTTGGGAGCTCAACCCCTGACCAACTGGGCTAACGCCAGTTGAATTTATTTTTTCCATTATAATTATTTTGTTTCTTCTTTCTTCTCCCTGTTATCTTTCCTGAATAAACAAAAACTAAAAGAAAGAAAGAACCCCACTGGTCCGGTCTGTTGTATTTTGTAACAGTAGTTCCTTCTACTTCAACCAAACCAGTCTTCTTGTTCATCTACTACCTCCACCATCATCCATCCATTCCCCACCTCTTCTAGCTGCTTTCCCATTTGTCTCTTTTCCCACTTCACTTAAATCCCTCCCTCCCTCCCTATCAACTCCATTCAACATTACTATCCCTTTCCCACTCCTTTTTGGGCCTCTTCTACTCCTCCTTCTGAAGAGGAGGTCTAAATCTTGAATGGGGGTTTCTGTTATTCTTGCAGGAGCAGAACCAGGTGAGTGAAACAAACTTCAAAGACCCATTTCTTAGATCATCTTTTCATTTTCTTTAGGTTTTTTTTTTTTTTTTTGAAACCCAGGTTGAGGTTTTTTTTTGGTTTCACAGTCATGGAGACTATGTCTACATCATCTTATGGTCTAAATGGACCACCTAATTCATCTCATTATGATGAGATTTGTATGCAACAATCTTTAATCTTCTCTGATAGTCTCAAGGTAAGAGGAAATTATTCAAGTATCTCATCTGTTTGTTGAATTGTCTCAATGGGGTTGTAGGGAGTTTTTTTATATTCTTTAAATTTGTGTGATTTTGGGGTTTTGTAGGAATTGAAGAACTTGAGATCACAGTTGTATTCAGCTGCTGAGTATTTTGAGTTGTCTTATAACAATGATGACCAGAAAGAAATGTGGGTTGCAGTAACTCAGTTGTTCTATATTTCTGTTTCAACTTCAATTGGGGGTTTTTAAGGTTTTAATGGGGATTCTGTTCTGATGATTTTTTTTATTTTTTTATTTTTGATTTGGTTTAGAGTGGTGGATACTTTGAGAGATTATGCGGTTAGAGCTCTGGTGAACACGGTGGATCATTTGGGTTCTGTTACGTGTAAGGTTACCGATATGATGGATGAAAGAGTAAATGTAGTCTCAGGAGCAGAGCTTAGGGTCACTTGCATCGAACAGGTAATCTTTGGGTTGCTCTTACTTTTTAGAAGCTTTGAATCAGTTCCTGCTTATGATTTATCAGTATAGATGTGTAACAGAGATTCCCTTACAAGCAATTGATTGAGAATCGGAAGTATAATTGCTTGAGATTTGGAAGTATAATTGCTTGAGCATTGGAAGTACTAGATAATGTCGGTCTTGCAAGTGTTATGAATACGCTTGCTTTCTATTAGACAAAGTTCATAAAATCGCATCATGTAAGAAACCGAAACATCACAAAATTCTGGTCCATAACTGTAGCTAATGTTAAATTTAGAAGCCTTGTGAGATAACTTTAGTCCAGCTTAGTTAGAAGAAACATGAGGCATTAATAGATTAAGTGGAATCTCATTAAAGAAAAAAAAAAGCGAGAAAAACATAGAAGCGTTAAGTTGTTTTTGCCATGTTAAGTCATGGTCCCCTAGGTAATTGTGGGAAACTGTAGTTTTGGAATCTGGCATACATGAGAAATGCTCTGCGTCTTCAATCTCAGATAGGAAAAAGTGGTTCTATAACACGCTGAGATCAAAACTTGCATCATTTTGCTATTTCGTATCGTTTTTTTCTTGATAAATCCTTATGAAGAAGCTATTCGCCTTGTCAATCTTGTGCACTTTTTAAGGTTATTAACCCAGAGATAAGCTGTTGAACATTTCAATTCACTTGATTTATCTCTTCTTTGTTCTTGGACGGTTTTTCTCAGAGATTAAAGACATGCCAAAGCTATATTGACCATGAGGGCCTTTCCCAACAATCTCTGTCAATAGCTACTCCGAAGCATCACAAACGGTATATCTTGCCAGGTAAATAAATTTATCCTTGCTGTGCTCTGAACCTTCTTCCTGAAGCATTTATTTATTACTTAAAGCATTTATCTTTTCCTTGTTTATACGTCCTTTCTGTTTTTGAGGCGTGTACCTAAAGCTTTCGAATCTGATATGCAGTTGGGGAGACCATGCGTGCTTGTGGCCCTACTATATCAGCACACCAATGGTGCAGTCTTGATGATGAAGACCAGTGGCATCAATTCAAGAATGGTACTTAATCTATTTACTTGTGTCCTCTTTTATTGATCTATTTTGTAGCATTTCTTAGTATGTAACTTTTTGGTCAATTCAATACCAGTCTCATCTGATCATTTGATAACTTTGATTTTTTTTTTTAAGCTGTTCGGTCAACAATAATTGACACCTCAACAGCTACTTTAAGGTAATTATCAGTGTTCTCTTGTCATTTCTTTAAATCAAATTATTGTTCGTCGATTGTATGGAGTCTTAATATTTCCAATTTGATCTCGTACACAGAAAAGAGCGTTCTCGTTCAGCTTCTCCACAGCATACCACACGACATGAATCCCCACGGTGTCCCAGTCGACATGAATCCCCACACCGTCCCAGTCGATCCGAATCCCCACACCGTTCCAGCCGATTAGAGACTCCACAGCGTTCTAGCCGATCAGGGACCCCACAGCGCTCCAGCCGATCCGGAACTCCACAGCGTTCCAGCCGATCTAGTACTCCTCAACGTTCAGCCCGACCTGGAATTGGAGTCTTCTGCTTCACAGGTGCTAATTTTGATGTTTACAGTCACCTTTATTTCTTGGTTTCCTAAGTATCATAATTGTGTTCTGACGTTGCTTATTTTATACACAGAACAATCTATCTCAGAGAAAAGAACCATATCACCAGGCCGCCCAAGGTATCCACTTGCACGATCTGGATCTCTTCAAAGTAGGACAACAACTCCTATCTCAAGTAGATCTACGACTCCAGTCTCTAATAGACCAACCACCCCAAGCGATCCAATTACAAAACATCGGGTAAGTACAGAAACTGAAATTCATAAGTTCATACATTTTGCTAGTGCATTATGAATTACGGATCAAACTACACTCGTTGTGGGGGTCCTAAACTTGATCCGAAAGATTTACTGTAGTATGTGCTACAAATTACGGCGAAAGTTCACCCTTGATTTCTTACCCTTCCATTTTTGGTTCCTGCAGAGCTCTTTTGATTCCTGGAAATCAGCTTCTATGCGTGTCACTTCTGAAAGGAACATTCCAAAAGAGGTAAAGCGAGTCCCTAGCAAAAGTAAACGCCTCCTCAAAGCATTGCTCAGCAGACGTAAGTCAGCGAAAGACGAAGCACTTTATACTTTCTTAGATGAATACTAAAAGAAACAATGATGAAATACTTCATGCCAGAACCAGTTTGCCTATTGAAATGATTAGATCTCCTGATTTCCTTCTTAGTTTGTTTATAACTTTATAGTTTATACTTTTGAAGTTCATATCATCGAAGTCTGTAAATGACTATAGTCTATAGTTGAGTATCAATGAAGCAATGGTTCTCTTTAGTCTCTACTTTTCTACACCTGATTATGATATTGTCTCCTCTGGTGTTTTCTGGAAAGATTGTTTATTTTGGTTTCACAAAATGCTCCAGAGATGAGTTTCTCCAGAAAAACTGATGCAATACAATTGAGAAACTCCAGAAGCACTAATGATATTAAGCAATTTAAGCAAATCTTATACAAATTTCTTAACTGGCACAAATATCAGAAAGTTACTGCTAGAAAATTACATAGTTCACAAACATAAGTCCTGAAAAATCAGCTTTGCAGCTTTGAAGGGAAAAATCGACAGTTTTACATCACTATTATCACAACTGCATTCCTGGCCCAAATTCTTCGATAGTTTTTGTTGCAAGTGTAAGAACGTCAACAAATGAACTGTATGATGCTCGCAGAAACCTTGCTTCGACTGCCTCAAAATGTCTGAAAAAAAGAAAGAGGATGTATCTTAATGAGATACAAGACTAAGCAGATCACCAACGATGTTGGTAAATAATTTCAGCTAGGCCACAAACTCAGTTTCTCGAATCTTCTCTTTGTTCTCAGCATGTTAGAAATGTGTCCACATAATTTTACACTCCAAGTACAGCTTACAATGAAAACCAGGTGATAACATTAAAAACATAGCAATAACAATGTGAAGTCTAATTTAACAGCTGAAAGTAGGACATGGATGTGATGCAGAAGATAATACTCACACTGAAAGTTTTCCATCATTCACAGTCATCACCCTTCTCACTTTATCAGGTTGCAACTGTGACATCACATACAAGGGATTCAGTTTGATGTATAAAATTGCTAATCGAGATAATAAGCATCAGAAGGTTGAGCATATTCAATTCAGTAAGTAATAAAAACCGGGGAATTACAAGTATAATGAAGCATTACCTCGGCGTCAACAGCTATTGCTGCACATACTATGGAAGCATTCTCATCAGACCCATAATTCACTTCCAAATCACTGCAGACAATATAAAAAGGATACGATAAGATGACATTAACCTAAGCTAGAGATTGCAGTTCAGCATAGCAGCAGTGAAAAGAAACAGCCCAAACACACTGAGTATTATGACAATAATTTCCTGAATCTCTCGATGACATAACACGAGATTGAAAGTCTGAAAACTCTTGTAAATTACCTATTTATTAGCAAGAATTCGAATTTCTTGCATAAACTTAAAAATATGTATTTATTAGCAAGAATATTGGGAAAGAAGGGTGATGAAATATCAAGATCACTTCATAAATGTAAATTACCACCTATGCATGTATCTTCATCAACACAATGTCATCATCCAATGAAAAGATGGTGTTAGTGAAATGTTCAGAAGCAAAGAGCTTCCAAGCAGAATTCGGTTTAAGGTTTGGTGAATCAGAGGCATCAGGTCCTTCTTGTGAGTCAGCTAGGAGAAGTGGAGATCATAAGGATGTTAGGTTAGCTAGTTTCTTCACATCAGTTTGTAATCTTTATTTGACTTAGAGCAAGGCAACCAATGGAGTTACAATTGCTGTTGCCGATACCATAAGGAATGTCATAGAAGACACCTGCATAGAAGATGGCATTCCATTGCCAAATGTCCGCCGGGTGGTTTTCATAAAGGTCATTCAATACTGTGAAAAGTAATATGAACAATAAAATTGGCCTGCGTAATATGCCAAGGTCAATGAACCATTACTCTTAGATATTCTATTCGCAGCAGATTATCTATATATCAGGAGCTTACAAGAGTTGATGTGCCTGCAAGACTCGAGAAGAGATCCACATTGCCTTGAACATTAAAAGCAGTTTGGACACAGGACACAAGGCTCATTTGCAAAGAACACTAACAAGATTGGGCTGCCTTATCGAGAGCGGAGATAGGATAACTGGTCATTGATTTTACCACCATTATCTACATGGAGTTCTACTGATGTTGAATTTTTTTTATTTAGTCTAGTTATGGCTGTTAGACTGTTAGTCGCACTAAAGAAAACAAGAATTTGCAGAACCATATGCATCAAAGACAGTAAATTATTGGCGGACACTTAACATCAACAACATAATGATTGCGACATAAGAACAGATTTAGGTTGAAGCCGGTACTATTGCAATAGGCTCAGCTTAGTATTCATGTAATATGAAAATCAGAAGATTTTCCGATTCACTGTATTGCTAAGGGTTTCAAAATCAATCAACCCAAGAGCTAAACTCAACAACAATTGTAAAAGAATATTAGGAAAGCAGTAACCTTTTCAAATCAAATTAGGGGAAATCCATTACTAATTGATAATCAATCACACCCCACAAGCTCAAATCTAACGGAAATCAAAATCAAGTAAGAACCCATCATTCAAGATCAGTAAAAGATAGTGAGAGTGAGTAGACTGACCAGCTGAACTGCCATGGAGAAGGAGGAAGAGTTTGTTCATCTGCTGTAGCCGCAACAGCATAGATAGATGCAGACATCGCTCAAAACAGACCCAGAAAGGAGAAGAAGAAGAGAAGAAGAAAAAGAAGAGTGAGACCAAAGATTTTTAAGGGTTTACTAGGGTTTTAGGGATTTAATGGGGGAAGGGCTTTTCACTGAAGAAATTTTTGAGAAGAAATTTTTGAGAAGAAAGCTTTTGGAAAGTGGCTTCTTCTTATTTGTTTCCTTTGTTTTGAAACGGGTTTTTTACTTTTAGTTAAAGGACTTATAAAACGCCGAAAGGGATTTTGACTTTTTACTTTTTGGAAGATGTTGGTTGTTTCTTTCTACATCACCTTGTAAAGTTGGAAGGGATGTTATGACTTTTTAACTTTTTAAAAACTATTTGGTTGTGGTTGGTCTTAAATAAAGTTAATCATTGGTCAGGGTAAAATAAAAATTCACTTCATAGGTAACTTTTTTGCTTTTATATGCTTAAAGCAACTTCTAAAGGTGTATTCAAAGTTCGAACACCTCTTATGGAGAATTTTGATCCTTGGAACGTCAAACTGAATTTTTTTTTTTTTTTTTTTTTTGAAAGTTACACAAATATATCATTTGAGTTGTAGCTCATTTTTCTAACTAATGGGTACGAAGAGACTTTGTATTTATGTTGAGACTTGTTTACATCAAAGAAATTAGGGTTTCGAAACCAAAAAACATAAGCAGTCTGAACGAGTGTAGGATATTTAGATGGACACAAATGAATTTTTTTGAAACTCTTAGGGAAATTCCTATGGCAATGGCCAAATCCATTTTTTTGTTGAGCCAGGTGGATGGCCAAATTGGCTTTTCCACTATGGTAAAGCACTGGGCGTTAAATAACCAAGCGCGCGTGCTTGATACAAACGCTGGAGTTTAAAGGAAAAGCGCGGGCATTGAGACTACACACTGGCGTTGGAAAGAAAAACATGGGCGTTGGTCCTATCAACGCGCATTGGTTCTATCAACGCGGGCGTGACATACAAAATCTCCAACGTTCATATCTCCAACGGCCATAATTCCAACGTCTATATTTCAAAACCTATAAATTAGATTAAACTGACTTCATATCTGTCACACCACTACTATTTCCTTCTTCTAAAACTCTTCTAAATCAATTTTTTTTGATACAATATGAGCGTCCTTTTAAGAAAAGCGGTCAATAATGTAAAGAAGAAAAGAGATCGAAGAAATGAATCGGCACCGCGGCCTGCCACAGGTGTAGATTTTTCTCAAAATCGGGAAGCAGAGTTTGATGCGCCGAGTGTCGTTGTTGGTCCATCATTAGTCCAAGGTCATGTGTCGGGGCATCAAGATCGGTCTGATGATTATTTTAGAATGAGAGGTGGATTTTCAGACTTAAAGGCTATTTATGAAAGTTTTACCCCCTCAAGTCCGAGAAAGGGTTGACAGATATCCCTGGCGTGCGCTTTATAGTGTGAAGCCTAGAAGACACAACAACAAAATTCCGACAACAGTGGTAGAAAGGTGGTGGGCGACGACGCACACATTACATTTCATTGATTTTGAAATTGGTAAGCTTGTTTAACTTAACTTAACTTATATTTTTTAAATAATTATTAAATAATCAAAAGAATTAATCATAGTTGGTATTAAACTTGTAATAGGAATTACGCCCCTTGATTTGTATTTCATTTGTGGGATTCCAAGTGGAATAGGAGAGCCGCCACCATTCAACCAAGACGAATGGATATCAAATAGTAAATGGGAGACGCTTTTTCCCTCGTTTATAGATTCAAAAATATCTGATGATTATAAACAATTGAAAGGAGGTGGGATTAAATGTTCAGCGTTGAAGATTTTCCTTAACCAACCTAGAAACCCAGAGCATGTAGATGACTATCCTGAACTCGAAAGGATGTTTATCTTATGGGTACTGGGTCAGACATTATTTCCAAACTCAACTTTTGTTGCTCGTGTTGGTTGGCTTCAAGCCAAAGATCTTGTTACCATCTCAGCATCAGTTTCACCTCTCAGTCTATATCGATTGGCTTGTAAGGTTAAATCTACAAACTCACTTACTTCTTTCTTAATTGTACGAAAAGGATTTTCTATGTCGCATATAGCATGACGACTAGGATTATGGGTATCACTGCAGAACCCGTCGTGAATAACTGCCCAGAAATTCACCCATGGATAGTTTGCTGAAGCAAGCTGAGTAAATAAAAAAACATAGTTTCTGCAAATAGATTCATCTTCTTCTTTAGTATACGGAGCGCGCTGAACTAACAAGGGCCGAGACATGTTCAAGAATTAAAAATATAATTTCTGAAAAATTTGTTGAAGTTGAAGAATTTTTTTAAGCTCAGAGAAGAGTAAAGAAGACTAGATGTGTGAATGTGAATTTGGAGTTGAAATGAGGAGTATTTATAGAACTCAAAAATTATAACCGTTAGATCACAAGTTTTTTCAGCCGTCCAGATTCAGCCGTTGGCGCTTCTATGAAAAACGCGGCGCTTTCAGTAAAGATGCTGGCACTTTAATCAAGAGCGCGCGCTGGAAAGACAAGCGCCAGCGCTTTTGGCTCAAACACCAGAGCTGGTGCCAAGCTCGCCCCTCTTTCATCAAGCGTGCGCTACATCATCCAACTCAATGAACAAACCAATAATTTGTTGGTTTGAACATCCATTTTTCATGTTTGTTGAGTCCATAGTGAGATCAAAATGAACAAACTTCATGGTTTGTTCATTCCATAGGAACTGCTCTTACCAATACAACGAAAATATAACTTTAAAATGGTTATGTTTTTACGACTCATGAGTGTTGAAGACTCTTCTTTATTTGATGAGCTTTACTATTAAAGAATAAGTCTTTTGGAGAGCGATTATCCCCATTCAAGAATAAGTCTTTAGTAAAAACTCTTCAAATAAAGAACGATCTTCGACACTCATGAGCCATTTAATCCCAATGGCTCCATTTCGGCAGAAGTTGCGCAAGCAATCACTTTGTTTTATCACATTAAAAAGGGTGATTACCAAATATTAGTGTATTAAAGGATGAAAACATTGGTTAGGCGTAAAGAGGCTCTAGTGAGACATGTAGATAGATACATATTGTTATATATAGCTGGGAAACTACATAACAATTTTGTTTCAAATGAGGGGAGGGGGGGAGGATTAAGAATTAATGTAGTGCAAGAGTGGATGATAACTACCTTACATGATACATTACAAAATGATGATTGTATATGCATTAATCAACTTAACAGATATCATCCTCATCCTCGGCCTCAGCATGTTGCTCAGGGTGCCACGATGGAAGAAGTTTCAGACCAAATCAGAAACTTATATAAAGGTTTACCAACTTCACATGAATTTCAAGTTAGGAAATGGATGGGAATAATGATCACAAAGGAGATACCTTTCAAGTTGGATTACATATATATAAAAACGTGCTAACCTTTCAAGCCCATGAAACTTTTCTAACCGCACAATATAGATTATGATCTTATGATCTTTCTTCATTAATTATACTTATTTCTTCTTCTTTCTTTTTTTCCGAAGAAAAGGTTATATTAAAGGAAAAAGAACCTTATAAAATACATAGGATATTACTCATTCATGAGAGTCTCTCAATTGATCCAAATGAAACTAGGAGTAACAAATTTAAACGTATCAGAATCACATGACCAAACAATTACAAGTTGCTTGAAAAGATCAACAATCTCCATCGCTTCCTTATTCCTTTCCCCAAAAGCTCCCCCATTCCATTCTTTCCATAATCTCCAACAAATAACATATAATAGATGATCCTTCATACCAATTTGCCTCTTCCCTGTAAGACGTTTATAGACCAAGGTTCAAACAAATCAAATGAATTCTTCGACATTGGCCAAGATATTCTGAAAGCTTTTATGAAATAGTTCCAAACCTCAAAAGAATATGAACCATATAAGAACATATGATCCGTCGTTTCTTTTTCGGTATTGCAGAAAACACACAAATCACTGTTTATCTCCAATCCTATATGCCTCAACATGTCTCTAGTTGGAAGGGAATTATGAAAAGAATCCCAAATAATAAAACTGACATTTTGAGGAATGTTGTTCTTCCATAGGTGCTTCGCAAAACTACACGAATCAAGATGCCCGATAAAAGCCTCATAACATTTACTAGTGCTGAAGGTCTCCATGATAGACATAACATCTTTATTTTCCGCAAGGGAAGGGATACACACATCAGACCTAAGCAGGTCCCATTCTAGCTTCTCATTAGCATTCAAAGATCTCTTGAAATCACTCTTCCACCCATTGTTGTGAATCATCGCTGCTATAGAAATGTTCTTATCCTTCACTACTTTAAACACCTCGGGGAATAAAACTTGCAAACATCCTCCATCCATCCATTTATCCTTCCAAAATCTGATTCCGTTGCTGTCATTTACTGGAAACCGAACCATACTCTGTACCGTAACAAGCATGTTAACCACATTATTTCATAGACTTTTGCATTGGGGTTTAGAGTCTACGTCCGACATTAGTATTTATTTCTTGTTAATTTATTAATTTGGTTACATGAATCGTTAGTTTCAATATATTTATTTTTCTTGTTTAATCATAATTTGTATTATTCATCAACACTCAAAAGTTACAAAATAACAAATAAATTAGCCAACACAATTTCATATACACTTTTCTATGAGTTTTTGTTTCCAATATAGGCATATCCAAACAGTGTTAAGATGCCTACAATTCTTTTTGTGCCATGAAATTCAAATTAACTAAACTAAATACATAATTGTAAACATTCAAATATCACGTATGAGCCATTCAGTTACCCTGACCTTGACTGATAGATATGCTACTTCATTAATAATCCAGTGACTATCAGACCAATATTCCTTAAAAAGCTTCACAAACATAATTTATTCCCCATATACTGTAATACCCCGATTTCGACAGTGGTTTGTCGAATGGAATATAAGTAATGATTTGTCATTTCTTAACACCGGGGCCTTTTCAGCACAATTGGCTCCAGAGTAGGCATAAAAGTCTGTAGTTAAGCGTGCTCGGGCGGGAGTAATCCAGGGATGTGCGACCTCCTTGGAAGTTGCTGCTGGATAACCGAAGAGATTCCCGTTAAAAAACCCACACTGCCAGATGGCCGCAGTGGGTAAGTGGGTACAATATCGGTGAAGGGTCGGGTCGTTACAAATGGTATCATAGTCGATGATGGTTCACCTTCCGAGGGTGAGAGAGTACGCTGGATGGGATATGTCAGGTACTTCTCTCATGATGGCGCGGGAAATGTCGGAGATCTGGGCTTGGATATATTTCGGAGTCGAGGACGACTCCAATTTAAGGTGCTGGTATTGTAATACCCCGATTTCGACAGTGGTTTCTCGAATGGAATATAAGTAATGATTTGTCCTTTCCTAACACCAAGGCCTTTTCAGCACAATAGGCTCCAGAGTTAGCATAAAACTCTGCAGTTAAGCGTGCTAGGGCGGGAGTAATCCAGGGATGGGTGACCTCCTAGGAAGTTGCTTGCTAGATAACCGTAGAGTTTCCCGTTGAAAACTCCTCACTGCCGGATGACCGCAGTGGCTAAGTGGGGACAATATCAGTGAAGGGTTGGGTCGTTACATATATATAGGCTCATCATACTCCATTATTTGTCCTGACAAATTAGAAGATCACCAACCGCTTAAGTTTATTGAAAATGAATACTCCTTTTTTATGAAGCAAACTTTTTTCTTCTGATTTTTATTAGGTTGTCTAGATGTGAGAAGTAGAAGTTATCCGGATCTCCAGAAACATAAGTCAATCCCAATAGCTGGAAACAAAAACAATTTACTTCACAAAAAGTGAAGTTCTTTATATTTTTTAAATAAATTATTTCGATATTATGTTCCCAAACTAATTTCTAACTTTTTTATGAACGCGCAATTGGGGGATATCAAAACTAATTGGGGATATAAATTACTTCCCCCAACCAATAGTATCTGCTAAGGGGTGATTTTTGGGTATGAAAATACTAAAATACCCTTTGGTTAATTAAAAAACATTATGAAAATACTATTATACCCTTTCTCCTAAAACTTAAAATCAAAAACCAAATTTATATCCCCCATTTTCCACAAATCAGTTCCAGCACACTAGGTTAGGTTTTTGAAAAAAAAAAAAAATTCTTCATCTTCTTCATCCGTTCTTCATCGACGATTAATCGTCGATTCAAATATTTTCGTCGATTACCCCAATCTATAATTATGCCTCCACGAAAGAAACCCCCGCAATCAAAATCAAAATCACTTGCTCAACAAAACAAGAAGAAAGAATCAATCGGATTGCTATTGAAGAAGAAGAAGAGAACTCGGACAATCAAACTATCGAAAAAATGACTTCTATGAGAAGGTAACTGATTCTGAATTGTTTTATGAGTATTTAAATCGATTTAAGGCATTGGGTTTAGGTTAGAATCGCGAACCCTAACTCAAACAGTTGAGTTTCAGTGAGTTCTGGCATTGAAATTTGTATGAATACAATGTCGGTACTCAATAACGGCATTGAATTTAGGTTGAAGGCAATGCCGGTATACAGTCACGGCATTGATTTTAGTGTGAATACTATGCCGGTATAAAGTTACTGAAACTCCTGAAACTGAATGTCTTGTCCCAACATTTCTTTTTGATTGAATACAATGCCGGTAGTCTGTCACGGCATTGATATGAATTTATTCGATTATGCCTGCAGTTCAATTTTAGTATACAGGAAACCCTAGGAATTTGTTAACAGTACCGGCATAAAATTTAGGTTGAATACGAATTTTTAGTGTCTCCCATAAGCGGACTCCCATGTACTAGTTGCTTCATTATTGTAGTGTTTATACCGGTTTGTCCATGCACGCACAAATTTTTCCTTGAACTTATGCAACCATTGATTCCGACAATACGAGACGACACTCGGATAAACTTCGGTCCAATTGGCAATAAACTTGTCCAAATTCTTTTCGTACGTATCCTCTGTAAGAGACCAATAAACTTTCTCCCAATCTCTTTGAAATTCCAACCACTTTTTATGATTTTCCTAAAGTTCTTTGTCCACTCGCTCTTTGATCTTGCTCTTTCATCTTCTTCTTCTTCGGGTGATGGTTTGTTCTTGTGGACGTTTTCTTCTAGTTTAACAATCATTCTCTTCTTAATATCCTCCTTAGTGGGTTCAAACAAGGCATGACAAGCTTTTACCACATTTTGACGTATATGATATGTACATAGGAAATTTTGTGCATCTGGGAAGACGTCGGATATTGCATTCATTAATGCGTCATCTTGATCGGTTATGATCACCATCGGAAGATGATTTTCCCGGAAGAGTAATTTCAATTGTCATAATGCCCAATTATAATTGTAATCCCTCTCGTTTTCCATTAAACACCAAGCCAATGTGAATGATACCTTGTCCGATGTTTGCCCCACGAAGTTGAACAACGACATATTGTATTTGTTTGTCTTGTAGGTACAATCCATCATAAGAACACAAAAACATGTATGAGCCAATTTTGAAAGCAAAGGATGCGAAATGAATATTTGAAGGGGCTTTTTGTACGGCCCTCTTTTAATGATACGCGTGTAGTTGTGATCCCAAACAATCTTCTCAAATTCTTGCATAACGCTCCTCCCGTCCCATTCCACCCTTCTAATAGTTGCTTGTGCACTATAAATTGTACTTTGAGAAGACACGTTCGTCTTATCCTTTTCCTTGAAGCCTCTGAAAATTTATCTTGGTTTGATACATGCTTTGGTCAATCTCTTTACATCCTCAAATTCATGAGGTTTTAGCTTCGCAACTAGGAAGTGACCAACAAAATATTTCGGATCCCGGTGGTTATGGCAGCCGAACCACACCATACAATCCCATTCCTTGTCTTTGAAATAGAATACAAGCTTAAATGGGCAGTTATCCTTCCTCGTATGAGTCTTGTATACCCTATTAGTCTTCTTTGGATATACATAATCTTTTCTCTTGTGGCTATTTTTCTTCTTGTATTCCCCACTTCTCTCGCAAGCCATCTCAAAACGATTGTTTGAACCTTGGGTATTCCTCACCAAAACACACATGTGCTTAAGAGCCGTCTCTTTAGCCCAAGCAATTGCTTCATTTTTATCTGTTATTCCCTGCATAAGGAAAAACACGGGAGAGTATAAGGTTCTTTATAGACAATCCCCACGTAAAGTTCAAAAAATTAAATGAAAAGTATTCTTTGGTAACATACAGGAGGCATTTTATAGTATTCGGACGTATCCGGACCAAGCGGTTTGGAATTTGTTGGATCAATATATGTCACAATCTAAAGAACAAATGAAAAGAAAATTAAATTAGTTCCAAATAAAATTAAAATACTATGCCGGATAATGGTTCCGGCATGCTCGACTAACTTTCCGGCATACAAATTTCTAAAAAGACAACGCCGGAAACCCCTGCCGGCATGCTAAAAATGCACCTAAACTGAAGAACAAATTTGAATTAATTCCGGCATTGTATTTTCTTGTAAATCAATGCCGGAAGCACAGGTGCCGGCATGCTCGTTGCATGAGGTTCCACGCCGGAACCAACTGCCGGCTTGGTCGATAATTTATAAACCACGCCGGTATTTAACTTCAAAAGTCACTAACTTCTGAATGTTTTTCTTGTTTTACCGGCATGGTAAAGTTAGGAGTGAACCATGCCGGTAGCATATTCTGTGGAATATTCCGTGGTAGGTAAAAAGTAACTTTAATGCGGGCATGGATTTTTGGGTTGAACACAACGCCGGCAGTTATTTCAAAAATGGGGGATATTGTTAGCCGGCATAGAAATGGTATGAATACTATGCCGGTATAGGTGCTGCCGGCATTGTATTCATACTTCTTCTATGCCGGCACCGAGCTTTTTTAGAGAAAAAAATGGCGAATTCGAAAAAAAATCAAATTTTCAACACACTACCAGTTGTACCTGAGTATTGTGAGTGATTGTATGTTGAACTTGTTTACTTTCTTGGGTTTGTTCTTCACGGAACACTTCATGCTCATAAAAATCATGATCTAAGGGTGTTGGTTCATCATATAATTTCAATTGTGAATTGTTATCATTAGCTGAAGATTGAAGAAACACTTCTTGTTGTAGTTGAGCTAAAGATTCAGCAGCAGCAATTCTCTCTTCACAATCATCCTTCATTTTCACCAAAAAAAGTTCCCTCAAATATTTTTTCCCTCCTTCTACTCTCACCTCACTCACCCAAATTCAAATAAAAATACACACTAATCATTTAACAAATACTTAAGATTTTTACTAATTATAATTAACCACTAAACTTGATTAGTGAGGGGTGGATTAGGAATTATATAAAATACTTAGATAAGGGGTGACCCTGATTTGATATTTGGATCCAGTTTTTATCTTTTTCCTCTATCCCCCAACTAGTTTTGATATCCCCCAATTGCGCTTGCTTTTTTATTTCTAGAAGCGGTTAACTAATACCCAAATAGCCTATAAATAGAACTGTGATGAATTCTGGCTTTTAAATTTTACAAATCTTTGTTCATCACCCTTGAGGGCAAGTCCTATGCCAATCTCGGCCCATATAAGGTTCTAAGTGGTCTTGGTCTTTAAGTTGCAAATGACTGTAATACCCTTTAATAAAAGAGAATCAGAAGAGAACTCAAAAGATGCGCTTAACCGCAACAAAAATTGATGTCAGCCTCACCATAATATGCGTAGAGGTTAGTTAAAAGGGAGGAATAAGGAGGAGGATATTCGAGTGGCATATTATGGGGAACCCTCCCTCCCTTTAATTTTCTACAAACAAATCCAAATCCATCTATTCTATCTCAAAATCACTCATTGCTAGCTTGTTTGGATGAACCTCTCTTCTTCATTTTCTTCTTCTTCTTCTCTGCATCCCCATTTCACAAAACTCTGAATCAAGAACAAAGGAACACCCAAGGTACATCTCTTTCTCTGTAACTAGTGCTTGATTTATCTTTGTGGAATTATTTGTACTAGATTTTACCACGGTTTGATTTGAGCTTTCGAAAACTACTAATATTAGAACATGATGGATGAATTGCATAGTATGTCTTTCTTTATGAGTGTCCAAGCTAATAAGGAAATACATGGTGGTTGTTCTGCAAGTGCTTTTGAGAATATGTCTCTGGGTCATCGCATGATTCCGAAATCGAGCAATCCCTCTCGCCGCAGTTGCAAATGCCAATATGTCATCCCATACTTGATGTTTATTCCAAACAACTAAGGGAAGAGGATTTCTCTGAAAGGCCAACTAGACTTAGAACCATGACCTTTTATATAACTTCACTGTTCCTTTAATGGTTGTTGTTCATTAAATCTGCATCATATAGATTGGACTGTAAGGTTATCCTTCACATTAGTAAGGTAGTTGTGTTGTGTTTCATATAGACCATATGAGTGACTATGAATTTCTCCAATTTTTTCATGGTTTTGTGTTTTAGACTTTCAGTTTTAGGACTCTATTGAGCTTTAGGTGTCTCTATGTTATGAATATGATGCATAATGGCGTAGTTTCGTCTCTTGGTCTCGTGCACAACAAATTTCAGAGAGTAAATTTAGACCAAAAGAGAAGGTAAATTGTTGATGCTTCTTATTTCGAAGACAGAGAAATGACGGTACAGACAGTTATACAACATATACAGAAGTTTATAAATGGGGTATACAAAAAAATTGCACCCCATTTCAAGCGAAAAACAGATCGAAAAGCTAAGTAAACTCCTGTCCCTTTCCCTCCTCGACCGTAGTCAGTAATGGATTAGGTTGCCGACTTGACCCTGCTTGCGTTCTTTTGCTTGTTGCTGTTGTGTGAAAATCTCTATATTTACGGGGTCAGTAACTGACTCCTTTATGTATTGCTTTAGCCGAGTAATTAGGGCTTCTCATGTTGTTACATTTGAATATGAAACATTATACATGAAGATAGCAAGTGCTACCCCTTTTGAGGCCGTACGTTAAAATTTAAGCCTGCATTGCAAAAAAAAAAAAGGGGGGGGGGGGGGGAATTGCGTCATGATTTTTCGTTGCAACTTTTGGAAGTGATCGGTGAGAAATGCTAGTGTAACTTTGTTTATTCTTCTTACCTTATGAAGTGATAGCTCCAACTCTTGCAGGTCTTAGATTTTTAAATATTCTTCTTCCTTGTTCAAACGCCATGATAAATAGACCTATTAAGTATAAAAAGATGAAATTTAGCTTTGCTAGCATTTCATACAAGAATGATATTAAGTTTCCACACTCGTCTCTTCTTCTGCTTAGCATAATCTTCATGCCCATCAATTGCGACCCTGAGAGATAATTGTGTGCATGTTAACACAGGTTTATCAACATCCATGCGCCAGATATACACGCACGGAGATGCTGACATGGGGAAAGAGAGAAAGAGACAGATAAAGGGAATTAAAAAGTTTACGTACCACCTTTCTTTGGCAAATTTGACCAATCATGGGGACTCAACTTCATATCTGACGCTTGTATCAATTCAGTGAGAGCTTGGTTGACCTGCAGTTTAACAGGTATGATTTATATTAGTTAATCACGTACATCAACTCCTTGCAAGTTGTTATTGACAATGTCAAACGAAACTAACAAGCGCGTGGGGCAAAATGAAAAGTCAAACAACTATTCCACACTGTTTTTCTAAATACCAACAATTCCTCTGTCACACTCTTAACCTCTTCAAAGTGGAATTTGTCAAAAAAGAAGAAGAAGAAGAAAACGAAGTGATCTTTCTATAAACAATATAATTACCTCTTTAGGTCTTTCATGGCTCACTAGATGTCCTCCATGTAGATCAATCATTCGAGCATAAGGCTGCATTTTTTCTGCAAGTTTCCTTCCATGATAAATTTGAGCAATTATGTCATACCTGAAACATGGGGCAAACCTCACATTAAGTTGACGTTATCTCATAGTTGTCAGAATCGTGTGGGGAGGCCATTTTTGAGCACTAACCTGCCATGAATGACTGAAATAAGAAATCCAGCAGACTTTATTGCCTCAATATCTCTTGATGTCACTCGATGTGTCCAACAGGCATTCAGTTGACCTTCAAACCCATAGTTAGACTGCATCCCGGATGATGATATACCTCTCACATATTCCTGAAAAAGTCCTAAACTATTAAAATTATGCAGTTGAATTTTTATCCATTTTTCTCATGGAAGAATTCATCGAGAAATTAACGATCCTTAAATGTGGTTTTCCTTACTTGATATAGAATTTCTCTTCTTGTTTTGAGTCCAACTAATTCAGCAAGGTATTCCTGCAAATCAAACTCAATGTTAGAACTTGTTTCAAAATTTTGCAACGAACTTACTATCCTGTTAAAACTATAAACTTAAAGAACCATGTTCTCTGACCTTTGTGTAGTGAGTGTCCAGGTCTACGGCTGCCCTTTGCTCAGGAGTCTTTGCTTTCAAAAAACGGAGTGCAATGGATAGCATTTGGCTGTCAATCTGCAAAAACAAAATAAATTCAATACTCCCGACTCATTTGGGGAAAATACCACTATCCTCTGCCATGACAACATAGCTAGTAATTCATTCAGGATGATATTGCGCATTAACCGAACTAAACTAGATGGCTGTGCATCACATCACTATACTTTCTACGTAGAGAATAAAAATTTGTTGAATTATCCCACATATTAACGTGTAGCCTCTTTTGCGCAGAGTCGACTGACAAGCTAAAGGACTAGCCACACAACATTGCAAGCTAATTCTGGTCAGGTACACTAACCTAATCAAGACCATGGGTGAAGAAACTGCAGCAATAACAACAACAAGAACACTACGGTTTTCCATGGAACAGTATGAATGAGTACTGTAGTAGCATACTCGAGTTTTCCCTATTACAGTCAGCTAACCAATGTAACAAAGGTCACATTGGGGCGAACCCAAATTAGATACTATTGTTGCAAATTTTGACAATGTTGCCTCAACAATGTAACAACTCGAGCATCAGTAATAAAGATCAATTTTTCCATTTACATCTGCTTCATTGTAATTTGATTGAACTTGCATTACCTTTGGGAAACATTCAAAACCACCACCAGTCGCATTTAGCAATGCCAATGACAGTATCCGTTCCGGTACCATCGCAGCCAATTTGCACGCTATCATAGACCCTGATTACCACATACAAACACGAAACAAGTTTAACAAAGAAATCCCTAGCATTCGACACCCAATTCAAGCTAGGGTATGAAAAGGCTTGACTTAGCACTTACCCATGGAATGACCAAAAACATGAGCTTTTCGCCATCCTAAATGATCCATCAATGCCAATGCATCTTTCGCCATATTTGTTGTCCTGTATCAACAATCCCATTACAACAAAACTCAAAATTTTCACTTTTTTTTTATAGATTTTTTCATAAAAATCAAAACTTTTTTTTGTCAAAATCATTTCAAATTGGGGAAAAGATGGTGACTAACGTGTATTCAGATTTCTTGGTAGGTATAGAACTCTGACCCATTCCTCGATTATCAAATGCACAAACCTCAATTCCATTCCCATCTTCTCCATTGAAATCATCCCCACCAGATTCTAACACAAATGAATCGTTTCTGAAGATGTCCTTCTTCTCATCATTTGGTGTTTCCGCCCCTGTAAGACCCTTAATTTGAGGCCCCCATGAATCATGCGTCCCAGCTAAACCTGTTTAATCAATCAATCAATAAAATTAATCAAAACCCACCATTAAAAATCACAATTTAACAAAAAAGAATCAACTTTTTTGTCTGGGGTTCAAGGGATTTTGTAATTACCAATGATGAGAAGGACTTTGTTAGGACCATGACCATAAGTTTTGTAAAAAATCTTAATCCCATTCTGGATTCCTCTACTCACATCACACAACGGCATCTTCTTCTTCAATTGAAAATCAAATCAAATCAATAACTAATTGATTGAATTCAACTGTGAGAAAGGAGGTTTCTAGAAAGAAAAAAACAGAGTTGTTGAAGGAAAAAACAGAGTAGAATTGAATTGTTGTTGTCTGAATTGGAAAAATGATAAAAATAAAAAAACTAAAGGAGAAAATAAATAGTGAGAAGAAGAAGATGAAGAGAGGTTGACTGAAGACACGTGGAGGATAAAGAATGGATTGATGCCAGATCAGGACGACGATGGTCCGCTAAGAAAAGGAAGATGTGATGATGATGCCATTGATGACCATCAGATCATACCTTCTTTACAAGTACTTTTCACTTTTAATTTTCATCAAAAAGTGCTTAATTTTTAATCGGAGTTACACATGGAAAACGTGTTTTGGTTGAACTTATAATCAAAATTGATCTGACTGTCAAATGCGTGTTCAGAATCTTATCTCCTGTTCCGATTCTTAAGCTGGTTGGGCATTTATAGGTATAGAGTCCCAAATATACTTCATTTCCGAGTTTTTCTTTCTTTTTTTCTAATTTTTTTCTAATTATCAGAGGAATTCTAAACCTAAAGTGGCAAGGATTAATCAACATGGAATAACAACATATATTTGTTAATACAAACTTGGCACGGATTCTTGGCTAATCATGGTGGTACCGTCCTTTGTTTTTGAGTTTGTGGGGGCGGCAAGTGGTCAGCCGACCATTTTTCATGGTGGGAGAGAAACTAAAAGTATTGATTTTTAGTGTCTTTGACTGAATTTTTGTTGATGTACTTAAAAGTTCCAAAAGTCTAAATGATAATCGATTAAATCAGTTTGTGTTCTCACAATCCTATGACATTCAGTTTAAGATTTACCTAACAAATTTATAAAGTTTTCTTTTCATGTTTTACTTGTTTTCTCCGTATTTTTTGTGTTTTCGCTTAGTTTTAAGAGATTCGGTTTTGGTGGAGTTTTTTCTTGAAAAGGACTATTCATGATTAGTTAATCATATGAAACAGTAAAATTGTGTTTGGTAAAAAAAAGAAGAAAATATGTTGAAATCCAACTAGAAAGAACTAATCAAGCAGTTAAAAGGCTTAATCTAACATAAATCCACCCTTTTTGACCTTTGACTATTATTTTAAGGGTGGTGGACTAGTTGTAATTTAAGGGTGGTGTCATTGTCTTAGATTTGTTCAAACTTAGAGCAACATGAACCTAAATTTTAACTTTTTTTTTCCCTTTCTTGTATCTGATTTTAGGTGGATTTGTTGCTAAACTTTTCACAGCCTTTTTTCTTTCTTTCAAACCCTAAAATAGTGATGTTTTTTGGATGCTAATTCATTATCATTACTAGCCACTTCTAGATAGATCTTGTAATTCCTGCTTCTTGGAAAATCACTATTTTGGGGGTATCAAATTCAATCATATTCAACACAACATGTGGTAATATGACTCAATGCTGTGTCGATCTCATTCACTCATTTATTCAAGATTTTAAAGCACAAAATCCAAAACATGTGTTTGTTCTTATCAGCTGCTTAGTCACACTCCCTATCCTCCATTTTATGGGCTATCCTCCATTTTATGGGTTATCCAGAAGGACCTGGATGACTCATCTTGGTATTGTGGTATAATGGTAAAGTTGTTGGGTGATAATATTATTATCGATAAAAAAATTAGTAAAACTGGTAAATTCTATGTCAGAACGTGTGTAATTAGTAAAAAAAATGGTTCTAGACAAATTGGCAACACAAGTTCTCATGATTTCTTCATTATAATATCAACAACCATAGGCAAGATCAAAATTGCAGGAAAGAATACAACTTTACAGAGGAGATATCTTGGACTTATATTTACATATGAAAAGGTTACAGATGAAATTGTCTTCTAAACAAAACAAAAGGCAAAAAATTCTCTTCTTTTTACAGAGGGGAGGAGTTCATTATGAGCATTGAGTTTACATAACCTACAATCACTAACATAACACTCTAAAGGGTAAGCATGAAATGCGAATGAAACACAGGTGACCCTGTATGTTTCCTTCTTATACTTGTTCTGCATCCATATCTACTAAACCTACTGTGTGTATGGAATGCTAATGTTCTTCCGTCTTACCAGAAGATAGCAGCTTATTCCGGATCAATTTGAGTTTTGACATTGCACTGATTGATCGTAGTTGTTGTTGAATGAGCTGGCCGCTGTAAATGATGCATTGCTGAAGTCGACTGAGTCTACACAAAAATCATCTGTTTCATTACAGTTCATTTCATTGAACATGAGTTTCGCCACTGTCCTGTCAATGATGTTGGTCCCTAACTCCATGTTGTCACTTCTTCCATACCTGGAAATTGAGGGAAATGTCAGGTAAAGTGTATATTGGTACCTCTAGCTTGACTAAGTTAATAAATAAGGTTTAATGGTAAAGTTCTGGGTTTTAGATACAGAGAGCTGAACGATGAAAATCTTAGCCAAAAGGCCTAGAAAGGTATGAGGTGTTAACTATATAACAGGACACATCTAGGATATTCTATGGGTTAGCTCTTCTCGGGGGATTCCATCCACAAATGCACAACATCAAGGCCCATCAACCAATACAGACTAAAGTTTAGGCTCATTGCTTACATCGACTTTTCTTGGTGCTGGGTAGGTGATTGCGGCTTGTAATCTTCTCCGCATCTGTTCTGGTTTTGAGCTTGTTGCTGTTGTTTTGAGTTGTTTGCAAGGCGGTACAAGGCATCCCGAAAGAATAAACGTGTCTCTGAGGTCAACTGCTCAAATAAAAATTGAATAAAACATTAGAATATGAAGTAGCAATATGGGTGAAATAACATTTCTGGGAGCTTCCAAGGTTTCTTATATTCACCTGTGTCATGACGTCTTCGAGATCTTGCATTGCCTTACATGACACTTCTTCATTCGCATCCTCCTCTTGTTCAGCGGATGTTTTTACTGGTGCCTGAAAAATTTGACCACTAGCATGGTTAGTTAACTCACAAGGAACAGATAATTTAAAAGCGAGACGGCTGCAGGTTCCACAAAAATAGCACTAAACCCGTAAAATTATGAACCCCTAAGCCTAAAAAACTGGTATATTGGGACGAAAACGAAGAAACCATGACAGATTCATCCTCCGTGTATTGTAGTATTTCCTCAACAACAAGGGTAAAAGTAAGTTGTCAGATTTATCTAAACAACTTACAATATAACTTCTATGTGTGACATGAATTTCACAACGCACATGAGCTGTAATGAGAACAGTTACAAACCGCAAAGCTGCCTAAAACCATCGTGAAGTGCAAACTGGAAAGCAGGCTATGATGGGGTAATAAGCTTGAACATGGAAGCACTTATCATCAACGAATAACTATATAAATTCCTTGTCAGTTATTTCAAGCACGGTAACTCGGCTACTAAACATGTGCAAAATAGGCTTGAATTGTTTACTTTAAGCTTGTGAATGAAAGATTTTTCACCTTAGTATCCATAGTAGCTTCCGTTTGGTCAGTATTGGATACCGTAAAATGAGAAGTTTCATCCAATTTGTTCCAGTACATTGATTGAGGGTAATCATGTTTCATATGCTTTGAGCTTCCTAAATCAGACTGGTCTGTGCACTTACTTTGAGAATCCGCAACCATATCATCGAACATTTTATCCAAACGCGCCGAACTGCAATCATCCACACCGCCAAGTGACATTTGTGGAACATCCATGTCATCGTTAAGCATTGAACTCCTGCAACATAAAGAAACACATACAGGTTAAACCCCGAAACCAGAAGACACTGCACTTGACTTACTTAGTAGTATAAGAGGTTAGAAGTTAGAATAGTACACAGAAAATTCATCCTCCCAAGCCATTTTGTTCTGTCCACTACCGTACGTGCACTCCGGCCAATCGCCACCAAGATATTGATTCTCACTAACAGCAATCTCTGATTTCTGTTTGCCATTCTCGTTTACGGGACATATACCATCAGAAGAAGAACTCTGCATCCACTGGTACCAATCATCTGACGTAAGAGGTCTGTCACATTCATCTTGATATTGTTGTGTAACCTTGCTTGAATTGTAATTTTCCATGTTATACATCTGAATTTTTTTACAACAACATAGAGAAATTCAGTACCAAGAAACCACAAATTCATCAAACATTTACAAGTTAATTAGACAAATTCAAAGAAATCATAAAACAAAACTGAAATCAACAAAACCCTATTCTTAGATATATCAAATTAAACCCAAAATAGATAGTGATTGAACCTAAGAATCAACCAGATTTATAAATCTAACAAACATATTCAGGAACACAAGCTCAGAAATGAAGTCAATTTCAATAAAACCCAACCATGAAAAACTAAAAAAAACACTAAAAATTGGATGAACAAACCATTCAAAACCTAATAGAAAGCTACTTAGAATCAAAACCAACACAAACCCATTCACTAAATACCTCTCTAGCATGGTCTAATATACACATAGTGACAGATTGATATTGAACTTCATTAAATCTTGATTTAGCCACCAGAAAACAAGAACACACACATCAAAGAAAAAGCAATAGATCCATGAACCATAAACTGACAACCAAACTGACCTTTAGAGTGTAAATCTGTATGAAGAAGTTTAGAGCTTGAGCTGAGAAAAGTTGAAGAAGAAGAAGATTGGATTGGATTGGACTGAGTAAAAGGAAGATGAGATGATAATTAGTGAACACAACAAGAAATAAGCGAAGGCTGATGAGAGGTGTATATAAAAGGAAGAAAAGAAAAGAAATAATATATTTGTGGCTCAAAATTCTTGCAATGAAAGTAGTGGTGGTGAGTCAAGTGATCTATTCCTCTGTTTTCATTGGCTCAGGGTTCCAGGTATACCTGTTTTAGGAAAAACAGAGGTTTTCCATTTGTGTTTGGGGTGTCAGATTCACGTGTGGGGTTTTAGTGAACGTCGGTACTAATAGAATTCATACATCTGGCAATGGTCTTTTGTATTTTCTATATCCAATATGGATTATATTATATATGATAATAGTTGTAAACAACTTTGCTAGTGTGCTGGCTACTAAGATTTTTTTTTTTTTTTTTTTTTTTTTTGATACTAAGAAAATTTTATTGATCAGCGGTTATCGATGGTTACAGAGTCTTCCTCCATCTATATAATTATGTCTGGAGGGTAGTTACCATAATAACAAAAAGACATTGCTTCTTCTCTAGCTTTTTTTTTTGCTAGATTATGAGCTACATTATTTCCTAATCTATGAATTGACTTACAGAACCAAAGATTATATTCTGAAATTTGTTCTTTAATTGAAATAAGCAAACTATGATTGAACCCGTGAAAATGTAATTCATCACTGTTAAGTGATTTTATTACATTGTCACAATCCGATTCAAACACGACTTGATTAAAACCCATTAGTTTTATCCATTCCACCGCTAACGGCAAAGCTTTACACTACACATGTTCAGCTCCAAATTCCGCTTCCGCAATTCCATCCATTATCACGCCTTTAACTCCTAGACATTTTCCTGCAAAATCCCGGATAATTAGACCGATAGATCCTTTTCATGTTGCAGATATATAAGAGGCATCCACGTTAATTTTAAGGTAACCCTTGTCAGGAGGAAACCATTCCTTTATCTGCATACTCATAATATTGTTAGATCTAATAGAAGCAATCGAAATATTGCATTGATTAATTAAGTTCTGGATTCTAACAATTGAAGCCTGAGCATTTGGTTTAGAATTTTGAAAAACCAGATTGCACCTGTCCTTCTGATGCGTGTCGTAAGTGCAACATATTATTCGATATATTTCCCACTAATTAATTATTAATATAGCGGTAGTAAGAGATCGTTCCCACAGAGAGCTGTGTAATTGATAGGTTATTTGATCGGAAAAATAAAGTAAATAACAAAGGGGGATTGTTTGATTAAAGTAAAATAAAAAGAATAACAAATAAAAGAAAGAGATGATCAAGGAATCCTTCGCCGTTACCAAGCGATAACTGGATTAGTATACTTATCTATCTTCGTTAGAACCATTCATCACCAACCGTAGAATAGCAGCTAGCTCAGTGCTATCCCCAAAACTCCTTATACCACGGATACGGAAGCTCTCCAATATCAGATTCTATCCAACCGAACCACCAAGTAGTAGCTCACTCAAGGTGTAATCCAATCGAACGCTTTAGGCTTTGTGAATTAGGTTGATCCCAGTAGTTAAACTCTTAGCTCAAGGTCCACTTGCTGGTGTTATCTTCACTCGCAATTGCTCCACAGAATCCCTCTGCAAGTCTCGCGATTTCTACTTGTGTATGAATTATTCAACGATTACTTATCTCCTAACTCAATACTATCAATAGAACAATTAGTAGATCAATCTAGCGTGCACTCCAAATCAATCCAATAATCACTCATAAAGATTAAATATGGTAAAGACAGACGATAAGATGATTAAAACTCCGAACAAACTTGTATAATAATAGAGCTTCACGCTAGAACAATGAATTCATCCTTAATCAATGAAAATTTAGCTTCTCATGATTACACAATTACCCGGTTTCCCCCTAAAGGGGCAAACCCTAGAATATTAATGAAGAACAAAGTATAATATGAGATGTGTAGAGATATATACCTTAGGTTAAGAAGTCTCTTACATAGTTATCCAAGTTGTAAAAGCGTCCGTGCTCGATCCCGGACGAATTAGGTTGCCAAAACTCTCCAAATATGCACAGTAGGTCACGCCCAAAATCTGTGACCACAAACTGGTCGCATGAAGAAACCCGAGTAGCTAACTAGGCTAGTGTCTAATCCTAGAAGTCCGGCCCATTTATAAATCTGAACTGCTTTTGGCTTGTCAGTATGCCAAAACTGACAGCACAAACTCAATCCCATCTTTTCCTTGGTTACTTCCCTGTGTTTGTATATGGTGGAATAACCTCTCCGTAGGTTCACCTGGATTTCCATACGGTTGTAAAACCATTCCGTAGCCTCAACTGATATTCTCTACGGTTGAGTAACCCACCGTAGCATTCTATATTCTCCATAATCTAATCTTCCCGTAGTCTTGGAGGACTGACGGTTCAGTTTTCTGCATCGCTCTCTTTGTACTGTCAGTTCTGAGGAACCGATAGGCTTAGCTTCTCGTTTCACCCATAACTTCTTCATATGGCGTCGGATTGACTTCATTCTTTCACCGTTCGCTTCATCTTTTCATCCTCTTCAACATGAGTGATGGGCGAGTTTCGATTGGTCTTTGGCCCTTCTCTACTTGTAGCTAACTTATTTTAGTGCACAATAAAGTGCAAATTCACTTCTTTTGGATGATTCACCTAATGAAACACAAATAAGACAAAAACGTAATATACAATAATTTGCAAGAACATAAACAATTACTAGCATGGAATTGACACCAAATATATGCAAAATATGCACTTAACACCTTCCATATGTACCATACAGTGCACATTAACCTACATATATGACTCTCAGTGGAGTGTTCATTGTTATGTTGAAACCAACTCACAACCCTAAACATGTAATATTTCAGAAATATTTATACCAATGGCGAGCCAAATTGATCTAGCATAGTCACATTCACAGAAAAGATGATCAATAGTTTCCAAACTATGATTGCAAAAACAACAATGCAATTCAATCTCAATCTTATAATTTGATATTCTAGCTCTGGTAGGAACAATGTTTTTTAGACATTTCCAAGTAAAGAGTTGAACTCTATGTGGAACTCTAATATGACATAGTTGTTTCCAAACTTCTCTAGGTATTATGTCATCACTAATAGCAGAGTTCACATAATTAGTGCACAGGGTATTGTATGCACTTTTGACAGAGAATTTACCATTTCTATCAGGTTTCCAAATAAGATAATCTTCACCTGAATTAGGTACATGCATGTTTAAAATAGCAGTTGCAGTTGCATGATTAAAAAGAGAGTTAATCAGATCAAAATTCCAAATTCTGGTGTCTGGCAGAAACATATCACAAACAAGATTATAAGAGACAAGACTAGAAATACCCATAACTGGGACAGGTGGACTATCTAAACCTATAATCCAATTATCTAGCCAAATATTGATTTTAGTTCCACATCTAACAGGCCACATAGAATATTTTTGAACAATCTCTAATCCAGTATAAATAATTTTCCAAAACCAAGAACAATCATCTTTCATTTTGTCCAAATGCAAAAGACTGCCACCTTTTAGCTCTAACTATTTGCATACATAAAGAGTTATCCTCAGTGCAAGCCTTCCACGTCATTTTTATAAGTAAAGCAGTGTTGAAAACCTTAAGATTCCTAAAACCCAGACCACCTAAAGCTTTAGGTATGCTAAGTTTAGTCCAACCTATTAAGAAAAGACCTCTACTTTTCTGGTGTCCCCACCAAAATTGCCTTTGTATGGTATCCATTTGGTCTTTTAATGTCTTTGGGATTTTAAAGCTACCCATTTGGTGGGTAGGCAGAGCATTAAGAACATGCTTAACTAAAGTAGATCTACCTGATTGGTTCATAGTTTTTCCTTTCCAGTTTGTAAGCCTAGATCCAAAAGAATGAATAATAGGATTGAAAGCTTTAGTTTTATTTATGCATATCAAAAGGGTAACTCCTAGGTACTTATCACTGTCAAGCATTTCAGTCATTTTAAGTTCAGTAAGAAGAGTATGTTTAGCACTAGGACTAATATTATGACTAAAATAAACACTAGACTTCTCTACATTAAGCATCTGACCAGAGACAACCAAATTGATTTATCACATTCATAACACCAGCAAACATAAGACGAGTGATACCTGGAGCATTCCTAGCTGCCTTAACACCTGAAATATCATGCGGTTAGTTTCATCCTGCAATAGAAGTCGAGAAAGATATTCCATACAAATAATACATAGATAAGGGGATAGAGGATCCCCTTATATAATACCCCTAGTAGGAGTGAAGCTATCAGTAGGAGTACCATTCAAGAGAACTGATATTTGAGAGTAGAGACACATTGTTCTATATACCTTCAGAATTTCTCATTGAAACCAAATTTCATAAGAATTCCTAATAGAAAGGTCATTCAATCCTATTAAAAGCCTTAGAAAGATCTAACTTAAGGGTCATAGTGCCACTATATCCCTCTTTGTGTTTCATAGTGTGGATCATCTCATGAGCAATAACAATGTGGTCATGGATGGCTCTCCCAGGCACAAAAACAGCCTGGTATGGGGATATAAGATGCTTCAAGTGTGGTTTTATCCTATTAGCTATGATCTTAGATATGGCTTTATAAATAGTATTACACAGACCAATAGGTCTGAAATGAACAGGATTTGTAGGACTATCAATCTTAGGAATCAAGGATAAATAAGTTCTGTTAAAGATAGTAGGCATATAGCCAGTTTCAAAGAAATTCTTGACAGCTACAACAACATCATTTCCCACAATGTCCCAATTGGTTAGATAGAATCCAGCTTGGAAACCATCTGGTCCTGGAGAGCTCCAGGCAGACATGCTTTTAACAATATTATGAATCTCATTAGACGTAGGTATCCTAGTGAATCCAATATTGTCATTCTCAGATAAAATGGTAGGTATGATGTCAAAAGTATCTTCAGCAATACAAGGATTAGTTGTATTACTAACAAAACTGAAATGAGAAACTAACATATTAGCTATATCGTTTCTGTTATTATACCAGTTACCATTAGAGTCACACAGATAATCAATATTTTTCCTAAACATTCTTCTATTAGCTAGGCTATGGAAGTATTTAGTATTATTATCCATGTCTGTTATGAATTTATATCCTGAATTCTGCTTGTAGAACTAAACCTGTATACTAAACCAATTATCCAATTTTTTAGTAATATCAGTTATTCTGTCATGTTGGGAAGTAGAAGGAGATTCTCTTTGGACAATTTCTAACTGGTTTTGGAGATTATTGATACTTCTATTAATAACACAATATTCTATTCTATTATAATGAGCAAGTCTTTTCCTAGTGTTTTGTTGATTAGCTGAAAATTTAAAAATAGGGGAACCACTGGAATCAACATTCCAGGCAATATAGAGTTGTTGTTTAAAAGAAAAATGATGTATCCACAGAGCAAAAAATTTAAAGGGCCTCCAACTGCAATTAACAGGATTGTCAGTAACTAGCATAATAGGACAATGGTCAGAGCCAGCTTGAACCAAGTGATGCAGCCTAGCAAGAGGGAAACTTACGCACCAATCCTGATTACCTAGAGACATGTCAATTCTAGATTTTCTATATCCTGTACCTAGTTTATTACTTGACCAAGTAAAATTCCTGCCAATGTATACCAAATCCATTAGCCCACAACAACTGACTTTATCCTGAACATACTTTTCATCATTAGGCATACTAGAAGGGTCATAAACCTCATGTAAATGAAAGTTGAGATCACCTATAACTAGCCAAGGTTGCTTAATATTTTCACTAATTCTCAGCATGAACTCCCATTGCTCTATTTTCTTATCCGTATAAGTAGAACCATACATGAAAGTGATTAGCACATCAGGTTTACTAGGATCAATTTTAATAACAACATGTATCATGTTTTTGGAAACATCTTGGATTTTACAGTGAACACCATCCTTCCACATTAGGATCAAAGCACCAGCTAATCCTACTCTATCAATGTACACATAATTACAGTAGTTTAAGAAGTTAGCAACAACAATCATTTTCTCACAATCAATTTTTGTTTCAGATAGAAATAGAAATTCAGGGGAATGTTTTTTAACTAAGCTAAAAAGTTGATCTTTTGTGAATTTTTGGGCTAGACCTTGAATGTTCCAGGATAGAATCCTCATTATGTGAAAGTCTATATAAATATGAGAAATCAAATAGATGAACGAGCCAGAAATTTAGAAAGAAATTTTAAAGTTAGGGAAAATACATAAAAACTATGGCACAAAAATAGGTTATCGAAAATTACCAGAGAATTGGCAGTTCCTCCATGTTGATTCTGAGTTGATAAAGTAATAGTAGTAGAGTTATCAATTGCTTTCTCACCACCATAATTGTGTTGGTAATCCATTTGAATCTCCATCAAGCTTCTATTTCCATCAGTTCCTGCTTCCTCTAAAAGAATATCATCATCTTGATAAATAGGATTACTATGGGTGTTGAGAACATAAGAGTTAATTGGGTTTGATTGAGTTTGAAGTTATTCTTCTCTCGATCTCTTATTCTTTCTCCCATCTTCTATAACGAGCTTCTTAGATTGAGGAATGATAATGTTCCCCTTATCACTCGATGAGGATATTGGAGCTGAATTGTTATCTTCATCCGTACTTAGGATATCTCCTGCCAAAAATGCTTTTCCTTCTTCCATTTGACCAAAGTCAGCAAAAGTTTTCTCGTCCATTTCCTCAACTCTATGTTCTTGGGCTAGTCTTGCACAGTTTGCATCTACATGATCCACAACAAAACATTCTTTGCATATCTCATACGGCTGCATATCGTAGTGATATCGAACCCAAAATTTTCCACCAGATGGTGCATCCAACCACCCGCCTCTTCTCAAAGGGTCTTTAAGATTCACTTCAACATAAACTGTGTTAGTAACATGGCCCCTAACTTGTTTTTTCCTTCCTTCTGGATATACTCTTCTCCCTATATCCTTACATATATCATTAACCAGCTTGTCGTTTAAGATAATTTTATTGAGATTCTTCAATCTAACACACCAGATCTGGCTTACGAACTTATGATCACCCAACTGAATATTGACATTATATTGTTGCAGACAGAGAAGGTAACCATTGATAGACGATGAGACATTAGCAATGACACTATTATCAGCATTTTTCCGTTCAAATATAAATAGAAATAGGTTGGTACCTTTGGATATCATTTGGTACCTACGATAGCTCGTCCATCTGAGCTTGACCTCCTTCTTGACTTCTTCATGATTCAACGGATCTTTGGATATGATCTTTCCAAGTAAACTATATGAGAACTCATCAGCTGCATCTTTTACCACCTTAGCAGAGGTGATAACTCTCCTGATAGTTCTTGAAGAACTAGCTTTTATATTAGTTGATTGCATCTTCGATGATAGATTATCCATGTGCGTGTTTTTCTTCACTCTATAACTTTTAAACCTACTTTGTAGATTATATATATGGGGTCTGTAAGATTTCGGAATAAAGATAGGATATCGAATAGGGTTATAAAAGGATTAAGAATATCCGGTATTATTTTGTTTCCAAGGATAACAGGTAAGGAGACTATGATCCTTTGATTTCGGGGAGTCAGTAATGACTAAATTTTGAAAAGTAGAATGGGGGAAAATTTCGTAAATTTGTTGCTAAGATTACGTTGGAAAAAAACCAGCGAGTTGATCCAGTTAACCCTCTGATTTTGATTGTGATGTATGATTTTAATCATGATTCTTAGAGGAAGCATGATCCTGAGTGAGTACACGACTAGATGAAAAAGGGATGATAATCTGTAAATAAGGAGCTGAGGAGGAAAATAAATAGAATACTCGGCTCAAACTAGTTTGAAGACACAATTATGTTGATAGCAACACTATTGTTGGAAAGCAAGCACAACTGCGATAACTCAATGGATAGAACAATATCCTTGTACCACGACCGGCATAAACAACTGGACAGAACACAAAAATCAACAATAGATCCGCAAAAAACGATTAGCAACCCATTAGAAAAAGTACTTCAAAAGTTTAAATCTAAAATTTTGAAATAACAAAGATGAATTAGATTACTTCGACAAGCTAATCTAAAGATCAGAACAATAACATAAAGGATTAAAATATATTTAGGAAAAGATCAGAACGATAAAAGATTCATCTAGAAATCAAAAAAGAAAAAAAACCATCTCCTAACCTAAGCTTACGTGGATGGTGTCACACTTTTTTTTTACTGGGTTTGGGTTGTTCCAATATTTTTTATCTAGCAGAATCAGAATCAGGCGCGGTTAGACGTATAATTGTTGTAAATGATGTTATTCAGTAAAATACTTGACAAATGAAGTTCATAGTTTTTAACTAGTCGTAAATTTGTCTCGGCGTTTGATTCGGCCAAGACGGATTGTTTGTTTCTTATTAATCCAATGTCTGAGTCGAGATCTGACTTGACTCGTATATCTCACTGAGAGATGTATTTTAAAGCAGGTGTCATTTTCTACACATGACTTGTTTGTTAGGCATATTTAGCTGGTTGGATTCAAAGTTTTCAATAGCTACTATTTTGTAGTTATGTTTGAGTCACGTATAACGAGTCAGATCGATTCAAATAAAGAGTCACGTATAACGAGTCAGATAGATTCAAATAAA